>CM062820.1:298223013-298819341 GCA_031772625.1 Pinus tabuliformis
CCCTTTTCCAAATTTATAATTAAACTTAACCTAATTTTATGCCCTTTCCAACTCTTTCCTTAGCAAATCAACTTCTCTTTCAAGCATCTCACATGTTGTATTCTTCTCATTGAACTGTGAATTTAAACTCTCTTGAATCTTATTTCCTTCTTCAATTTGCAGTAGCAGAGGTTCAACAACTTGATCTTTGTCTTTAATAAGGAAATCTTGTAGGTTTTAACCTTGTACCGAAATTACCTGCATATGAATTCTTAAACAAAGAAAATAAATAATGCGAGAGCATAACACATAAAACACATATGCACAGAGATTTTCCCTTGGATCCCAAAACCGAGACTACCAGCTTGATTTTTCATTATGTTCCTTTCAATGTTACAATACATATTTATACATGCCAAAGCATCCAATACCATGGACCGAAATCCATCACGTCCAATACCATGGACCGAAAAACCATCGCGTCCAAAAAAACATGTGCGAAAATCATGCACAAAACATAGGTGGGTCCGCACAACCTAACATAGGGTCCAAAACCAAAATTTTAAAGTGGGGTTACGGGTGCCCTTCAAACCCCCTATTAACTATGTGGAAAGAATATAACACAACCCAACAATCTCCCACTTGTTGTTTTCTTTCCACAGGGGCCACAGGAGAGCTTAGTCATTTTTCCAGCCCTGAGATGCCCATTGCTTCTCTACACCAAGAGAACTTCTCAGAGCTCACAGATTTTTTCAATGCATCTGCAATATTCTTCAAAGTGTCCACCTTTACCAGCAACACCTTTTTGTCTTCTATCATATCCCTCACAAAGTGATACTGAACATCAATGTGCTTTGTCTTTGAATGATAAGCAGGGTTCTTTGCCAAGAAAATTGCACTTTGGCTGTCACAGTCTATTCTTATAGCTCCCTGTACTAACCCCATACTTGAACACAATCTCTGCAACCAAACTGCTTCTTTGCTTGCATGAGTGGCTGCCATGTATTCTGCCTCTGTAGTTGATAGTGCCACTACAGATTGTTTCTTACTCATCCAACTGACTGCACCTCCAAATAGGTTAAACACATACCCACTTGTAGATCTTCTCTGATCCAGATCTCCAGCCCAGTCTGCATCAACAAAGCCATGAATATCCAACACTCTGTCCAATCCTAGTCTTCCTTGGTAGCACAAACCGTAATCACTAGTGCCACGCAAATACCTGAAAACCCGCTTCACTGCTATCCAGTGCTCCTTCCGGTTTTGACATAAACTGCTCAATACTCCCACTGCATGTGCAATGTCTGGTCTAGTACAGACCATTGCATACATCAGGCTACCCACTGCACTTGCATATGGAACATGGGACATGTCCTCTTCCTCTTCTTGTGTCTTGGGACACTGTTCAGCAGATAACTTCACACCTACAAAAATAGGAACCTTCACCGGTTTACTATCCTGCATATTAAACCTTTGAAGTATTGTCTCGACATACTTCCTCTGGTTTAACCAGAGCTTCCTCTTTGCCGATCTCTTTTAATTTCCATGCCCAAAATATAGTTTGCAGCACCAAGATCTTTCATGTCGAATTTGGAGGACAATTGGGTCTTCAAATCCTGGATAATTTCTTTGTCATTTCCAACCAGCAACATATCATCCACATACAAGACCAGATAAATAACACGGTCACCAATTAATTTAAAATACGCACAATGATCTGCTTTGCTTCTGGTGAAGCCAAGTCCCCGTATAAATGTATCAAATTTCTGATACCACATCCTTGGTGACTGTTTTAACCCATACAGAGACTTCTTTAACTTGCATACCAGTTCTTTCTTACCCTTCACCACAAAGCCTTCAGGTTTCTTCATGTAGATTTCCTCTTCCAAATCCCCGTGAAGAAATGTTGTCTTCACATCCATCTGTTCTACCTCAAAATCAAAAGCAGCGGCAACAGATAAAAGTAATCTAATAGAAGTTACCTTGGCAACAGGAGAAAAAATATCACCAAATCAATTCCCGGCACCTGGGAATAACCTTTTGCTACCAACCGAGCTTTGTATTTCTCCACCTTTCCTTCTGCATTTGTCTTCTTCTTGAACACCCATTTGATGCCAATGGGTTTCCTTCCAGCTGGCAACTCCACCAGATCCCAAGCTTCATTTTTGTGCAAAGATGCCATTTCATCAACCATGGCTTCTTTCTAGAGTTTTCCATCCTCTGAATCCACTGCTTCCTTGACAGTTCTGGGATCATCATCAGTAACAGACAAAGCAAAATTTGAACAAAAAGCAGATGGACTATACCTTTTGGTGCCTTCTTTCTCGACCTGATCTTCTCACAGCCGGAGTTTGTGGCTCTTCATCTTCTGATTCCTCCTCTGCTGCAGAGTCTGATTCTTCCTCCTTTGGCTCAAACTCTATCTTCTCAAGTTCCTTTGGTTGTATTTCATGTTTAATAACATCTTTTACCTCTCTGAACACCACATCTCGGTTGTACACAACCTTCTGCGTGACTGGGTTCCAAAGCTTATAACCCTTTAAACCATCTTTATACCCAATAAAGATGCACTTTTCAGATTTACTATCCAACTTGGTTCGTTTCTCCTTTGGAACATGTACATATGCATCACATCCAAAGACCCTCAGATGTGAAAGAGAGGGTTCTTACCAGTCCATACCTCTTGTGGAGTCTTATCCTCCAACGCTGATGAAGGTGACCTGTTGACCAGGTAACATGCAGTATCCACCGCCTCTGCCTAGAATTCCTGTCCTAACCCGGCACCACTGAGCATGCTTCTTGCCCTTTCCATCAATGTCTTATTCATTCTTTCTGCGACTCCATTTTGCTGAGGTGTATATGGAGTAGTCTTCTGCCATGCTATACCACACTTCTTACAGAATTCTTCAAATTCCTTGCTAAAAAATTCTCCACCATTATCTGTCCTCAACACCTTTATCTTCTTCTCTGCCTGATTTTCCACTAGAGCCTTAAATTCTTTAAACCTGTCAAAGACTTCAGATTTCTTCTTAAGGAAATATATCCATGTATTCCTTGAGAAGTCATCTATAAATGATACATAGTACACAGACTTACCCAGTGATGGAACCTTCACAGGTCCAAACACATCACTGTGCACAAGCTCTAATATCTGTTTCATCCTCTTACCACCAGAGGGGAAACTCACCCGATTCTGCTTCCCATATACACAATTTTCACAGAAATCAAAATCCAGAGAGCTATTATTCATACCTTGTACCATACCTTTACCATGAAGTATTCAAGGCCCTTCTCTCCAATATGTCCAAGCCTTTGATGCCACAACATGGTCTTCTCTCCAGAGACCATTAGATTTTCTACTCCATTTTCAGGAACCATAGAACTATTGCATTCATCAACAACAGTGCTACCTTGCAGCTTGTACAGAGTCCCAATCCGAACTCCCCGCATCAATATTAGTGCTCCTCGAACCATCTTGCAGGTATCTTTCTCGAACACTGTCTTTACACCTGCATCATCCAACTTGCTTACAGAAATCAGATTTCTGGCTAATGCAGGAATATGCAGAACACCCGGAAGTGTTCTAACCCTTCCACCTTGCAACTTCAACTTTACTTTTCCGCGACCAATGATTCTAGCCTTCCTATCATCTTCTAAGAAGACATCACCACCATTGTATTTCTCATACTCGCAGAACCACTCTCTATGGGAGTGAAGTGAAAGGATGCACCTGAGTCAATCAACCATGCCTCATGATCTACATGTGTACTTGAAGAAGCCAAGTACACATCCCCACCTTCATCTGAGGTGGTTTTCGCCTCTGCAGAAGGAGCATCATCAGATCCCTTTCCTTTATCAGGAGCTTTAGATTTACAATCCCTTCTGAAGTGCCCTTCCTTTCCGCATTTCCAACACACCACCTTTGTAGGTTTTCCTGGAGATTTAGATCTCCCTCTAGATTTAGATCTCCCACTTGATGACTTATTTTTGTTTCTATTCAGGGACCGTCCTCGTACAGACAAGGCATCACCATTCTGGATCTCCATATTTTTTCATCTCATCTCCTCCGTCAGCAAGGCTGAGACTATTTCATCAAACTGCAAAGTAGTTGCATTGCTACCTATTGCAATAACCAGACTATCCCACGAATCTGGTAGAGAACACAACAAACTGATGCACTTATCTTCATCTGAAATTTTAATCTCAACAGATGATAACTGACTTACCATAGTATTAAACGCATTCAGATGCTTGTCACCAGTCTCCATCTTTCATCCTCAGGTTATACAGCTTTTTCCGCAAGAACAGTTTATTCACCAGAGACTTAGATTGGTACAAAGTCCCTAACTTGTCCCACAAAGCCTTCTCCGTAGCTTCCCTGATACATTCAGCAATACTGAATCTGAGACACACAATCATATTGTGCTCTTTTCCTTCTGATCCAACTTCTTCCATTCTTCATCGGTCACTCCCGATGGTTTAGTACCCGGATCTACCGCGATCCACTGATCTTTATCCACCAACAGATCCTCCATCTTGAGTTTCCACAACTCAAAACTCTGACCATTGAACTTCTCAATCTCTATCTTTCCACTGCTCGCCATCTTCTTTCACCACCAGAATCGATCTCGTAGATCTCCCACTGAACTGGGTCTACCACAGGCCCCAGCAAAAAACCCCTCAGCAACAAAGGCGTCCCCTTGAAGCCAAAATAGCTCTGATACCAAATGTAGGTTTTAACCCTGTATAGAAATTACCTACATACGAATTCTTAAACAAAGAAAATAAATAATGCGAGAGCATAACACATAAAACACATATGCACAGAGATTTTCCCCTGGATCCCAAAACCGGGACTACCAGCTTGATTTTTCATTATGTTCCTTTCAATGTTACAATACATATTTATACATGCCGAAGCATCCAATACCATGGACCGAAATCCATCGCGTCCAATACCATGGACCGAAAAACCATCGCGTCCAAAAAACATGTGTGAAAATCATGCACAAAACCATAGGTGGGTCCGCCCAACCTAACATAGGGTCCAAAACCAAAATTTTCCGGGGCGCTGCCCTGGCCCCATAAAGTGGGGTTACGGGTGCCCTTCAAATCCCCTATTAACTACGTGGAAAGAATATAACACAACCCAACAAATCTGTCCAGGTTAATAAGCAACTCTCTCTAGGTTTAATAAGAAACTCTCTCAAGAGCATTTACCAACTCTCCTTCTAAGTCAACTTTAGCATCTTCTTCATCAAAATTAATAGCTTATACTTCTAGATTGTCTATAGTCATGAGCGTGAATTATTTTGGACTATCACCATCTATGTCCTCATTAGATAATTTCATACATTCACTTTCAGAGGAAATGACATATTGGGTGTAGAATATATTATTTATATCCTTCTTTCTTTCCTTTTTCACTTCCCTGAACTTCTCTCTTGGGTCATATTTTTTCTTCTTCAATTCACGTTACTTGGAGGCATAGTGACTAACTTTACCATAGTTAAAGCATTTAAAAGGTAGCTTACCTTTTTATTTTCCTAAACCTCTCTTGAGCTTCCTCACAAACTTGGATTCCTCTTCATATAATTCACAACATGAATCATCATGCTCTTCCTTGGAAATCTTGTCTATGTTGAAGGATGACTCCTTTGTAGTAGGTTTGTCATTGGAAATTTTCATCTCATAAGAAGTAAGAGTGATAAGAAAATAGTTTAAAGTGAGAGTCTTCAATTATGTCATCTCCTTAATGGTTGAAACCTTTACATTAAATCTCTCCATAGGGGTCTCACACCTTTTGAACTATTATAGGTTGTTCTAGTTTTTATCCAAGACTTCTTATAGTTTTCACAACCTCATAAACTCTTAGAAAGTACTTTGAAATATCTTCATCATCATGCATCTTTAACGACTCAAATTACATTCTAAAACCTTGAATTTTAGCTTGATTTACCTTGTTATCACCTTCATAGTAGCTACTCATTTTGTCCCAAATAGCTTTTGCAGTTGTACAATTCATGACCTTAACAAGTTCTGATTCAAGTAAGTCAACAAGAAGTGCATTCATGGCTTTAGAATTAGACGTAAAATCCATCATCTGTTCTTTAGTAATGACTATTATAGGCTCTTGATAATTTTCTTCTATTGAATCCCATACATAAAGTCAAAGTGATTGAAATCAGGTCTTCATCCTTACCTTCCAAAACACATAGTTTGTTCCATTGAACATAGGTTCCATGTTGGTGAATCCTCCTTCCTAGTTTTCCATGGTCCCTTAATTTTTTTCAGCTATTTAACTGATATGAAGTAACCAAGTTTTACTTTGATACCAATTGTTATAAAGTAGGAAAATATTGAGAGGGGGCTCAGTGAATCAGTACTATAGGAATTTTAACAATATATTTCACTTGCAATGAGACTAGGACACCAATAAACTTTCCAGCAATTAATTCATATGAGCATGACAAGAAACAACATAAGTAACACAATGAGACCACAAAAATTCTTTAAATTGTTCTTCATTTTACTTCACAAGGAAAGCTACTACATGTTTTTACAGAGTTCTCTAGCTACAACCAGCAGGAAGCTACTACTATCTAAATTATCAGCTATAATTAAAAGGACCTACAACCCCTAAGTTTATCAGCTACCGCTAAAAGGAGATCTAAACCCTAACTTTTACTAGGAACTACTGAACGAAGCTACAACCCGTACCTTACAAGATACAACTTGCTTGACCTCAATGATTCATCTTTCATACAATTTTCATACTCAAATCATGAAGACCACTTCCTTACATAAACAAATAAGTTTCTCTCTTCAATTACTCACCAAAATCACCATTGTTGTTGCGAAAAGTATCCAATTCAGAATGCCCCTATCCCACTCTAAGGTGTGATAGTGCCTTAGCAACAAACAAGGAAAACTATCTTCGTATTCTTCTTTATGAAACGTAAATGGAGAAGAAGGATGTAACTAACCGGTGTCTTCTGCTAGTTTGTCGATCCAATCGTTCTCTCCTTTGTTCGCTTCCCGCTTCTTGCTCCTTCACTGGTCCATCTTCACCAAGTTCCTGCAAGATCACAAGAGAGGAAAACTACACAAAAGACATAGATTTACATTCATAACTAGTTTAGGATCAGATATAAACTAAATATGCAAATATAACAAAGCATCATTGATATACAAGCATATAGGAGAAACTCAAATAGTTTTATTGATATGATAAGAAAGTCCAAGAGGAGATACAACCAGGTGAGTCCCGATCCAGCATCTACCTCTCAGCAAAGAAATCCCTTCCTCTCCTCCAACAAAGCATAAATCACCCAATGTACTAATCTCAATCTCAAAACAACAGCAATTCTCTCCAAAGTACAAATTTCCAACCTCCTGGACCTCTGGGTGAGAGATCCATATATAGATGTAAGCAGAGAGGATGAGTCAGCTTATGTTTTGACTTGTGGCTTCTCTCTGTCAGTTCTTGCTTCCACTTGGAGGTTGAGAGCCTCTTACTCATCATCAGTCGAATTCATTGAGGCAAGTGTCATTGAGGAAGATTCTGGAAGCTTCCAGTGTCTGTACACCTTGCGGAATGACATTGCCATTTGGCATTTCTCGCTCAGCACACCTTGGTAGTGCTTTTAGGTGCGTTGCAACGCACCTAGCTAGTGTACTGGGGTGCATTGCAACGCAGGCAGCTAGAAGAGCTTCTGAATTGATCCTGAATTGACTGTTTCTGAGTGGTTTTTGGTGGAGAACTTCTGGGAGAAGCTGTCATTCGTTGACCTTGTTCCTTTAGGGGCAGGAACAACTCTTTTAGGGACTTTGGATCCCTTGGATTATGGACATTTCATGCTCAATGCTGTAAGGCACAAAAATGTCTATAACAACCATCCAAACACCTTCAATAATCTTTGATCACTGAACAAATCACCAAACAGATCAACAACTTCAATCCATGAATCTCACCAACTCACAACTTTCACAAATTGCACACATGTTGCAAATTCTATAATGCTTTTAAAGAATTTGGACTGATATTTTTAGTTCTTTGTTCTTTAGTTAACTTGTACTCTAATGCTTCCATGAATGTTTTTTTTCCTTTGTTTTTATTCTGTCAAGTCTTCTAATTTTTCTCTTTAGTTATTCTCTCTCGTTACCTATTTCTGTAGGAAAAACTAAGCTTAAGTGCTCAACTTTTCTATTCTAGAAATTTTCAAAACTTAAATGTGGCTCTTTAAATCTGGCACACTGCTAAGTTTAGCGAAACTAAAAAAATTTCCTCCAACTTTGTTTATGTCACTATTCTTGTTGTCGATTTATTCATGCTTGTTTATATTAAACTTTAGCACTGTGTTTTATTTGGCATAAACACCAAAATTATATATATATATATAGATATATATATATATATATATATATATATATATATATATATATATATATATATATATATATATATATATATATTTGCAACTAATAAAATTATAGTTGATATTGCGTGTCAACTATGTCATTCTCGTAACATGAATTTTTAATGTTAGTTACCGTCTAGTCTTTTTGTCTGCCAACTTTTCCCTTCTTAGAGGTTTCGTTCTAGTGCACCTTTCAGTTTCTTCTAGAGAGGTTTCTTTTAAGGTTACGAGCTTGGAATGATATGTCCTTATGGGACCACTACTATGCTCTTGGACCAATCACGTACGAGCCGAGGTGATTTGTCTCTAACAACTACCACATATGCTCAACATTTATTCAACCTAGATGCCATAGCTTATGCAACTCTTAAAACCCTTGAAGGAATCCTTTCCAGGTTGATGTCATACTCGTGTCACCAATGCTATGTGGTGCCATCTAAGTGGTATCATGTATCACTTAGAATTGGCCCACTTGACCACCCAAAAATATTGGAAATGCATGCCACATGTACCCAGGTCTGACATCATGTTGACATCATCTTAAAACAATAAAATATTGCATTAGAGAAATTTTGAGGTAAAAAAAGGGCCTAAACAAAAATGCACAACAAAAATCAACTTTATAAGACCCAATAGGATTCAATATGATGATGTCAATTGTGGGGGATGATTTACCGTTTTTGGAGTAAAAAGGTAAAATGATAAAAAAAAATAAGAAAACTACTTTTTCAACTCATATTTTCAACCTATCTCCCTATGATTTCACTCACATTTCAAGCAAGAACACTCGTTTGATGCGAAATTTAATTTTTCATCCAAGGATTACCCATGTTTCATACTTTCTATGGACCCTACTACACGAAAAATGTGAAATACATGAAAAAATATGATTGCAATCACGTTCTTTCATGTATTTCATATTTTTCATGTAGTATGGTCCATCAAAAGTATGCAACATGGGTACTCCTTGGATGAAAAATTAAATTGTGCATCCAACAAGTGTTTTCGCTCAAAATTTGAGTAAGATCATAGGGAGATAACTTGAAAATATGAGTTGAATGAGGTAATCTAATCTTATTTTATTATTACCACTATTATTTTATAATATTCCTTAGGACGCCCATTTTACACCTCAAAATTTCTCTAATGCCACATGCCTAACAGTAAGGCGAGAGAAAGGAGTTCCCAGACCTTAGTCTTTTGTTGATATTCTTTATTAAAATTTAAAGGGCTTGAGCCTTTCATTTTGTTGCAACGCCTTCTCCTTTAGTGATGTTCCTTGACCCTACATCATCACGACTTCATCCGGGGAAGCACTCCTATGTGAGTTGTCCCATGGGAATCCCCGCTTGTTGAACTTTCGCCAATAAGAGCCTTTTCCACCACTGATGTCCTCCAAGGATTGTGTCATCTCGAGCGCTCACCTCTGTGCACAAATTTGAATCATCCAGGGACACTCCCACTGGGATGAGTTGTTATAAGGGGCTCCATCACCAGCCAATAGAAACACATTCCAACAATTAACTTGTCAGGACACACTTTCCCTGCTCATTACTTAGTCGTTCTACGAAAAACCTTTGTCGCGTTTGGAAACACTACCAAACTTAACTTGCTCCAAATTGGTCCTCCACCAACTTTAACTTTGTAATTTTCCTTTGGGTACCTAAAGTAGCAATTACTTGTGATCTAAGAGGCCTTCTTTTGAACTTCCATATACTACTAGAAAGCTCTTTCAAAGTACTATCCATCTATGTGGGTCCCAAAAGCACTTGAAGTGATATTCTTTGCTAGAAATGGATTCAAATTATATGAAACTTCACCATCTCTGCATTTACCAAGCTTTTAACTAATCAACTACATTTTCCTTCATCATCTTGACCTTCGTCATCAATGACAACACATTTCTGATAGAAATTGTTATTAAAACTAGTATAGATCCATCTTAACCACGGATCTACAAAAAGTTGAGAGGGATTAAAAATCTTGACATGCAAACCTCTTTTAGAGTTAAAAACTTGAATAAGATGTTTTCACCTCTACAGATTTGATCCCTTTGAAAACTTGATAGATCTATAATTAACAAACATATAAACTAATTGTGATATTTCACTATTTAAATTTCATTTTTGAATGTTCAAAATGGATTCAGCGTCTTCAAAATTTACTTGGGCATAAGATAGTGAGACTAATTAAAATGTTTTAACCCTAAAAAATATTTTGTATTTTTTTTTGTAATTGCTTTATACAATGTATATATAGTTTTTGTTTTTACTTTTAACAACATTATTTATCCAGAAAGTTGATATAATATTATGTTGCTTCATATGAACATCAAAATATTTTATTTATGGTTGAGAGTGGGAGTAAATATTTTTACCACTTCTCTTTAGTGTGGCCACTGTTGATGGTAAAATTATTGATGATTTATAATACTTTTAATTAAACAAAGAAAACAAGTATATTCATTTTTATTTTTTTATTATATCCAACATTTTTTACGTAATTTTTTTTTTAAAGACAAATGTGTCAACTCCAAGTTGTGTAATTACATATCTCCCTCATACTAGGCCGTAGAATGAGCCTCTTGACTCAATCATAAGAAATGCAATTCTTGGTAACCAGCAAGGAAATTGTGTATGAGCTAAATTTTGTATGATCCACCTCATGAAATTGGTTGGTTCCTTTGTACATCATTAATCTTTCAATTAAATAAAGCCTTCAAGAAGAAAGTTGTGCTCTTATTGAAGTTGCCACCCAAGTTTGTGCAGGTCAATCTGCTTAGTGACTGTGAGGAAGGTGAAATTTACTTTTTGTTGACTCAATTCAATCACTAGTGAATTCAATCTTTGATTTTTCCATGAGATTCAAAAACTGAGTTTTCTCACAGGCTCTACACCAACAACACAATGGACAATCTCCAATGACAAGTCAGGCGAAGGAAGTGACAAGTGATCGCTGCTCCAAGTGGCTATGACTGCTCAATTTATTTTCATTATTTTATTTTTGAAAAGTAATGAAGAGTTTTTATTTTTTATTTCTAACTCTAATAATTTAAATTAAAAATGAAAATGCTTAAAATTTTATAATGAAAATTATATTAATAAAATGGAATTATATAACTTCAACTAGATCATAGTTGAAGAGGAATACATTGTTTCCACATGGAGATTAAGCATCCATCAATTTCAAGAATATAAACTACTTTTTGGCAAGTTTAAAATTTTCAAGTTTTAAAATGTTTACAATGTACTAGTCACTCTTAGTAGTATCTCTTAATATGTTAACTATTATGGAATAAGCAATGATCAAGTTTTCCAATATTATTAATGTTTTTCAATTTATCGTTTTAAAGGCATTAATACGTTAATTGTTAGAGATATTAACTATTGTGGAATTAAGTAATATCAAGTTTTCCAATATTTTTAATGTTTTTCAAGTTATTGTTTTAAACGCATTAATTACTGAGTCAAGAAACAAATGGTTTTCTTCTGCTTCGAATAAAATAGATAAACGTTTTGTGCATGGATTTGCGGAAAAAATTAAAAGACAAATAAGAAAATTAAAATTTATTTATTTTAATTGCGTTATACATTGCATGGCATAAATTTGGTTTAAATTTAATGGTTAGAATCATAAATATAAATTATTAAGGTTATATAATTTAAATGGATTAGTGGTTTTTCAGGGTGTTAGATCCACTTATGCATTTAAAATTACAATTTGGAAAATGAACAATTGTAATTTCAACAATAATTATATTGTCTAATTTTAGTGATAACTGTCTAGAAAAATCCAAAATGTCTAACATTTAGGCTTTTCCTTATGTATTGTATCTAATAATACATTTCTCTTGTAATCTTAAAGTTTGGTTGTCAAACGTGCTTAAATACCATTTTTGTTGCTCTTATGTGTTGTAGGCATGCAATGGTATTGATGGACAAAATTCGTTGGACTTCCTTTATAATCCTCAAGTCGATTGTCAATAATAGCATGAGTAACATTCAAAGTTGGCACACATGGTCCTAAGGTGTAGACATCGATGCTAATATATGTATGCACACACATATGTGTCTCCATGTCCCATCAATCATAGATTGATGTATTAGGTGGGCTCAAGTATTAGCACATGCATGTGAACTTGAGATATATGGTAAATGTCTGTAAGTTTTAAACTTTATACAGTGATAGAATGCATACATAGATTTTAAATAATAGAAAAGTAAAACAATGAAGATCACATATAACCCATAGATTTATAGTGAAATTCTAAATCGAGGAAACTAACAAATTTCTTAGAGCTTCAACTCTATTATTTATCATCACTCAATTTCATTATTTACAATACGATATAGGATTTTGCAACATTCAATTTTTTTTATTGGCTAAGCTAGATTAAATTACAACCTTAATTGCTTAATTAGAATTATAAAACATTGGGTTGATCTACCTTATGCCACAACCATCAAAACTGGAATTTGCGTGATGAAAATTACTAAATATTGATGCCAAAAAAACCCAATTATTTTTTCTAAGGGAACCATCCACTCCATGAGCCCCCACTATGCATAGTACAAGAAATGATGTGTTGGGCTAGTCATTAAAAGAATATAACACATACCCAACATTTTCCCACTTGTTTTTTTCCTTGCATAGAAAGGTTTATAGGAGTATATGATCAACAATCGAAGGAAACAATGCCAATTATTTCTCTACAGCATGAGAACTTCCCAGTGCTCACATGATTTGTCATTGACTCTACAAGATTCTTCAAAGTATCCACTTTTACCAACAGTACAAGGCCTGTATTCAACCATGTCTCTCACAAAGTGATATTGAACATCAATATGCTTTGTCTTAGTATGATAAGTTGGTTCCTTTTCTAGATTGGATTGCACTCTAACTATCACAATCTATCCTTACAACTTCCTAAACAAATGCAATACTTGAACACAATCTCTATAAACTTACAATTCCCTTACTTCCATGAGGTGTTTCCATATATTCAACTTCTATAATTTCGAATGTGTTCATCCAACTAATAACTCCTCAAAATAGGTTGAACTCATAACAAATTGTAGATCGCTTACATTCGAGGTCTCCAACCCAATTAGTTCCAATAAAGTCATGTCTATCTGGCACTTATTTTTTCTAGGCATTCTTCTAATTTGAAATGGATCATTATATTTTTTGTCATCCACCATTATATTATGTTTCATCCTCTTCCTTTTCTTGTGTCTTGGAACACTAATATGCAAATAATTTTACACCTACAAGAGTGGGGACCTTGACCAATCTATATTACCACATATTAAACCTTTGCAATATTGTCTTAGCATACTTTTTTTTATTCAACTAAATTTTCATGTTTGTTTGATCTCTTTATTTGCATTACCAAAATAAAATTTTCAAAAACAAAATATATTTTAGATTATATTTAGAGGAAAATTGAGTTTTCACTTCCTTGATGATTTCCATGTTATTTCCTATCAATGACATATCATCCACATACAATACCACAAAAATAAAATGATCACCTACTGAATACACACGGTTATAATCTTTCCTCACTCTAAAACCAAGTCTCAAGATATAAGTATCATTTTTTTTATATCACATTTTTGGACATTGCTTTAACCCATATACGGACTTTTGCAGCATGCAAACAATTTCTCTCTTACCTTTTACTATAAAACTCTCTAGATTTTTCACGTATATTTCTTATTCCATATCCCATGATGTATTATATGCATCCCACTAGATATTTCATCAAAACTACTATGATAAAATAAACTAAAATATATAGTGTGAAGTTTAAATTCTTTTAGATTCAATATTTGTTAATTATTGATTTTTCACTTATGCATGAAACAAATAAAATGCAAAAATTATAGAGAAATAAGTACAATAATAAACCGTCCATAGTGAAAAAAAAAGTTTTATGTGGGATACCCTTATGGTAGAAAACCCAACTAGAAGGTAACATTGCCCTACTCACTTTCTTTGTTATGGAAATAATGCAAGTACAAAGGATACAAAACTCTGTATGGAGTACCTATGACTTATGGCAAGTTAGCTTGCTATAGAACACTTACCCTCTCTATTATGCTCTCTAAATACCACTTCTAATCTCTCTACTTTACTATGGAACATGACACAATAATATAGCATAGAACCCCTACTCCTCCTATTGGCATAATTTTGATGTAACTCGATAGCTAACCTGCAGTGAATCTTGATTCCTTTAATTCGCACCTATATTTACAAAATTGACTGTTGTAAAGTATTTTTTCATAGTCTAAAGGTGGCTACCCATTTTTCATGAGTAACATGATTTACTTGGTATCATCTCGAACCAAAGTGGTCAAACTAGAAAGTCAACTTCTAGGAGACATAAATTTTGCATATGAATTATTATTGATATATTTATCGCACATTTGGAAGCAAGAAAAAGAGTCTCTAGATATCAAAAAAATGTGTTTAGTCCTTGGAAGGTTTCTGACCCAATTTCTCCAAACTAGGACCCAATAGTAAATATGACTCTACAAGTTCATTCCTCCAATTTTTCCACTAGGAAGACATCAAGATATATGGAAAATAATATAACGACCTAATATACTAATGTTTCCTTAACATCCATATATTCTACTTCAATATAAATAACATAAACAACATATAAAATAAATATAATAGAAGTTAACCTTGCAATAGGAGAAAAAAATTCAGCAAATTCAATTCCCTCTTCCTAGGAGTAACCTTTTACTATTAACTAAGTTTTTTAATTTTTCAATTTAAATTTTGCATTGAAATTCTTATTAAACACCCATTTTCTACCAACGAAATCTATTTTATCTCACAACTTAATTAGATCCCAATACTAATTCTTATAAGTCTAGCATTTCCTCAACCATGGCCTTTTTGTAGAGTTTACGATCATCTAAATTCACTATCTCCCTAATAGTTCTAGGATCATCATTGATAATATATAAACAAAAAATAGAACAAAGTCAAGTAGAGTATACCTTTATGGTTCCCTTCTTTCTTGAACTAATCGCATCAATAGCGGACTATGTGATCCTTGTTCCTCTGAATCATAACCCTTTTACTGAGTTAGATCCTTCATCTTGACACTTGAAATATAATACCTCTATTTCATTTTCCCTTGCTAGGACTTCACTTTTTACAACATCGTTTACCTCTCTAAAGATAACATCTCAGTTATAAACTACCTTCCGAGATTCTAGATTCCAAATCTTTTATCCTTTTAAACCATATTTATAACCAATAAAGATGCAACTTTTAGCTTTATTTTCCGACTTACTTCTATTTTCTTTTCAAACATGTATATAAGAATCATAGCCAAAAAATTTGAGGTGTTTAAGAGAATTTTTCTAAATAGTCCATGCGCCATATGGGGTCTTTCAACCTATGCTAATGAGGGTGATTGATCTACATGTAGCCTATAGTACTTAGTATTTCTATCTAAAATTCTTGTCTCGGTTTGTCACCATTGAGCATGATCCTTGATTTTTATATTAGTGTATTATTCATCCTTTATGAAACCAGATTTTTCTTAGTTGTGTGTGGTGAATTCCTCTACCTTACTTCTTTTTCTAAATTAAAATTCATAATTTTATTCAACCGAAAACAAGGAACAAAATTGAATTACGCAGATGCTTGAAACCATTTTATCATATCAACTTGATGACTGATGCAAAATAAGAATAAGAAACTATATAAAGATACATAAATTTTATGGGGATAAGTGTGATAAAAATCACTTAAATTACCATTTTTTCCTTTTTTTTCTCCACCTTTCTCCAAACTCCTTGATTGGGAGAAGTTGTCACTATTTCTGGTTGATTTCTATTTAACTTTGGGAGAATGTTTTTGCCTGGTTCCAAGATATCAAATTCATGATATCTGTTTATGCCTCCCAAATCATTTTCCATAGGTAATTCGACTTTTTGATTCCCTAGTACTGTGATTTATATTGATTTATCAACCTTCTGGTAATACTCACTAATCTGAACCTATCCCCCTCACTGCCATTTTATTGGCTACCAGGTTAAGTTTGTTGTTCTAAATTTAAATGATTTTCCTCGAGCTCTTCTTTTTCATCTTCTGATATGTCAGGGAGTTACGCTCCACTCAACTTAGGGGCTTTCCTCTTTTTCTCTATTGGATCATTTTTGTCTTGAGCAAAAGAATTCTACAAATTTCTTATTTGGAAACACGTTCGACATCTGAAAGTGGTATTATCATAGTATAACAATTGTGTCCACTAAAGGTTCTCATGTTTTATAAGGAAATGATTAAGAATAACTTTGCTAGGGTCAATATCTACACATATCCTAGAAAAAGTAAAGATACCTTTTGATGTTCTATCCAGGTCATTTTTTTTTAATTTTCCCAAAATATTTTTGATATTCTCCAAGACTTGATGGTGCCAAAGAGGAAGAGGAGTTTGGTAGCCTTTCTTAGACTGACATCGTTATTACCACCATGTTTTTTGTGTGAAACTCCAAGAAGCATGGGATAAAAAAAAGCCCATCTCTACCCCAAAACCATGGTCCTTCATTTAAATTTTTTCCATATCTTGTTATGTATCAAATTTTACTATGAAAAAACCTTTAGAGAACAAGTAGAGATCGCAGTTTTTTGTCCAATAAGAGTACACCTATTCATATAAGTCTTCTGCTTTCAGTCAAAACCCATTAAGCCGACATATTAATGCCTTGGTTTGTAGATCAACAAAGTAAGATTTTATCTTTAAGGTTTTTACATCCATGGCTGGTACCTTTTCCATTTTCTCGACAATGCAAGATCCTCAGAGATTTTGAGGTTAATCAACTTAAGTGATAGACTTCTTTTTAAGTGAATCCTTGAATGATATAAGTCCATTAGGTTTTCTAATATTTGTATTAGGGTTTTTGATGCCTATATAACCTTCCCACATCCTCATATTTAATATTATGGTATTTTTTCTTCCACATCATAATATTCCAACTTAAAAGAGTCTTGTAGCACTTATCGTTGATGTTCCAAAATTTGGAGCATTGCTGGCATACCCATTTTGTTCTAGATGGTCTACTTCAAAGTTTCCACTAGATCCAAACCTTAAATCTAGTAGGTAGAAGTCTTCCCAATGAGGTTTTGTTACGAATGTCTAAACTTTTTCCATCTCCTTTTATCTCATCATTGGATTTGAAAAATACTGACCAAATCCCAAATCTAACTAGATAGACTATACATGGAGGCTCTTAAACCTATGATCATATTCCAACCAATTGGTGTTTTCAGTGTGCATACAGTGATCCAAATATCCCTCCAAATAAATGTCTCTCTTAATAAATAGTCTTGGTACCTTAAAAAAACTAAACCTAGACAAGCAAGGCTTGAATGAGCTACCAGATTCCTTGATTTTGAGAGCTCAAATGACCTCCCAAGATGATAAGGCCACCACATTTTCTCTACATAGATCCATATCACCGCTTTCCTATGGATCATATAGATTAAAACATGCTCATCCATAAAACTCTTGATCCATCATTCTAACCGATAACAGATTGTACCATCGATATCATAATCTATCCTTGTTTGCACCTCTACATCTCATATCATAAAGATTCTACCTTCTACACATATCATAGCAAGCATAGCTTGAAATCATCCTTTTGATTGCATCAACCCACACCATAGATTTTTGTCATTGTTAGAGGCTAACCTAAGATTGAAAATGTCACTTGACAAACTGTTGCGAACACCAAATACCTTATTGCTCCTTATAAACGCCATCTCTCTCACCTCCTAAATCAATTCCGCCTATTAATCCATTTCTCTCTAGATTATAATATGTCACATCAACCCTCTACCTTACTATGTTGCACTACTTAAATAATTCCTTGAACTCATTCCTACATAATTCTCTACCATTGTCCATCCTCAACATCTTTATTTTCTTCTCTATCTTATTCTCCATAAGAGTATTGAATTATTTAGATTTTCCAAAAGAATTAGATTTTTTTCGTAGAAAAACATTTCATGTTTTCATAGAGAAATCATATATGAATAAGACATATTACACATATTTTCACAGTGATGGAATTGGCATATGTCCAAGCACATATATATGTACTAACTCTGAAATTACCTTAGTCCTTGTAGCACCTATTAATATTCTTACTTATTTTTATTTCAAAACTCCTCTCAACAAAACCATTACTGCTTCAACCATCTTATAAATTTCATTTTCAAACACAATAGCTACACCAACATCACTCATCTTACTTACAGATATTAGGTTTATAGCTAGCATTGGAATGTGTAAAACATTAGGTAGTTTTCTAACCCTTCAATTCATGATAATTAATTTTAATTTTCCTCATCCTATGATCATATATGTAATATAATCTCCAATGATAACACCACCTCGATCATACCCTTCATATTTACAAACCACTTTGTGTGGGAGTCATATGAAAGGAAGCACCTAAATTGGTCATTAATATGTCATGATCTACATGTGTTTTTGAAGAATCCAAGTACACATCTGCTCGTTGGAGGGACCATCATAAAATTTATTCCCTCTCACAACACTTTTTGATCTATAATTCTTCCTAAAATTCCTTTGTTTTCTAGATTCCTAGCATCTCTTTATAATTTTTCTTAGAGATTTATATCTATCATTTGAGGACTTTTTCTTATTTATATCCTAAAAACATCCTCTTATATATAAGGAATTCTTTCTTTGAATTTGCAGTACTTCCACCTCATCTCCTCCAACAACATGGATAAGACCACATCATCAAAAGTTAAAGTACTTATTTTACTAATTATGGCTAGAAACAAACTATCTCACAAGTCTATTAAAGATCATAATAAACTAATACACTTATCCTTGCTAGAAATGTTAATATCAACAAAGAATAATTGACTTACCACAATATTGAAGAAATTTAGGGTGTCCTTCAGTGAGTCTCCATCATTTATCCTTAGGTTGTAAATCAACTTCTTATGCAAGAAAAGTTTGTTTACTAAGGACTTGCAATAATTCAGAGCCACTAACTTATTCCATAATTCCTTGGTCTCTAATTTCTATCATCGATCAATTTTATTGTTTACAACATAATATATAGGATTATGTTTCATCCAAAACACCTAATCCATTAACCTCGATTATATTACAACCATAATTCCTTATGGTTGCAATATAATCCAACTTCCATGTGGCAAGGCTTCAGTCAATTTCAACAAACTACAGCTGAATACCCTCAAGCATGATTAGAATAATTTACCTTATAATATTGTGCTCAACTAAGACCTTGCATAGGAGTGACTTGAGTTAACAATACAAGTCTATCATATGGAGGTATTAGTTTTTCCAACTATGCATATGCCTAGTGTCATGCACCTAGGTTGCAAGATTCTCCATCATCACTAAATCCAAATTAATATATTTCTCATATCTAATATCCTCTTCCACTTCACTGATCTCTTACTACATTCTTAGCTTCCATTGTCGCTTTACATTATTTTAACATTATTTTATATTCATCAACCTTTGGGACCAATTTTCCAAGCCCTTACTCAAGATGTGGATATAGGGTGCCAATTCCTATGACTATCGACCCAAATAATGGATACAAATAATTGGGAGAGATGGAAAGTGGTAAGTATGAATTACTTTGGAGATGCTATATCATTCAATGTCTCCTTATTAGTGCCCTTACTAAACCATAAGGCCTCATAGGAAGTTCCACTGGATTAGTGTCAAGGACTAAAATCCCAGGTGAAGTGTGGGAACAAGATATAGCTGAAAGTGGTCAATCATCTATTATGCCCTATGATTCATATTAATATGACCGTAACATCAAATTAAATCACATGATCAAGCACATGATCACTAAAATTGTCAAAGTACCTACTAATAGATAACCCACCTTCTTTCAAGAATCATGTTAGATGGGAGAGAGAAGTAAGTTGTAACAAGAGAAATAGTTGGAGAACTCTAGCATAATTCTAATTTTCAACCATCATAGGGTTGTTGCCTAGCTAGTTTTCAAATGAAGAAAATTTTATCATATGGGCTACCCACTTTTGGTGGGTAACATCTGGGTCCAACTTGGGGACATGTTCTCACCATAGAGCACATGATCCATGTGCTTAAGCAAGGATCACATGAGAATCTTAGCAATCCATGGTACTAATATATCTATTATTTGCTTAGTCACAACAACTTATTTATAGAAATTAAGAAAGGTGTTGATCGTCACCCTTGTAATATATGATAAAATATGGTATTGAAATAAAATGTTAGCTAAAATAAAACATAACATATAAATATTATACAAACACAACAATATGTAGAAAATGAAAGAAGGATGTGCAGAAAAGAACGAAAGGCACATAATCCTACTCTAACTATCTACATTGAATGCATCAAGTCCCACTAAAAAGGGTGAGGTGATTTCCATCCATTCCTGATGGAAAGGGATCTCAATCAAGATTACCTATGTAAAGATAGTTGATTCCTACCTTTCCATGGACCTTGTATGGGAAAGAACTAGATCCCCAACTTAGAAATCCTTCCCTTGTTTGTTGACCCACTATTTCTTTTCATTATTTTTCTATCTTTGTCTTTTCACTTTGGAGGAAGGAAATTGGTTTACCTGACATAAATTTCCTCCACTTTCCTCAACCACCATTGATTTCATCAATATATAATAGGTTCAATGTGTTTCAATGCCACTTGTAGGTTTAAAGGCTTGGGATTCCCTCTAGGCTCTTTAAGGAAAATAGGGAAGGGGAGAGGATCATTGGTCATAGATATCCTTTGGTTATTATGGATTTCCACTCTTCAATCAATAAAGCTACATTTCTTAATGATATATTCAATATTCTCAACGATATGTGGCTCCCTATACATGATGAATGGTATTCCATCGATTATGGGTAGATGGCATAGGATAGATCCATCTACAAACGACCAATAATAGAGGCAGATAACTTACTTAATAAGAAAATGCCCCAAGCAACAGGGATGTTAATGACAACAAAATCCATCAATATACTTATGCCCCTATTATCATCCAAAAAATTCTAACATATTTTATTAAACCATTCAAAGGAATCGACTTTCAATTAAAACCAAACACATTTGTGTAAGGCCTAGTAATTTTCAATTATAACCAATTCATGACTCTTAAAGCAATCGCATAAACAAAGGCTCCAAACTCAAGCATACAATTGTGTAGGAACATTAATCACTAGAGATAGTAGAAAAGGTGTATTCCCTCCATTCTTTTGACCATAATACATATTTTGTAATAGCATAGGAGGGTCCTCAAGCTCTCTATTAATGTTGAGAATTTTCCTAACTTGACCTCTTTAGGGTTCAAGCTTTGTAAGCTTCAATATTGGAACATGCACATTCACCTTAGTCATAACACTTCCTACATTGACATCTAATGATACCCCATTACCGAAATTAAAGGAGAGTAGCCTTAAGAATGCTCGTGCTAGAGGGAAAAGGTGCCTTAGTCACATTTCTCTAGGGAGCAGAACTACTACATGCCTCAAGGTTACTTAGCCCATTATTCTCTATAGTATAATGAAACCCTTTGAACCTATCTCTTGTGTTTATGTGTTGGGGAAGTAACATAGGGTTCAGGAATATGCCAAAAAAACCCTCTCAAATGCCGAAAATTTCAACACTCGTTAGGTGAGGTCTCACTTGAGGTATAATGGTGGGTTTTCATAACTTTTGAAGGTTATGTGAGGAGATAGGGGAAATGGAGATATATCTTCCTCAAAGTAACCCAAACCAACAAAGTTCTTTTTCCATATGTCACAAACAAACACATTAAATAGAAATACTTTCATAGGGCCATATTGCATACATTGATATATTCCCAACATCTATGATAGGTATTACCAACACATATTATGTGGTTTAACCAGTAAAGTAAATTTTTTATAGGTGTCCATCGCATGCATGCAAGACTAACTCTAACATAAGATAGGAAAAGAAATAGAGCTCATTCATATATGTAGTGACATGGTTATTTACAACACAAAAAGTATCCACGTAGACATTCACTAAAATCCTTGCATAGACGCCATAGCTCATTCATTGATTCCACCATTGGCATAAAATATATAAGCAATAGAACCATGAATTTTGAACAAAAATTATGACTAGCTCATATTTTTATTAAACATTAAAAGTGAAAGTCATAAAATGGATGCATATGTTAGACTATAAAGACTAAAAATGTGATCATTCATATAGTACTACTGACCACCACCATTACCATATATATAATAGATAATAATGATAGATTGACATGCTATCAGATCCTTAGTACAATCATCTCTAGAGATAGATAATAGACTTAAGACAATATTAGATAACACTAGAAAAAGAAAATAGAACCAACAAAGCACTGAACAATGAATAGAACAAAAGCAGAAAAGGATCAGAACCCTTGATCATCAACATAAACTTCTTTTATAGCCCTAGTTTAAAGCTTCAGGGAATCTCTAGCTAGCTCACCTTGATGATTTTTCCACATACGTGGCAAAAAACACTGTGTTTTGAACCATACCAAATTGAATCTCTACCATTAGCCATATCTAACAAACCTACATAGTTGGAGGATACCCTATTTGCCGAGGAATATTTCGATCAACGCATAGTCATATTGGCCTCCATTACACACCTGTGTGGTATTTTAGACATTTGCGTGGCTAACTATGTGTCATGTTGGTTACTCTCGACATAATATCCCCTTACTTAGACAAAATTTCAAAAAAAAAATCCTCCTTTCACCTTGGCCCCAACACCTAGTTTCAACAACATTAATATTCTCATCGCATTATTTATCATGTTCTCTAGTTATTACTTCATGATGTTGTTGAGGAATGGATGATATATCATTTAGAAAAGTAGTGAAAGGGCCAAATTCATTTATCAAGTTTAAATTCTCTACGATATCTTCCTTTTAAACTTTATTGTAAGGGCATTCCTCTTCTCTATGGAAATTGGTACACTTTTGACACCAAGGAAATCCATCTTGATTTATCATATTAGTAGGGGAAATATTGTTAGGCACAAGTTTTCTAAATACATTCTTTCCACCCATTTGGTTTTGGTTCCTTCTATGAGCCCTATCATTTTTTAATTGCATTTTAGGAGGATAGTGCAGATGAGACCCTCTTTATTTGTGTAATATGGTTAAGTTATTAATCATGGAAATTTTCCCCTATACCAACTCATCAATGATCTTATCAGACATTTTGGAAAAGAGTTACAAGGTGCGTTCAACTTGTGTAAATGGCTTAGTTTCACCTCTACCTTGGCTCTAGGATAGGACAACAAGTCAATCTTGGGTGTAGTCAAATTGTGCTCAAACTTTATGGCATAAGCTTTGTATTTCTCAAGGCTTTGAGGTTCCTTGTATTTCAAGGCATATGAAATATGTCTAGGAAATGCATCAATGTACAATAAAAGGATATTCTTATCAGTAGGCTTATACAACAACAATACTTCCTTGAGAAACTCATCAAACATTTGAGTGAAATCCTTAAAATTTTCATTGCCAATTTTCCTAGATTCTAGGAACATAGATACATTGAATGTATTCCTTCACAGTGGTCTATATTTTATTAATACTTCATGGAATTCATCCCAGTCTTTAATTCCCCAAACAAGAAAATCTATGTACGAATCTCTATCATTTTCCTCCAAGAAGAGGGTATACAAGTTCATAACCATGCCTTTCTCTTGGATCATTCCTCCACTAGTGCACAAGTACAATTAATCCATGTTTTTCTTAGCCATTATTACATTAGTCCCATTGAATTTGGGAAACCATTTTTCATAGTTGTTATGCAATTTATGTGGGTATCCTAGAATGCCACTCATATGAAGATGATTGTATGTAGTGTTGAGCCATGGGTTGGCCATTATGCTTGAGGTAGAAGGGATACCAAAAATATTTTTTATATGGGAGAGGTATAATTATTCATGGTATTAGGATTAATATTCTTTATATGAAGAATGACTCTTTTGGACCAACTACTAGAAGCGCATGTGAGGAAATGGGATTATGATTTATTAGATGACAAATACTAACTTAGGCTTTGGGATGTTCTCATCAAAAAATCTTGAAGAATAGGATTTCGATCATGAAGATTTGATGCCAACTCATCCATAGAAATGACACTAAAAATGTTACTACAAAATCAAGTAGGCCTAGTGCAAAGCCTTAGAAAATCTAGAGATTATGGGAGGAAGGGACAGACCAGCATTATTAGTTCAATGGCCTTTCTCTAGTTGTTTAATGGTGAATTAAATCCAAAAACATATGCATCCCTATATAGATCACTTAAAGGATATCCAACATAATGACTTTAAGGTAATGCAGGGTCTAGTGATTGGGATAAGGTATTGGTAGAGCCTAGAAGGCTAACATAATGTTTATGAAGGTTCAAGTACTCTATTCTTAGATATTTTAAATAGATTAGCAAGCTATTATAACTTAGTGTTTGAGATATATTCAATGATATGGTATGTAATGACATATATTATCTAAAAGAAATTAACTTTCAAACATAGATCAATAAATTAACAAGGTTATTAGTTAGGCATGCAAGGTGGAGGTAGGAAAGTGATGTTTTATAGTTGAGTCATGCATAAAAAGCCAATGAAAGTGATGACATCAAACCTAATTATAAAGGTTTACCATGCAATCAATGCTATATTTTTCCCTTTTTCCAATTATTAAATGTAACCCTTATTAAGAGGTCAATAACACATCAAATTAAATAATTACTTAACATAATTTTAATAAAATCATAACCCAAACCTTGATGCTAGATACCTAGAGATTAAATAAAATTTTGATCAATGGCTACTATATTGGAAGGTGTTGAAGAGGAGTCAATATATACCTCATGGGATCTCCATTGCATGCAGTTCCACCCAAACAAAACCTCTCATTATTGAGTGAGATTGAATTCATTAGGGACATAAAATAGTTAAAGAATCACAATGGACCATATCTAATGTTAGAGGCACATAAACAATTCATCATAAAATTTCCTTCAAAGGTAAAACTAATGTTAGGACATGTAAACAAGCTACCTCACTTATATCATGGATGATTGGTCACCACCCCTATTAGGTGTTTCTAGTCCCCAAGAGGAGTGGCATATCTAAGGTTGAACCACCATTCCATAGGTGGGACAAATATGGTGGTCATGGTGTGGAAAATACTTCAAGGAAGAAGCCAAAGACGTGATACTAACTAATGGAGGTCCTACATTATATAGAGTGCAATGATGTAAGGAGGAACAAACAGTGTTAGCATGAGGTACCACTTTGCTTGGCATACCTTTCCCACCCCTCTGGTGTACCTTTCCATCAATAATTTATCTTTATTTGGTGCATAAACTATGAGCCAAATATTTATGTATGATTTTCCAATAGCTATTTAATATGTTTCCGTTTCTCACTTGTTGTGATTGAGACATTCAACAATTCATTTATTTTACACAAAGCATTGAATTTTGGAGGAACAATGTGATGGATAATGAAGGGGGTAGAGGTCATGCTAAGATTTTTCCCAAATCCTAAATATGTCCCAACAATATTTTTCATTTCACATTTTCTTTCCATTGTGGCTTTACATGATTTTATCGTTCTTTTAGTTGCATCATCCTTTGAAGCCAAGTTTTTGTCTTTGACTTAAGAATTTAGATATAGGGTGTCAATCCCAATGAAAAATCACTATAAATCCAAGTAATTGAGATGGGTAATCAGTAGAGATGGAAAGTGGAATGTATGGACTACCATAGACATGTTACATCAATCAATTCCTCCATACTTGTGCTCTTTCTAAGCCCTAAGGCCTCAGAGAATGCCCACTTGACTACAGTGAAAGACTAACCTCCCATGTGAAGTGTGGGAACAAGGACACAAGTGAGAGTAGTTAATAATCCATTCTTCTTGGTGAGTCATATTAATATTCTCATAACATTAAATTAAAGGACATGATCACTAGAATGGTTAGAGTACCTACTAATAGGTGACCCACCTTCCTTTAAGAAACATGTCATATGGGAAAGAACACTAACTGAAGCAATAGGTGGAGAAATATGGAATAATTATAACTATCAACCATCATAGTGTTGTTGACTAGCTAGCTATCAAATGACGAATAATTTTCTCTTATGTGTTACCCACTTTTGGTGGGTAGCAAGTCCACAAGGGAAAATGACCTCCTAAGACTTGCAAAGCCCATCACATAGCTAAATATTTAATATATTCAGAATAGTCAAATTCACAGAGGCTTTCCAACCACCCAACTCTCTTCCCTCATTAATTTGAACAAACCAAGGAATATGGCCCTCTTATGTTCCATATAGTCCCTTAAGTAGTCCTCATTCCCTCTAGGTTCCCAATAGATATTGTGATGGGAATATCAATCACAAGGACTCTAGGAAGTCTAGATTAGTATCTAATATGAGCTTACAACATTCACTTGTTCCTACTCACAAGAAATTTCATATTATATTTACATAACATGCATCCATGGCCTTCTATTAGAAGCATAATAGTCCAGTTCACATAATGAACATTCCTCTCTATCCTTTGCTTAACTTGAATAATGAATAATGTTGCCAATAAATTGTAAAACGATTGTAGAATGATGGCTAAATCATCCCCAATGAACCAACAATTAGAGAGTAAGTATGCATGAACACATTTTTCCCCTTGACATCTACAGAACTCTACCCAACTACCTTTGAAGCTACCTTGGCATGCATTACATGGTTGACTCTTTTTTATAATTCAAGGTAAAAAAAATTAGTTATGATAAAATATTATTTTCTAGACTTTGGCCCCTGTGAGCCTCCTTAAGCCCTATCATATTCTTGTTTTGTGGAATCATAGCTCCCTATGATCTCATCCCCTTCATATTGTAGTCGACTATGCATTTTTATTTATATTTTCATTGTACATAATTAAAATGCTCAACACTTGGCCATAAAATTTGGATTTCAACCTTGATCACATATATACATCACATTACAAGTCCTCGGGATTAAAACCAGGGAATTACATTCCCCTCCCCCTTATTTTTTTATTTTTCGTCAGTGCACATCAACATACAAATGTATAGATAAAGAAACACATATACATTAACATTTCAATATAGGTGAGTGTATGCCTCTGACATTGCATCTTCAAGTTCCCATGTCATGCCCCTAGGGTTATAATAGTTCCATTATACCATTACCTCGCGGCTTTCTTCTAGAGAATGTTGACTTTTCGATCTAGGATACGGATTGGCACAACTTGAAAGTCCCCCTTGGGCTCCACCTATATCAAAATCCAATTAGTGACATGGATCATGCATACATTTTTTCAATAAATATACATTAAAAACATCATGCACTTTCATAAAAGTAGGAAATACAAACACGTATGGAACTAGTCCTATCCTATATAATATCTCAAATGCCTCACAAAATCTAGCTTGCAATTTACTGCAACTTCCTAATTCCATAGAACTTCACTTGGACTTCATTTCTAAGAAAACATGTTCTCTTAATTTGAATTCTCTTAGTAATTTTTCTTTGCATAACTTTTATACCCATCCTTAACTTAATTGTGAATTTAAAATGTTAAAAAATTAACTACAAAATCAATTACTATCTTTATAACCAAATCCTGTACTAACTTAATCTTACAATTCAATTACAATCCAAACTTAAAAATAAAATATATAATGTCTTTTTATTTTCCTATAAAATTATAATACTAGAACAACCACATTAATAAACGTGGTTGATATACGTCAAAGGCATATATTAATCACATTATTATTATGACTAGCGTAATATTAATGTAATAACATTATTAACATTATTATTATATTATCATAATGTTAACAATATAATTATTTTTAGGAAAAGATTAACAATATTATTATTCATTATTAATTAATGAATAATAATAATAAATAACTAATTATTGACCATGATTGATCATGGATGACCATGTTTGATTTTAGAAAACATGGTTGAACATGCTTGACCATGATTGACCATGGTTGATCATGGTTGACCATGATTATCATTTTGAGACAATCTTTGTCATAATAAGGAAATCTTTGTCACAATGCAACATTGGACCATGCCTGGCCATGATTAACCATGGTTGACCGTGATCGATACCAAAAACCCAAGGCAAAAATAACCCCAGGGATTAATACTAAAAACCTTAGGGATTATAAACCTAAGGGAATAATATTAAACCCTAGGAATATGAACCCTTATACTAATAAACCAAAGGGATTTATATTATATAACCAAGTGAATAATAAAGCCAAGGGATAAAAATTATAAATCCGAGGTATATAAACCCTATGATAAATATTATAAACCCTAAAATAAACATTGTTGATTTCTTCCCTTATTGAGACAATTCTTGGCACAATTCAATGTTAGACCATGGTTGGTCATGCTTGACAATGATTTATTTTCATATCAAGGCAATCTTTGTCACAATATGATGTTTGACCATAGTTGATTTTCATATTGAGACAATCATTATCACAACGCCACATTCGACCATGATTGACCATGGTTGGTTATGATTGGCCATGACTAATATTATAAACCCAAGGGAATAATAAACCCAAGTGATTGATATTATAAACCAAAGGGAATAATAATAAAGTTAAGGGAATAATATTATAAACCCAAGGTTTATAAACCCTATGATAAACATTTTAAACATTAAAATAAATATGGTTGAGTGTGGTTGATTTTCGTATTGAGATAATCCTTGTCATAATGTGACGTTGGACCATGGTTGACCATGCTTAACTGTTGGTGATTTTCATATCAAGAAAATATTTTTCACAATGTGATGTCCAATTGTGGTTGACCATGATTGACCATGGATGACCATGTTTAATTTTATAAAACATGGTTGAACATGATTGACCAAGGTTGACTATGATTGACCATGGTTGATCGTGATTATCATATTGAAACAATCTTTGTCATAATGCAATGTTGGGTGATGGTTGAGACAATGACTGATTTTTATAATGAGACAATCTTTGTCACAATGCAACGTTGGACCATCGCTGACCGTGATTAACCATGGTTGACCACCATTGATTTTATAAAATATGGTTGACTATAGATGGTCATGATTGAATTTATAAAACATGGTTAACCATGGTTGACCATGATCAATGCTATAAACCCAAGGGAATAATAAACCCTAGGGATTAATACTAAAACCCCAAGGGATTATAAACCTAAGGGAATAATATTAAACCCTAGGAATATGAACACATAGATTAACAAATGCAAGAGATTGATATTATAAAAGCAAGGGAATAATAAACCCAAAGGATATAAAGTATAAATCCCAGGTATATCAACCCTAAGATAAATATTATAAACCTTAAAATAAACATGGTTGACCATGGTTGATTTCCATATTGATACAATCCTTGTCACAAAGCAACGTTCGACCATGGTTGAAAATGCATGATGATGATTGATTTTCATATCGAGGAAATCTTTATCACCATGTGACATTGAACCATGGTTGGCCATGGTTGATTTTCATATTCAGATAATCATTGTCATAATGCGAAATTCAACCATGGTTGACGATGGTTGTCTATGATTGACCGTGATGATATTATAAACCGAAGGGATTTATATTAAAAACCCAAGAGAATAATAAACCCAAAGGATTAATGCTAAAACCCCAAGGGAATAATATTAAACCCAAGGTTTAATATAATCATGGTTGACTATGGTTGACCATGGTTGATTTTCATATTGAGACAATCATTGTCACAGTGTTATGTTGGGCCATGGTTGAGCATGCTTAACCATGGTTGATTTTCATATCAAGAAAACCCTTATCACAATGCGACATTGAACCATGGTAAGAGAAAATGATTGATTTTCATATTGGGACAATATTTGTCATACTATGATGTTGGAGCATGGTTAACCATGGTTGACCACGATTGATTTTATAAAATATGGTTGACCACAATTGAATTAATAAAACATGGTTGACCTTGGTTGACCATGATTGATATTATCAACCCAATGGAATAATAAACCTTAGGGATTAATACTGAAAACACAAGGGACTATAATCCTAAGTGAATAATATTAAGCCCTAGGAATATGAACCCTTAGATTAATAAACCCAAGCGATTGATATTATAAGTCCAAAGGATAAAAATTATAAACCTAAGGTATATAAACCCTAATATAATTATTATAAAACCTAAAATAAAAATGGTTGATTTCCATATTGAGACAATCCTTGTCACATTGCAACGTTGGACCATGGTTGACCATGCATGACCATGATTTCTTTTCATATCGAGACAATCTTTGTCACCATGTGAAATTGGACCATGGTTGATTTTCATATTGAGACAATCATTCTCACAATGTCACATTCAACCATGGTTGACCGTGGTCGGCTATGATTGACTGTGGTTGGCCAGGATTGATATTATAAACCCAAAAGATTAATACTAAAACCCCAAGTGATTATGAACCCAAGGGAATAATATTGAACCCAAGTTTTAATATAAACACTAAAATAAACATGGTTGACCACAGATGACCGTGGTTGATTTTCATCGTTAGAAAATCCTTGTCATAATGCGACATTGGACCATGGTTGACAATGCTTATCCATGGTTGATTTTCATATCAACACAATCCTTGTCACAATGCCACATTGGACCATGGTTGAGATTTTTATATTGAGGCAATCTTTGTCAGAGTGCGATGTTGGAACATAGTTGACCATGATTAACCATGGTTGACTATAATTGATTTTATAAAATATGTTTAACCATGATTGATTTTATAAACCCGATTAACCTTGCTTGACCATGATTGACCATGTTTGATTTTATATAACGTGGTTGACCTTGATTGAGCACGGTTGACCATCGTTGGCCATGATTGTCCATGGTTGACCATCATCGTTGATAATAATGAAAGATATTTTAATCAAAGTTGATCATGGTTGATGAAATTCAACCATGGTTAATCATGGTTGACCATCGTTGACTATGGTTAATCATGGTTGACTGTGGTTGACAATAAAAACATTGACCATGGTCGAGCATAGTCAACATGATTAACCATCGTTGATTAGGGTTCACTGTAGAGACATATCAAGACAGCCAACAACACTTAATTGCAGTAAACAACAACTAGGAGTAGTTAACAACATATGACGACAATCATTATCACAATCACGTGTTGGACAATGGTTGAACATGGATTCTTTAAAATAATTTTTTTAGATCTCTCAAATTTAAATTTTAAAACGAAAAGAGATCATAAAACACACACGCGCGCACACACACACACACAATTATGAAATATGATAAAATATGTTATCAAAAGAAATGACGAATCATAACTATAATATTTCAAAATTCCATGTTTATAATAACTTTTCTTTATATATAATTTATTAGATATATTCCATATTAGAAAATAAATTCAAAAAATGTCATGAGTATATGTCTATAGCTATAGGTATGATTAACATAGATTCATTTCAACTTTGGATTTCCCAAATCTATGGAGATGATATATATATATATATATATATATATATATATATATATATATATATATATATATATATGTATGTATATATATATATATATATAATTTTTCTATTTTTTCATAAAAATAATTGCATTTTGAAAGATTTAATGACTTAACTAAATAAATTTGAATATGCAATTAAAATACATATTACTCACTATCACACACCCCATACTCCCCATAGGTAATTATTTTGATACCATGAACTACATACTATGTTTCCTAAGAACAAACAATTGTCAAAGTAGATGTTAATAATATAATCATGTCATGACATACAACAAATTATCGATTGAACAAATTAACTATGAATCAATATGTTTAATTACTTTTTGGAAAATAATATATATAATCATGTAAAAAGAAAAATAGCTTCATTTCCTTGATTTAGTAAATATTTTTTGTTGTCGGAATTTAATCCTAACATTTACATTTATTTTTTAGCCTAAGTATCCTTGACTTAGCCACATGCACTAAAAATCATGTTCACACTTGCTTTTTGGTAAACTAGATCGGTGGACAAACTTTCCCCTTTTTTTGCCTTTAAAGGCTTAATATTATGGAAATATTGGTTCAACCATTTTCCTAAACCATTTAGACATCTAAGTGCATGTTCACACCTAACCACACCTCATCCGCTTGACTTATTTGAGGATTGGCGCCCCACATGAAGATTCTCCCTTAAATAAAGGGATTTGGTCCCCCAGACCATTTTAGCATGTTTTAAAGTTGCATTCCTTGGGAAATGCGCCCCTCGTCATGCTTTCCTCATGGCTGATAGTTGGCATAGGTTCTTTTGAGTCATTGTTGCTATTTTAGGCCTCCCTTTAGCTTTTCTTATCATTTTCTAATTTTTTACTAGTTTTCTAGATTCGGCAATTTCTATATAAATACCTCCCTTTGGGATTAGAGGTTTGGTTGTTCATGTATTACTATTGTTCATTAATTTAATACATTGATTTTATGGAGAAAATTCTTTCTCTCCTCTCTTGAATATCAACAAATTACTTGTGTTTAATTTAACTAGAATTCTAGATCTATCGGAGTTTCTGCAGGAATTCTACATTGTATCAGAGCTAGATCGAATCTAGTGGATTGTACATGGTTTTATTTGTAGGTATAGATCCTCAGGAGGCATAGCAAGTAGCAATGGATCATCTCTCTCAGCCCACAAAACTCATTCTAAATCTTTTCAATTACTTCGAATGGAAGATAGAGATTACTCTGCTCCTCTGAAGCAAAGGGCTTTACAGGGTAACAATGGGAATGGAGACCGAACTGACTTCTGTAGTGAAGAAGACCAAGTATTCCAATAAATTAGATGAACCAGTTGGGTTGATATGCCTATCAATTTCCAGAGAAATCCTCTTTCATGTCAGCAGAGCCACTACTCCCAATGTGGTCTGGACCACATTGGAAGGACTATACAGCAAGCAGGATGAAGTGAGAGTGCATCAACTGGAGAATGAACTCATATCCCTCAGTCCAACCCATTTCAGCAACCTGCAAGAATACTTCACCAAGTTTAAATCCCTCCTCGTTGAATTTGATGCATGTGGAGTCAAGAAAGAGGAAGATCAACTCATCCTTTCGATTCTCTAGAAATTAAGCCCTGAATATTCCATATTTGTATCATCTTTTCAAGCATCTAAATTGACTCAGGAAAAATGGAAAATGCCTCCATTGAATGACTTCATTGCAGCATTGACTCAAGAGAAAGCTAAGTTAGTCCAAATGGGTGCCATCAAGCATTCAAAGAACAAAGCACTTGCGGCTACTGATGCTCCAAAGAGCAGTGGAAGAGACAAGCAAAAAGGGAAGGGTAAATTTAATGAATCAAAGAAGCAGAGACCTGTACAATCTTCAGAGAGATCTTCTTTGCCTAAGGGTAAGAAGAAGAAGGAAATAACACTTTGTAGCTACTGTTCCAAAGGTTTTCATCCCGAAGAAAATTGCATGAGGAAAACAATTGATGAGATGGCTAAGCAATTATAGTAGCACAATCTCATAGTGCCTGAGAATGCAAAGAAGAAGGATGATAACAGAACGAGAGATGGGAGAGGGAGAGCACGAGATGGTCATGCTTTAATGGCCATCACATCCACTCCATTAGCTTGGATCCTTGATTCAGGTGCATCGAACCATATGAATGCATCAAAAGATGAATTTTCCTCCATCGAAGAAAGCACCAGATCCCCAATTTACTTGGGAGATGCCACACCCGCAAAGGTGTGCGGAGAAGGAATTTTAGACCTTGAAGGGGGCTGCTACACAAATGTGCTTCATGTTCCCTCGTTGTTCACAAATCTTCTCTCAATATCACTCATTCCGGCTTTGGAAGGAAGGTGAAGTTCACTCCGGAATCCGCAATGATTACTGTCATTTCCACAGGCTCACAGCTTGAACATGGAATTGCAGATCATAGTTCTCGTTTGTATTTCTTCTCCCACTTTGTTCCTAATTCTATTAGCACTGTATTTTTGTCACAATCTAATGATATCAACAGGTTATGGCATGAAATATTTGGCCATATAAACTATAAGTACTTGCATCAACTCAACAAGGAAAACATGGTAGAAGGATTGCCTGCTATTAAATTCACAAGCGGTGTATGTCAAGGATGCATTCTTGGCAAGCATCCGTAGCAAAATTTTGACAAAGGGAAGGTACAGAAAGCTTCTTCACCTCTTGGGTTTATTCACAATGACATCACAGGCCCATTCCTGCAACCTTCAATCAGTAAGGCTCGATATGTACTCACCTTCATAGATGATTTCTCTCGCTTTACTTGGGTATTTTTTATTTCTGAAATTAAAATCGGAAGTATTTGAATGCCTTATAGAATTTAAAGAACTTGTTGAGAATGAGTCTGGGTGTAAGATTAAGATACTCTCTACTGATAATGGGGGGGAGTATGTCAAAAAAGATGTGCAACAACTTTGTATTGATGTAGGTATATAGCTACAACACACAATGCCATATACACCACAGCAGAATGGTGTCGCAGAGAGGAAAAATTGGTCATTAAAAGAGATGGCCAATTGTATGCTATAGTACAAATCATTAGCTCCTAAGCTATGGGCTGAAGCTATTCATTGTGCAACATACATTTAGAACCACATTCCTCACAAAGCACTCAAAGTCACTACTCCATTTGAATGTTGGACTGGTAAGAAACCGAAAGTGTCGCACTTTCGCATTTTTGGTTCACGAGCATGGGCTCACATTCCAACAGATAAGAGGAAGGCTTTGGAGCCTCAAAGTGTTGAATGTATCTTTGTTGGATATCTTGACAATGTCAAAGGAATATATTGCTAGACTCTCACACTGAAAATTTCCTTGTAGCTCGAAGTGTGAAGTTTGAAGAAGTATCACTGCATGATTTTTCAGCAGACCCTGTCAAGGAACCACTTGTTGCCACTGATGAGGAGGAGTCCAAAACTTCTTTGAGCACTTCAGAGCAGCCATCAGAGAAGCCTCTTGGGTCTAATTCAGAGGATGAGGAGAAAGTCATGGCTGCTCCAACTCAGCTGCCAACTTGGGCAAAGAAAACCTTGCAAGATGCGGGTGAACTAGTCGGTGATCCTGTAGATGAGAGAAGGACTAGATCAAAGTTTTTTGGGGCTCCTCAAGCCCTGGTTGCCACCAAACCATTGCTTCCCATACATTGCTATATGACACTTGGTTCAGATCTAGAGTCACACTTTGAGGCTACTGGAAACTCACTTTGGGAGGCTGGCATGGATGAAGAGTACTCTGTTATCATGGAAAACAACACATGGGACTTGGTTCCACTTCCGAAAGGAAGAATGCTTGTTCGATGTCGATGGATCTATCGAACAATGATTGCTACAGATGATGATATCAGCAAGTACAAAGCTCAACTTGTTGCAAAAGGATATTGATAGGTACATGGCATAGACTACACAGAGTCATTTGCACCTGTTTCAAAAATGGACTCCATTCAACTACTTTTAGCCATTGCTGCTTCTCGCAGATGGAAAGTTCATCACATGGATGTGAAGAGTGCATTTCTTCATGGAGATCTCAAGGAGTAGATATATATGGAGCAGCCACAGGGATACATTCAGAACTCTTCCCTCGTTTGTAGATTAAAGAAATCTTTGTATGGCCTAAGTAGGCTCCCAGAGCCTGGTATGCAAAGATGGATTCTTTCCTTCTTTCCATTGGATTCATTCAATGCAAATCTGATCTGAATGTTTATTTTTTGCAGCATGATGATTCCCTTTTGCTGATAGTACTTTATGTAGATGATTTATTGATGACAGGGAACCTTACCTCAGCTGATTCAGCAAAATTAGCATTACACGATTGATTTGCCATGACATATTTGGGACTATTGCACTACTTTCTTGGTTTTGAAGTTTCTCAGTCTACTTCAGGGATCAAGATGGCACAGTCTAGGTATGCATCAGATCTACTTATCCGCTTTCAAATGACAGAATGCAAGCCAGCAGCATCTCCCTTTCTTTCAACGATCAGATTTGAGGATGTGGGTACTACACCTTTGGTGGACAGTACATTGTATCAACAGTTGGTTGGGAGTTTATTGTATCTTACTCACACACGACCTGATATATCTTTTGCAATAGGAGTTTGTTCCAGATATATGCAGGAGCCCCATGAGCTTCACTGAAAAGTTGCAAAGAGAATCCTTAGATATGTGAAAGGTACTTCTAGTTTTGGTATCTTTTATGCTGCAAATTGCCCACTTTCACTAATTGGGTACACAGATTTTGATTGGGCTGGCGATGGTACAGATTGCAAGTCCACCTCTGCTTATATTTTCATCTTTGGTTCAGAGCCTTTTGTTGGTCTAGCAAGAAGCAATCCATGATTTCTTTATCTATAGCCAAGGCAGAGTATAGAGGTGTAGTGACTGCAGCTACACAGGTTGTTTGGTTGTAGGGGCTTCTCTCCGAGTTTGGTATTCAATATCCACTTCCGACTGTCATATGTTGTGACAATCAAGGGTCCATTCAGATATCAATTGATCTAGTTTAGAGGCAGAAGACCAAGCACATCAAGATTCACATGCATTTCATCCGCGAGCTGATCTGTGACCGAGTCATATCATTGCAATACTGCCCCACTGAGTAGCAGGTTGTAGACATCTTCACCAAGTCTTTCACTGAAAAGAAATTTTCAAAACTGAGAGTTATGCTTGGAGTGGTGGAGACAACTGAGTAGGTCCTTCTGGCCACTTAGCCCTTTTTCCTTTTTTTTTCTTTTTTTTTTTTTTTGGGGGGGGGGGGGGGGGGGGGGTTTCCCACGAGGTTTCCCCTCTTTCTTCATTTTATGAGGATATTTTATTTATTTTACTTGAGTACCTAACATGGCATCTTGGTCGGGACTCAGTTTAGATAAGTGAGTTAAGATGAAGGGGGTGTGTTGGAATATAATCCTAACATCTACATTTATTTTTAGCCTAAGTATCCATTCCTTAGCCACGTGCACTAAAAATCATGTTCACACTTGGTTGTTGGTAAACTAGCTCGGTGGACCAACATTCCCTTGTTTTTTGCCTTTAAAGACTTAATATTATGGAAATATTGGTCCAACCACTTTCCTAAACCATTTAGACATCTAAGTGCATGTTTACACCTAACCACACCTCATCCACTTGAGTTATTGCAGGATTGGCACCCCACATGAAGATTCCCCCTTAAATCAAGGGATTTGGTCCCCCGGACCATTTTAGCATGTTTTAAAGTTGTCTTCCTTGGGAAATGCGCCCCTCCTCATGCTTTCCTCATGGCTGATAATTGGCATAGGTTGTCTTGAGTCATTGTTGCTATTTTAGGCCTCCCTTTAGCTTTTCTTAGCCTTTTCTAGTTTTTTACTAGTTGTTTCCTAGTTTTCTAGATTCGACAATTTTTATATAACCACATCCCTTTGGGATTAGAAGTTTGGTTGCTCATGTATTACTATTGTTCATTAATTTAATACATTGATTTTATAGAACAAATTATTTCTCTCCTCTATTGAATATCAACAAATTACTTGTGTTTAATTTAACTAAAATTCTAGATCTATCAAAATTTCTACAGAAATTCTACAGTTATTTAAATATAATTGTGCTCCAAAGACAATTTTGAAAAATTATCATTGAAACACAATTATATGTAATTTTCCCACATATGAATCCAACCAAACAAATAAAAAATCAATATCATTCCATTATTTTAAATTCTAAATATTTAATTATTTTAAATTCTACATGTTTAATCTCACATAAATATTATGGGAACCAAAGAAAAATACTTGTCGTATATCCTTTTACCTATTTAATTCCATATAAACATTTCAAATAGGTACGCCATATTGTGGAGAGAATGTAAACCCAACGAAAAAAAACACGAAAATAATTGAATTATAACTTCATAAAGGTAATTCAATTATTTTAAACTTTACATATCTAAAATCGTAAAAATAAAATAAGATATTTTCCATATTCTTCCCACATGAGCCATTATCCCTCTTTTCAAAGAAGGTTAAATTTAACTTTCCAGAGAGCAATATCAAATTACCGACCACTACCTGTCCACTCCCTGGGTCAATGTGGAATCTACAAAGTGAAGAGCCATACCTCTCCATATGGTATTACGCCCTCTTTTATATCTAGTCATAGGAACTCACAATTGATAGTATATTGTCAAACGTAACTGGAGAATCAACGAACTCTCAACATAATATTTGAGACACATTGTTCTGCTAGATTGCTGAAATCCGAAATTTCAATTTCACAAGTTCTTCAACATTTTACAAACTTTCACAATTATATTGTACTAAGTACACAATATTAAAATTCCAGATGTTATTGATTGATAAATGGTTTTAATTTCATCTACTGGTCCTCTTTCTAATAACTATATATTCATAGCGATGCAGTTGTATGTTATATTCATAGCGATGCAGTTGTATGTTATATAAGGTAGTTTATTATATAAAATAATGAAAAAGAGAAGAAGAAAAATAAATGTAGTTGAAGTTAATTTTTTAAATTGTAAATTTAGCGATATCCCACGCGAATGGGACTGCACTATATTATCCTCCTCACCCGGGATCGACCCACCGTTGCCATCTAGGACGCAGGGATTGTAATCTTCGGCCAATGTAATATATTGTGAATACTGTATATACCAAGATTAATATAGCTTCTTCAGAGGATCTGACCCCTCATTTAAAAAAAACCAACGGACATTTTAATTGAATTTTTATATGAAATATGGTTGAAATCATAGTTACCAAGTTAAGTCGTACCAGCAAAAAAAATCCGGAAATTCACTAATTCGGTTCGATACAGCTAATAATTCGTTAGTTTCCAATTCGGTACGATGAGCGTTGCATGATTTTGGTCAAAGCTTTTCTATCCGCTTATGGCGAGCGTCCGCTGCTCCCTCTGAGTTGACGAACAGTGTGGCTGTAGAACAATAAAATTGAACCTCGGTATGGTGTCCAGAACAACTCCACCACCAAATTTGCCCTTCGCGGATTTATCTAGGTTGTGTTTGCCTTTCATTAGTTCCGATTGAGCCCTTAATCGTTAATGCTTCCTGACACGATGGGTGGGAAGCTCCGACTGTGTAACCATTGATAGGAACGCTGACAAATCACTTAGAGGAAGTAAATCCGAGCATTTCAATTACCTTTTATAAAAATAACGCAGGTGAATTGAAATTTTATAAAAATAACGCAGCTCTGAAAATTGAAATAATGCAGCGATTCTTTAGCTTTAATGTTAATTTTTTTTGTTTTTATAATATTTTTATACCGTTAATATTTTTCAGTTTTTATAAAAAAATTATACGGATACGTTTTTATATGAGAATTTATATGAGCATTAATCAGAAAATTGGGAAAAAACAAACCATTATTTTTATAAAAAATAAAATAAAACAATAATAATATAAAAAACAACGATTCTTATATTATAAAAGGAAAAAGGAAATTTCTATCCAATTTCTCTGTAAAATGGTAAATAGAAGTGAATTAGTAATTTCTATAAAATTGCAATTAAAAAAATATAACTTCTATCTTAACAAAAATTATAAAATAATGAATTGGTTGCAAATTGGTACCTTTTTTATAAAAAACCAAAAACCTTATTTTTATATTTGAAAAAATTATAATTTGAGAAATCTCAGTGTTAATTGGATAACTAGTTAGTAATTTCTATAGAATGGAAAATTGCAAAAAAAATTGATAACTTCTATATTACAAAAAATTATAAAATGGCAAAATTCAGTTTAAAATAGATAAGTCTTATAAAAAATAGAAAAAATGGATACATCCAATATTAAAAAACATAATAAAAATATAAAATGGAAACCTTAGTTGCACTTGCAAATCCATAACTCATATATAGAAAAACGAAAACTTCTATATTACAAAAAATTATAAAATGAGAATACCTAAAAATAAGTTTGCACTTCTGAATAAAAGAAATAGAAAAATAGTAACTTCTATATTACAAAAAAATATAAAATGGAAAATTTCAGTTTAAAATGGATAACTCTTATGGAAAAATAGGATAAATCCAATATTAAAAAATATCTTAGTTGCAAATCCATAACTCCTATTCATATTAAAAAAAAATATAAAATAAGAAATTGCAGTTACCTAAAGATAAGTGTGCACTTGTGAATAAAATAATATGTAAATTTATTATGTTATTTTTATGTTGAAGTACAATTGCAAATAGTAAAGGTAAGTTTTTCTTAGAATAATAATTAAATTTACATGAAAAGGCTATAAAATAGTAATAAAGGTAAGTTTACACTTGTGAATATAATAGAAAGTAAATTTACATTTTAAATTTTATGTATAAAATAATAAATCGCATGTAAAAAATTATGGAGTTACAAATGGTATAGTAAGATTGGTATGCTTAGTGCACATGACGTGCATGGTGTAATGGCTGGGGCGGATGGCTGTCGCATCCCCCACCCAAGTTCAAGTCCTGCCGAGGCGAATGATGGAGTTGTAAAATGAGAGGGTCCCACCTAAGCTTACAAAAAAAAAAGATTGGTATGCTTAGTAAATTTGAATGATGGAGTTGTAAAATGAGAGGGTCCCACCTAAGCTTACAAAAAAAAAAGATTGGTATGCTTAGTAAATTTGCATGCTACGTGTCTTATATAAAAAAACAATAAACTAACTTTACATGTTCAATTTTATATTAAAGTATGGTAGAAAATTATAAGTTTGCACTTGTGATTTTTTTTCCCATATTGAATTTAAATTATTACATAAAAGGTAAGTTCTATTTTTTTAAAATTGAAATAAAACTAGTTTATCAACTAATCTTGTATTTTTTGGAAACCTTATACAAGTAGTAAGAATTAACATGGAATTATGCCTTAATGTAGTAGCAAAGTATACTTAGAAATTATAATTAAAATATTATTCCGTTCCATAAAGAATTCTTGGTCAAATTAGTAGGAAAACAGAGTTAGAGTTAAGAATTTGTTCTCTTCAACAAAGAATTTTGAATCAGTGCATCATCTAAACACTTTTGGAATTAAAAAGAATATAGTGAATTGTAAGTTTTATATTTAAAAAAAATGCAAATATATTTAAATCACATTTTTGTTTTTATTCTCATGATTTTCTTATGATATCTACCAGGTTGGAGTATAGTGATTAACATTCCATTTCAAAACAAGGATCACTGGTGTGGAATTCAAATAGAGGGGATCATTTTCCCTAGTCAACTAGGTTGGGCATTGCCACATATTGTCTAATAAATTTGGATAAGATAGGACACATAAAAAATTGAAATTAAATGAAAACTATGATTTATTATTTGTGATCAAATACTTTGTCTTAGTTGTTGATATACATGTAAATACTAATTTCCTTGTATCTACCTAATTATCGCTCTAGTAATAGTTTTGAAATTGTATATCCTGGCCATATTTGCAATTTTCTACTAGATTACTAGGAATTAATGTGTTTTAGTTTCACATAGAGTGCCATGTTCTTAATTCAATTGTAAGTAATATCATAAGTAGGCTTCTATGCATTGTCTCTTTTGTATTCTCTATAGTTTGAAAATTTTTGTTTTTCAAAATATGTACAAATATACTTAATTGAATTTGAATGATTTTTTTTCTTGCAAACAGGATATTTGGAGACCCTCTAAAGATAATTGATGGCACCTAGATCGAAACTTCCTGAATGGAAATATCTTGAAAGAAAAAATGATGGAAAAATTTATTGCAAGTTCTACAATAATACTTGTGGGACATCAGCGACTCGAGAAAGAGATCATTTGCTTGGCATTGTGGGTGGAACTGGTGGAGGAGTGGCAACATGTACTAAAATTGATCAAGATGCAAAGGAAAGTTTAAGTGAAGAAGTCAATGATCATAAGCAAGGAAAGGTAGTCCAAGAAGCAAAAAAAAAGGAACACAAGGTACACTCATTAATTCAACACCAAGCTCTTTCCCATCCTTTGCGGCATCTACAACATCTTCTATGCCATATGGATCATAAATAGAACCTACTTTACCAGACGTTGATCCAACACAAAAAACATTGGAGAAAGCTTGGAAGCCATTAGAGCGAAATGAGGTAGATGATGCAGTTTATGATTTTTTCATTGGTTGTAATATCTCTTTCAACACTATCAAAAGCCCATTATTTCATGATATGTTAAAAAAGATCAGCCATTTTGGTCCCTCATATGTTCTTCCAAGCTATGAAAGTCTTAAGACCAAAGGAGTTGATAGGAGCAAACAAAGAATAGATGAAAGAGTTAAACCAATAAGGGATTCATGGGTTATTTCTAGATGTACTTTAGTTAGTGATGGTTGGACTGATCGCCGGTCTAGACCTCTTGTGAACACACTTGCTTGTTGTCCTCAGGGAGTGATCCATTTGTTTAATATTGATTGTATGGACAAAACAAAGACTGCTGAATATTTATTTCAGATACTAAAGGACACCATATTATATATAGGAGAGGACAACGTAGTCCAAGTTGTCACTGATAATGAATCCAATTATGTTCTTACTGGTGAGCTATTGATGGAGCATTTCCCTAAGTTGTTTTGGACACCTTATGTAGCACATTATATTGATCTAACCCTTCATGACATTGGTAAAATAGGTTTGATGCAGGTAAATATATCTCAAGCAAGGCAACTGGTCAAATTCATTCTTAACAACTCATTGAGTTTGAGTATATTTAGAAAATACAAAACCAGGAATCTACTGAGACCTTGTGACACTAGGTTTGCCACCCATTTTATTGCACTACAAAGGGTGGTAGAGCAAAAAGCTGCATTAAGATCATTTGTATGTAATGAAGAGTGGGTGAACTCTCCTTTGTCAAGGTCAGAAGGTGGTAAAATAGTAGAGAAAACAATCTTTAATGAAATGTTTTGGTCATGTGTAGAAAAAATCATCTCTATTTGTAAGCCTATTGTACAAATATTGAGGATGGTGGATTCTAATGTTGCATGTATGGGTTTTGTATATGAGGGCATGGATAGGGTAAGAGAACACATATCATTGATATGTAAGAATTATAGTTCAGTATATAATCCAATATGGAGAATTGTGGAAAAAATGTGGTGTATGTTGCGTACGCCATTACATGCTGCGGGGCTTTTTCTAGCACCTAATTACTTTCACGTTCCTAAGGATAGAGATATCATGGAGGGATTTTATAATTGCATGGAGAGGATGTATCATGATCCTAATATACAATATCAAATACGAATACAATCAATATCATAGAGGCAAGGGACTGGTCATGCTTTCACTACAGCTAGGGCACTACGAGATATGCACCATCCAGAGGTCACCCCTACTCAATGGTGGTTTCTCCATGGATATGAGACACCTCAACTACAAACATTTGCAGTCATGGTGTTGAGTCAGGTATGTAGGCATCATAATTATTTACACTTTGTATATATATTTGCAAATTATTCCATGTAAATTATTATACTAATGTAATATTATTTTCATGTAAAAAAATAGTCACTAGTGCATCAGCATGTGAAATGAGTTGGAGCACTCATGAGTTCATCCATAGTAAGAAAATAAACCATTTAGGAGCTAGAAAATTGGCAGATTTGGCTAGCATTCATTGCAATTTACACTTATGGTTGAAATCTTTGGAGGGGAAGAAAACAACTTCAAATATAGTACGAGAGGTTCCCCCTATTTCTAATGCATCTAGTGCAACCTCACAAGCACTAATTGTGGGATCGTCTTCTACAGCCACACATCACATCAATGAGAATGATGCCTTGCTTAGAGTTATTCTAGATGAGAGTGCTAGTGATAATGCCTCTCTCATGAGTGAATACACTGATGTGGATGAGGATAATGGAGATGAGATGACTTACACACCTTAAGATAATTTTGGCCCTTCATTTATGGTAATGATCATAATTTTTTTATTTCTATTAGTATTTTGTATAAGCACATAAATCTTAAACTATGTTTTAACTTTTTCACATTTTATGATTGAATTGTTCTAGTTTGACATATTATGATTCTTAGTTACTTTTATTGCATTGTTTTATCAGGTTTAAAGGTGTTTATTTTATAAGTAACATTGTTTTTTAACTATAATACAAAATGAGCATGAAGTAAATGATCTAAATTCATATTTGAATCTTAAATTAGATATCATTGTTGTTGTATTTTTTAACTATAATACAAAATGAGCATGAAGTAAATGATCTAAAGTCATATTTGAATCTTAAATGGGATATCATTGTTGTTGTCTTTCAAGAAGATTCTCTAGAAGTTTGTAGATATCTACAAAAAGACCCTTTAGGAGTGGTATCAATGTTTGTAGATGGCATGTACATTTTCAAATAGATCTATTTAGTGTCTTAGACATAAATTTCATGGTATTTAGAGATCACTTAAATCATATTTTTAATATCCAATATCTTAATTTTTACATTGAACTCTAGCTTTGTGTGTTGTGACTCATATTATTAGATTTTACTTTTACATGTTTTTCTAGTTTGCAATAATAATTATTCTGATTCATTTAGATCCTAATTATTTCTAAGCCAATTTAGAGAGAAGAGGTCTATAACATTTTAAATAGGATAAATTAACATTGGAAATATGTAAACAAAAATATCCTTGTTAGGGAAAGATTTAATGAATTTTCATATAATGATTGTTTATTTAAATTAAAAAATAAAATAAAATAAAAATAAAAATTAAGTATTTGTATGATGTGTAATGTTGAATTTTTTCCGTATTTAATTTTATAGGGTCGATTTTTTTTCCGTATCGAATCGAATTCGAATTCGAATTTGGTAACTATGGTTGAAATTAAGGGGGAGTGTTGGAGATTCTAATTCCAACCACCTGTTAGGTGTCAAACGTCCCTCCAAGTGTCCTACTTCAGTTTCATTGAGTCCAGTTTAAGTTGAGTTTCACTCCAGTAATTTATTACTGATGTTTTTGTTGTAATCTTATTTAAGTGATTTGTAATACTGAGAAAAGTAGTCCTCTGCTCCATATCGTTTTGGTCTCTTCAATTCTTGTCACATACTAACAAATACTTGTTGAAAACTTGGTATAATACCTTCTATTTTTTATTCATAATTGTTAGGAGAGGATAAAATTAATAACATTATAAGCATGATTCTTTTATGGTAGGAAGTGGCTGAGTTACATAGTCGCCGGGGTGCCCGGATAGTGCTGAGGGTGGTGCATTCAACATTCCCTAGTGCATTGTGCTTGGTGCATAACAGTGACATTCGCCTCCCAAAATGTTCATTAAACCTCACCACAAAGAAGGATTCAGTGCATCTCCCATAATAATTGCTCCTACATAGCATTGACATTCACCTCCCAAACTGTTCATTAAACAGACCTCCATATGCATGCCAATGAGAATGCAAACCAGATTGTGGGAGAATTTGAATGGAAGGCATGCAAGGGTCATTTAGGTAGCACAAAGGACACCGTATGGAACCATAACATAATTAAATACTTAAAATATTTATTTTTTGCTAAAGAAAGAGACGGTCCTTCTGTTAACTTAGTTAAAAAAATGATTTACACAAGTTACAACAGACACCCAGAGGTGCAAACTCCCACAAAGGAAGAGGGAAATTACCCAAAGTGCCCATAAAACCATCCATTAGTCAAACAGAAACCATGCCTAAACTGCCCTGGAACCGAAAGCGGGCAAGTGGATCCAAAGTCCGCTCCCCAAAACCCACTGTTGATCTATCTCCTTCCTATCCGGTAGTCAAAAAAATCATCACGCATGGAGGTGAAGCCCGCCGAAAATCCCTTAAGCTGCTTAGTCAACACTAACCATTGATATTTCCCTTCTGATCCAACGGCTGGTGTCCATATCGTGCGGCTTAAAAGCCCACTGAATACTGTGCGATGAAGGCGGTTTTCTTTTCTCGTCCTCCGCCACGTGTTGCTTCCTGAGTGGAATCGTTGGCTTTTCATAAAAACCGTCTTTGGTTTGGATGGCGCCCGATGAAGGTGGTGAACCATTAGTAGTTTTATCCTTTCAGGTCCACCAACTTGCACGCCAAAAGGTGGTCGTTGATCCTCCCCCTCCGGATCTAACGGCCATAATCCAAATCGGACCACACATCTGCTCATGGATTACCCAATGATGAAGGTGGTAATCACATTTCATCCACCACCACACATCGCTTGCTAAATGGCATTTCTTGTCCTCCGAGAAAACCACTCCCGGGTCAGAGGGTGCCTGATGCAGGTGGTAAATCTCGAGCAGTTTTTGACCCCGGTTTTCTTTTCCTTTGACCTCCAACGCTTTGCACCAGGAAGACATATCCAGAAGGGTGGCCTCCTGCATGGAATGCCTTAGGATTTGTGTTGGTACTCTGTGGCATTCGTCTCAGTAGCACATTCTCTCATCACTTCTCCCTTTGAGCAGATATCTCCTGTCTCGATTTCTACCTGTGTTCCTGCTTCCAGAAGCACCCTTAGAGAACCAACAGTGCATATCCTCTGATAAATTGTCTGATGTGAACTTATTCTTCGTTGACATGAAGTAAAATTTTGTCTCTTGATTTGTTCTGATACTGCTATCTGTCGATGAGGGCCTGAGATGAGCATTCCTCCTTCATCCTGTCATCTGCTACCTCCTCCCATCAGTAGCACAAGTCAATATGCTTGTTTCGAACCCCCTCATTAGCTAGCCAATCCGCTACTTTGTTGGCTTCCCTTCGGACCAACCTAAGAGTTATTAGAACTCTTAGGTGTGATTGGATTCTTTGGTAGACTTGCAGAAGCCGCAAGTGTCCTGAGATTTTCTTTGGTGCTACGCCAGTGTTTATCCTCTTCACTGAATTAATGACTAATTCCGAGTCAGCCTCAATGATGACATTATGTATGTTGTGCTGGAGCAGTATTTCCAAGCATAATTCCATCTCCGTGAGCTCAGCCATATTGTTGGTTACTTTTCCTAGATAACTGTGGAAGATGACCTGTATGTTTACTTCCTCATCCCTCATGACCCCTCCATAACCTGCTTCTCCTGGATTTCCTTCTGAGGCTCCATCTATGTTAAATTTTAAAAAACCTTGTGAAGGGGGTTGCCAGAAAGCCTTTTCTACTCAGGTATTCTTGTTGATCTGCATAGAACACCATGGGAGATGCAACTTAAGGTCTAGCTTCTCCATGATTCTGGCCTCTCTTTGTCCTATGAGTTTTCCGGTAGTGACACCTCCCAGGATGTGAACAATCTCTTTGAGTTGCTTAAGGATTAGCTTCAGGATGCTGCTCACTGGGCTCGCCTTATCCTTGAAAATCCTATTATTGCGCTCCTTCCAAACATTCTAGATTAAGAACCCTAGGGTCAACATGCAGGCAGAGTTTATTATCTCATTATCTGAAAAAAAATTCCGCTAGTTTTTCAGTGTAGCAATGATGTCATTTACATGTCTGTCTGTCTACTCGAAGACATCTCTAACCTAGTTCCATAGTGTTGTAGTGAATGAGCATCTATTCAAGAGATGATTAGTGGTTTCTTCCTGTTGTCCATACATGTGACATCTTAAGGGGTCAAAAAAGCCTCTTTTTCTTAGGTTGTCCCATGTCAGAATCTTGTCCTGTTGAACTAGCCACTTGAACAGTTTGACTTTCATCCAATGAGGATTATCCCAGAGTTCTTTCCATGTCTTATCAGTGTTTGGAAAGTTAAGCCCTGTGTCTATCCTTTTGACCTCCTTAAGGGTGAAGAGACCTGCCTTGTTTTTTCCCCATCTTAATTGATCGCCCAAGATTAAGGTTAAGATTTGCCTTTTTTCCAATAGATTGTTAAGGGCTATAGCTTGAGTATTATTCATGCTAATTTCACTGTAATCTGGAAGTTTCCATATTCGCCATTTCCCATCGTTCCTTGATTGATCCCAATAGTCACTTACCGTCCTTAGTCCTTTGTTGATGGTATCTGTTTGAATGTCTGTTAATTCTTCACTACAGAGATTGTCCTCCTGCTACCAATTATCTTCCCAGAACCAGGCTAGATTTCCATTTTTGATCTCCCAGAAACTATGTTTTTGGACTAGGGCCCTGTTCTCCCATGCCCTATCTCCACTAGGGGGCTTGTATTTCCTTTAGCCATCTCCACCAGACTTTGGCTCCTAGAACTCTGTTAAGAATTCTTGGGTCATGAAGACTCAAGCCACCATGGGATTTTGGTTTGCATACCCTGTCCCATGCCACTAGGGCCGATTTCTTCTTTTCTTCACCTTTCCCCCAGAGAAAGTCTCTCTGATTGTTTCTTATTTTAGTAATTACACTAGTTGGTGCCAGAATGGCTGATAGCATATACATAGGGATGGTTTGGAGGATAGCCTTAGTTAGAATCAGCCTCCCTGCTATATTTAGGGCTTTATTTGTCCATTTGCTAATCTTATCTTTTAGCTTATTTAGAACGGGCTCCTAGATTTCCTTGTGTAATGGTTTGTCAGTGAGGGGAACTCCCAAGTACTTCGAGGGCAATGACTCTCTTTGAAAGCCAAAAATTCTGGAAAGATTTCTTTGAATCGAAATATTCATGTTGAAAAGGAAAATCTTTGATTTAGTAATACTTACCTCTGTGCCGGCTGCCATAGCAAACTCACTCAGAATCTACTTAAATGCTTTGGCTTCCTTGACTGTGGGTGTGCCTTGAAGCATAATATCATCCACAAATTGCTGATGTGTCACCGAGTCCCCACCTTGAGTGAGTCTCAGACCTTGAATTCTCCCTTCCTCCTTAGCAGCTCTGATTTCTCTCCCTAACCCTTCCATCATTAGAATGAAAAGGAAAGGAGAAAGAGGATCACCTTGCCTGAGACCTCTAGTAGGCTTGAAGGTTTTGGAGGGAGAGCCATTGAGAAGAATTGAACAGCTGGAAGTGGTAACTAGCACCATGACCCACATAATCCAATTGTAATCAAAGCCATAGGCTTTGAGTACTGCTCTTATGTATGACCAACTAAGTTTATCATAGGCCTTTGATATGTCCAGCTGAATTATCATCCCTGCCTGTTTATTGGTAATGAGTGAATGAACCACTTCATGTGCTTGAATAATGTTATTAAGAATTTTTCTTCCTTCCACATAGCCTGTTTGCTCCTCTGACACTAGGATAGGGAGGAGTGGTTGGAGACAGTTAGCTATTACTTTGGATATTATTTTGTACACCACATTGCATAATGCTATAGGTCTAAATCTATCTGGAGAGGTGGCCTTTTCCTGTTTGGGGATTAAGGCTATGAAAGATTCATTGAGCACCTTCAAGACTATTTTAAATCTTCGAGAGTCTTCCACTACCTCCAGAATATCATGTTTTACTATCCTCCAACATGTTTTGAAAAAGTCCACATCGAAGCCATCCGGGCCTGGTGCTTTCCCATTGTGCATCTCTGTAATGACTTCCTCAATCTCTTCCTTTGTTACTGGTCTGTTGAGATTGTAATTGTCTTCTCTAGATACCAATTTAGGAATGTACTGAGTAAATCTTTTCGTAAACTGATATTTATCAACCGTGGTTTCCTTAGCAATTCTTTGAAAATGATAGACTAGGAGCTCTTCCATCTCTTCATGAGTGTTTCTTTCAATTCCATGCTGATATGTAAGTTTCACAATTTTGTTATTGTTTCTGTGAGCTATGGTGGATCTGTGAAAGAATTTGGTGTTTCACTCCCCTTCTTTAATCCATTGTACTCTGGATTTCTGTCTCCAGAATATTTCCTCTTGTAGACATATGTTTTCCCATTCATGCTGAAGTGACTCTGCCATCTCTTTCCTTTCACCTGTATAGCCTTCTGTGATAAGAATTTGGTTTATTTCCTTTAGTTTCTTTTCCACTTCTCCCTTAGCTTTGAAGATATTTCCAAATTCCTTTTTATTCCACTCTTTGAGTCTATCTTTAATGTGTTTGAGCCTGCTGTGTAGAAGGAACATCTTTGTACCTTGAAGGTGTAGCTCTTCCTTCCACCATTTTCAATGTTTGTGAGGAAATCTGAATGTGTGAGCCAAGAATTTTCAAACCTGAAGGGGCTGTTCCTCGGTTTACCAAATAGAGAAGCTTCTAATTGAATGGGCCAATGATGTGAACCTCCAAAAGGTAGGATGAGCGTAGTTAGGCTACTTCCCATGAGAAGAAGTTCCTCTGAGATAATAAATCTGTCTAATTTTGAGGCTACTTGGGCAGAGCCCCCTCTTTTGTTATTCCAAGTGAAGATTCCATTGTTGGTTTCCATATCTACCAGTTTCATATTGGTGAGGAAGTTTTGGAAGGCAACTGAATCCCTACCAAGTGTTCTAGTTCCTCATTTCTTCTCCGTGAGTGATTTTATCATGTTAAAATCGCCTCCTAGAATCCAGGGTAGAGTTGGGTATCTCTTCTTCATATCCTCCAGTGTTGTGAGGAGTCGAAGTTTATCCTCCATTGGCTAAGGACCATAGACATTGGTGATCATGTAACATTGCCTGTCACCCACCAGTTGGATAATCAAAGAAAGGTGGTGTCTGGACGCCTCCGCATCAATCACACCAAATTTCTGTGGATCCCATAGAGTGAGAATTCCACCAGTAGATTTATTTCCCTTAACCTCAAGGTATTCATATCTATTTAACCATTTGCTATGTTTTTCTCTGATCTTCTCCACTGAGAATTTTGTTTCCTAAATGAACACTATGTCAGATTTTTCCTCTCTGATTCTATTACCTAGATTCCTCTATTTTCTTCTACTCCCTAGTCCTCTAATGTTCCAGGTTGTGATTTTCATTGAGGTTGGATTTTGAAGGAGTAACTGGAAAGGTCTTTCATCCTTCCTGAGTCAATCATGATTTTTCCATACTCCAGCAGTAGTTCTTTCTGTCTTTTCCTTCCCCTCTTCTTGCTTGGGTTTTTTATTAATTTTCTTGTTATTAATCCTATTAAGGAAATCCCTTTATTTTCCTGGTTATCATGTCCTCTTTTGACTCCTGTAGCTGTTTGATGTGCCTTGTTAAGGAATATCTATTGTACCTTGTCAACATCCTCCTGAGGTATGGAGTTTATTCCCAGGTTTCCTCCTTGTTCGAGAAACTTTTCCAACTCTAGGTTCTCCCTTTCCAGGATCTCCTATAAGTCTTGGTCCTCTATGCCACTTTCACTTTGAGTGATTTCATGGTCTTTTTATATTTCCATGGTACTCAAAGGGTCCATCGTGTGTTCATTCTGTTCCTGTGTGAACTCCATGCTGGTCTCTTTTCCTTTCCCCCTTGTTGCCTGATTCTTTGTACTCTTTTGATTACCTCCATCTACTTCTTTTTCTCCTAAGATCTCAAAACTATTGTAACTTCTTGTTTTGTTATCATTCTCAGTAGGGTTCTTTTGTGTCTTCCTTCCCCCTCCTTTTTTTTTCCTCCTACTTTGGTGAAACCTGTCTGATCTTTCCCTTTGCTGGTGTTTAGGTATTCCTCCCTTTTATTAAGAGGACAATCTTTAGATAGGTGCCCATGCTCATGACATTTGTGAAATCTGAACGGGATATGCTCATAGTCAACTGTTTGAACCCATTCGTCCTCATAGACTTCTAGAATGACCTCATATAGAAGGGCTCTTGGTAGGTCTATCTCCACACATGTATATACGGGCATAGAAGTTATATTTTCCTCATAGAGTTGCCTCTGAAATCTTTAAGAAATGACCTAATTTATTGCCTATAGCTTTTAAAGACTCTGGTATCCAGTAATCTAAAGGTAAGGAGTAGAGTCTAATCCATACCGATACCGAAGTGAAGGTTTCTCGTTCTGGCACAAAGTTCATCGTCTAAGGCCACATATAGAGACCAGCAGCTGCAAAGAAGTATGGTCCTCCTTCAAAAATCCTGTCTCTGTCCTCCATGTTCGTGAACACCACTATAAAAAAACCTTTGGATCCAAGATGTATATTCAACTCCCCCTTTGGTTTCCAATTGTATTTTATCCAAGTGTACAATGCTTTCTCTGATGGCCAGATTCCCATAAACTTGCCTATAATGGCATAGTCTGCCATGTGATCCATGTGCTCTTGCAAAGCTGGATCATTTAATATAACCCGCAGTTTATTTATGGTCTTGGGTTTACAGGGCCCCGTCTTGGTTCTATTCTCTATTCCCTAACCTCTGTCTTCTTCTTTCTCCTCCTGTCAGTCTTCCTTGTGGATCCCTTGTTCTATATGGGTTTTGTTGCCTTCCGCCTTTTGAGTTTCAATGTTTTTTGCCTTGACCTCCAAGGATTGTGGAGGCTTGTTCTTATTCCCTGCTCTTCCTCTGTTTGAAACCACATTACTGTAGGAGGAAGTGGATCTCCCTCCTCCCTGTGCTTCCATGGTTACCTGTTACCCTCTGTTGCTCTCTTTTTTGAACCCTAGAACCTTGGTCGCCCCTCAATTAAATAATTGAAATATGAAAATGAAGGATAATCGAATTAAATATTAAAATATGTGTGGTCTTTCTCCTAGCCTTGGTTAACATTTCACATAACGCTTCAAACTAAACATATTGGCGGAGTAATCCACCCTCACTGTACATTTGTAAAAAAAAGTAAAAGACGATACATCCGCTAATATAAAAACACCTTTGACAAATAATCCACCCTTACCTTCTATTTGTAAAAAAATTAAAAGTCAACACCAATACATCCAATGGAAACTGATATATAAACACCTTTCACGAAATATAACTAACATTGCAAACAATACGAAAAGAAACACAAATAGAAAAGTGATCTATTACATTTCTAAAAATATCCTTGAACATTTTAAGCACACAACATGTTTTCCACAAGGAACGATGTATTAACCAATAAAACCACACATTGAACCATTCCTCGTCTTTTTCTTTATTTTTTAAATATGTAATAATATTTACATTTTAAGAACATATAGAATTATAAATGTAACCAAAACTTAAGATAGTTGAATAGTATGGCTAAGAAATTTACGTTACGATACTTTTTTTCAGAAGAAAAAGCAATATAGATTATATTAAGTCAATATAAAAAGCTACAATTGGAAACATATGAGGGGGACTTGAGTGGATATCAAGTCAAAGTTGAGATGGATCATATAGATTGGATGTCATATAGAACATATCTCAGAGTATGATGGTTAAAAAAAGGAGCATAGAGTACTAGATGGACTAAGGATGTACATATGCTTAGACATTAAGTCAAATTATCGGAGCAAAAACCTTCTAAGGCAGATGAATTAGGCCTGATTGCCTAAGACAACGTCAAAACTTGTGCAGATACATTGCAAAATGGCCGAGAAGGGAGTCTTGGAATCTCTAAAGATTTTATGGTTCCGCCATTTCCAAGCATACCATATCATTATAACAAGAAGGGGATGCCTTGTCGCGCATTGAGAGCACCACCATTGGAAGGCTTTACGGCGAGCGACCACCACGAGCGAGAGCATCAGTAAACTCAAATGGCTGAGTGTTGGCATGCAAGATGATTGCAGCAAAGGAAAACCAGTTCGTCATTACTAATGACATGCTTTACAATATTTATTAATGGCAAATTTAATTATAATAATGGTTATGTTTTTCTGATAATTTGTCTCCCATATAGATTCTCTTATTATATTTTCCAAAGAAGGATTTCGCTTCCAAATTTCTCTCTCTATTCGTAATTTTTTTTTAATTATGGAAAAATATCTAGATAAGTATATCAAAATAGATTTAATTTGAATTAAATCAAAGTTTCTTTAAATATATGTTTAAATGTGTATGGAAATTAATATTAATCATTAAATGATATTTTAATTTCACATTCTTGATTATGGGAATATAATTTTTAGATGAGTTTTAAAAACAATTAAGGCATATTTAAGGGTTTTCGTTCTCATGTGCACTCTTTTTCGACAAAGAATAATGACATATATCTAGATTGCAAAGATGGCAAGAATATTTTATCAACAACTAAGGCATCTCTAAGATTCATGTCCTCGTGCACACTCATTCTCAAACAAGAACGAATAACAAACATATATTGAAACCATGACAAAAATGTGAACCACTAGATCTAGATAATGTAAAATATAAGATTCACATAACTCTACAAGTCCAAAGATAGAGAACAATCTATTATTGTTATCCCCATCAATGTTTGAATGTAAATATCCAACTAATCTAAAGTTTTCAACCCTATAAGATCTAATCCCAAAGACTTTATTTCCTTTCAAGTACATAAAAACTCTCTTTGTAACACACCAATGTCCTTCAAAAGGTTTTTGCATGAAAGTGAAAAAAAATCGACCCACAAATGGTATTATTTGGTCTAAGTAACAGTAAGATAGATAAGAGTCCCTACAAGTTGTATGTATATAGTTGCATCTTGAAATCCATTCAGGGTTCTTTTAATGTTATTTTCATATATTTTTTCCATTGGAGTAGACAGAGGATTATAATCAACTACGAAAAATTTGTTTAACAATTCCTCAGTGTATTACTTTTGGGAGATGAATACATATTTTGGATTATGAGATACTTCAATGCCTAAGTAATAGTGAAGATGTCCCATGTATATAATCTCAATACCCTTCTTCAATTCTTTCTTTATGGGTGTAACATATGCTTCATTGTTCAATATATGCTCCATTGCTCTTTATTATCAAAATATCATGTACGTAATCCACAAAGTAAACAACATTTTGCGAATGTTCTTAAACAAAGCCACATCATCAAGATTATGATGCTTCAAATTGATCTCCAATAGATGCTCATTTAATTTTTTATACCATGTGTCAGGTACTCTCTTTAGGCCATATAGGCACTTGATGAGTCTGCATACCTTATGTTCTTGACCTTTCTTATCAAATCCTTCTGGTTGAAACACGTAGACAGTCTCTTTCGAACCCCAATTTGAGAAATTTATAGGCACATCCATGTGATTAATATTCCACCTATTATATTCTACCAAAACCAAGAAAGCCTGAATGGTATCTCATTTTTCCATAGGGGAAAATGTATTCTCATAATCTATGCCTTCTTTTAATGCATATATTTTTGTTACCAACCTCACCTTATGCTTATTAAGTGAGTCATCTGATTTTTAGTTTTTCTTGTAGACCCACCTACAACCAATAAGCTTAGTTTTAAATGGAAGGTCCACCAACTTCCATGTCCCATTCTTGATGAGAGAATCATACTCCTTATACATGGATTCTTTCCACTCATCATGAGAAGTAATCTTTTTATCAAAAGTTGTTTAAATGAATAGATAAATCTAATCAAAATCATATGAAACATTTGTATTGTTTACATAACCTCCATCATGTTATCTTGTTGAGTTTATAATTCCTATCTTTCCAACCTCATTGGGATGAAAAATTTTAGGTGTCTTTATGAGCCACTTTGAATTTTTTTTTTGATACTCCATGTTACTTAATTGAATTGGATAGTGTTGAATTTTCATCAAAAGTTGTCTTTCATTCCTAGCAACCACGTATTCCTATTGAACTTCCTATTTTGATGAGGTAGCTGGATCTTCTACATGAGGGGGATGTAGCACTTCAAAAGGATATTTGAAGGATTGACCCAAGATAAGTATCCCCACTTATAATATGTATTTACATTGATGAACCTATCGAGATGATTGAGCTACTACTTAACAATTTTTTCATTCTTGCTTGATTCCAGAAAATATAACACCTCCAGAGAGATTGAACACTTTTTTTACCTCACCATAAGAATGATATGCCTTGGTGGTATCTGAGTACCCCAAGAAGATGCAATTTCAACTTGTAATGTTCGTTAATAATAAATAATAAATATAATAATAATAATAAATAATAATAAATAATATTAAAAATACAAGAAAATAATAATAAACAATGAATTAAAAATAATAATAAAAATAAAAATAGTAATAAATAAAAAATAACCATACTAAAGCTCTAAATAAATATAAATAGAAATAAAACATGAAAAAAGTAAAAAAGCAGTAAATCTATCAAAAAGAAATAAAACAAGAAAGCAATAAAGTTGCATGTAGACACATGGAGTGTGTGCAAGTGGTTCCCCTTCCAATGTTTGCTCTATTTATTAGATGATGAGGAAGATGGGAGGCATTCCATCATTCGAAGATCCTATCATTCATTCTCTTGAGAATAGTGTTCTAAGACAAAGGATTCCCTGGTAGTAGTACGTTGATTGAGGGCTCAGGGGTGGCTAGTTGTAGCAAGACTTTGTGCAATTGAGCCTACAGTTGGGTAGAGAGTCATCCCCAAAACCTTGTTGCAATTAGCAGACTTCAACTGAAATCACAAGTAAGTGTCTCTACTCATAGTTTTGAACTCTGATGTTAATTAGTTGATAATTGCATGTTGATTATAAATTACTTGATTAGTCTAATTAATTACATGTTTATTTTGCGCTGTTACACAAATCCTTGCATGAAGCTTATTTCTTTTATCCTTAGAAATTAAAGCATACCAAATGGAACTAAAGACCATGGGATGCCTTATTAATGGAATGTAGCCATACCAAATTTCATAAGAAGTCTTGTTCCCAAGTGAATGTGATGGAATTCTATTTTCCACATACATTTGACATAGAACTACACCATCCCAAAATGTCAACTTCGCATCCTTGAAAAATGGCATAATCATAGCATATTCAAGAGCTTCATGTTCATTCTTTTTGCTACACCATTATATTGAAGATTGCATGGAATAGTGGTTTGATGTTTTATTCCATGTTGGTGAACACACCTTTCAAATATATTAATAGTATATTCCCATCCATTATCAAAACAAATAATTTATACTAGATTCTTCTTCATTTTCAATCCATACATGAAAATTTTTGAATATTTCAAAAGCTTGAGACTTATGTTTTACAAAATCAATCCAATAGAACCTAGTTTTGTCATCAATAAAATCCATGATATATTTATTTCCAAAATTACATGGGATATGCATGGGGCCGTGCATACCAAAGTATATCAATTATATATTTCTACATGCTCTTGAAGTGGAATTGTTTATGTCAAAATTATAGTGAGAAACAACAAAATGAGTGGGTTTAAGGGATTTTCCATTGTTTTCCTATTGTTTCTTCTTGTTTTTAGTCTTGTGCCATGAGATCGTACATGTATTTTATTCATGACAATTCTTACTACAACAAACATAGTAAAAATCAAACCTCTAACCTAGATTTTTTCTACCCTTGCCTCTAAATTTTGTTTTTTTGCATCCTTTTTTATTGCAATCTCCTCTATTAGAATCATGTCATTTATTTTTACCTTTTTTAGCAAGGATAAAAATATCTCATATGGCTTGGTTAGAGGTGTATTCTTCCCAAAATCCTTTTCAAATTCTGTAGTTTTATCCACCAAGGAGTCAAAATCAAAAGATTGTAGTTGTCCACTACCTTGAGTGATTTAAGATAATGATAATGTTGGGTCCCTATAATACTAGTGATTACCCCATTACTATTGTAGTTATACCCCTTATTAATATTGTTGTGCCCCTATTGCCCCCATATTGTTATTACTGTGCCCCATAAAATCCCTCTATTGTTATTTTTGTGGCTTTATATTATTATTGTTAGGTCGGCTGGATTATATTGTAACTCCTTAGACTCCTATATATAGAAAGGAGGTTTTGTCATTTGAATCATCCAGGAATTGTTCATTTATGTAATGTAAAGGAGGTTGCCCCCTCGAAGAGGCTGAATTCTAAGGTGTTGATCTATCTTTTCTATCTTTTCTTGAGCTGGTTTCATAACATTTGGTATCAGAGCTTTGGATTCTAGGGTTTCGTTGCTCCAAAAAGGTCATCGTGGAATTTTCTCTATAACTTTTTTTTGCAACATTTCAAAAGTCGCAAAAAAAAACCCATTTGAGAATAAATCGCGCTGAACCTTGGGTCCAAATTTCAGAGCTTTTCGCACTATATTTGCAGAGATATGATCTGAGGAAGTTGGTCTTTTTGCAGACTCCTGAATTACATTCCAAACAGGTGAACTGGGAAAAATCGTCATAAATTTCTCTCTGGGGATCATATTGAAATTTCGTAAGAAGGTACAGAAAGAGGACGGACTGTAGTTTCTTTTATACATTTTTCAGATCCAAAGGTTGAAACAGTGACTCGTGGCACGTCGTACAATTTCGCTCTACTGAACTAGTCTATAATCAAGTCACTGTGGGAGATTTCGCATAACTCTTCCTTGGAGAATCCAATTTGGGTCAGACTTGTGGCATTGGAAAGAGGACACAGAGGGCTACTATAGGTCACAAATTCAGAACTATATGATAAAAATTACAGAGATACATCAGAGGTAATATCGAGCTCCTACAAAGTGAAAAAAGGTGTGTAGATTTTCTTAAATTTTTGCTTAAGCTTGGTTTGAAAATTTATTTTGAAGGAATTCAAAGGGCATAGTAGAGCATTATTATCAGTAACTGATGCCCCGAGGAAAGAAAATGCAAACACCTAGTAAAGAACCTGAAAGCTCTAGCATGACTCATGAAGAAGAGGAAGAAATGCAACATGATATATCAAAATTACAAGACCAAGTGCAAAAATTGTCCCTTACAAAAAAAGGAACATAATCTAAGATGGATGGTTTAAAGAAAGATGTAGAAGCTAAGATGGATGGTTTAAAGAAAGGTGTAGAAGCTAAGATGGATTGTTTAAAGAAAGGCGTAGAGGCTAAGATGATTGACGTGGAAGCTAAGATGGATGATTTGAAGATAGATTTGAAGACAGACATGGACTAATTAAAGATAAATATGAATAAGTTGCTACAAGAAATGGGCACTAAGGCTGAAATGGTACTAAAGGAAACTCATGATGAGAATAAAAGAAATGTTAATCATGATTCCATAGACGCTAATGTTGGATCAAAGACTCACCATATTCCAAAAATCGATATGAGGAAGTTTGATGGCAAGGATCCTGCCACATGGATATTACAGATGGAGCAATTCTTTGATCTTAATAATGTGCAAAACACACAAAAGGTAAGTATGGAAACTTTATATTTGGAACCAAATCAGTTTGTATGGTATCAATGGCTTTGCTCTCGTAAAGAATTTATCACTTAGGAAATTTTTACGGAAGAACTGATAGCACATTATGAGGATACAAAAAGCAACACTTTTTTTAGCCAATTGATAAGTCTCAAACAAAAGGGTTCAATAATGGAGCACATTGAGGAGTTCCAAAAATTGAACATAAGGGTAAAAGATATTCCAGAGGAGCATAGGATTGATGTGTTCATAGGGTCTTTAAAGGATAATATCCAACATGATGTTCGCCTTTGGGAACCTGATTCATTAGAGAAGGCATTCAGGTTAGCAAGAAAAATGGAAAGCAAAATTATGGCAACTGGGAAGCATACCACTCACAACTATAAAGATGGAAGTGTTGTTGCCCCTAGTCTTCCACAACCTATAAGGTTGACACCACAACAATTGGAAGAAAAAAGAGGAAAAGGGCTTTGTTACAGTTGTGATAGAAAATACACTAAAGGTCATAAGTGTGCTGAGAAGAAATTATTCTACATAGATTGTGAAGAGGAAGAAGAAAAGGAGCAAGAAAGGTCAAAAGAAGAGGATATACTCCAGGAACAAAGCCTAGATAAAGAAAAAATAAATCCGACCATATCTTGTAATGCATTGGCGGGAATTACCACTCCTCAAACCATCAAGATAGAAGGACAAATCAAGAAGAAAAAGGTAATAGTGTTGATTGATTCAGGAAGCACCCACAATTTTATTCATTGTAAGGTAGCAAAAGAATTGAATTGCTTCCTATATCCAGCACCAGAGTGTCAAGTGATGATTGCAAATGGAGGAACAATAAATTGCTCTGGAAAGTGCCATAATATCAAGCTATCCATGGGAGAATATGTATTGACTAGCCCAATGCTTTCTATTCCAATGGGAGGTGCTGATGTTGTACTAGGAGTCCAATGGCTACAATCCCTGGATACAATAGCTTTTAATTTTCAAGAACTTTTCATGAAATTTTCGACGAAAGGAAAGGAAGTTGAATTAAGGGGTATTGCAGGGAAACCGGGAAATATAATTAGCTCTAATGGTATGACAAAGCTTCTAAAAAAGGAGCAAAGAGGTGTAATTGCACAATTATGCTTGCTAGATGTTTCCACATCGGAATCATCTATTTCTCCAGATCTCCAAAAAGTCCTGGACAATCATTCCAAGGTATTTGAGACTCCCAAAGGTCTCCCACCTATGCGTGATCATGATCATGCTATTCATTTGATTCCAGGAAGTGTTCCTCCAAACATCAGGCCGTACAGATATCCCTATGTCCAAAAGAGTGAAATTGAACGTATGGTTGCAGAAATGCTAGAGGCTGGTATAATTCAACCGAGTCAAAGTTCTTTCTTTGCTCCAGTAGTATTGGTGCACAAGAAGGATGGATCATGGCGCATGTGTCTGAATTATAGGGAGCTCAACAAGCTCACTATTAAAGATAAGTTCCCCATTCCTGTCATTGATGAATTACTGGATGAATTGCATGGATCAATTTACTTCACCAAGTTGGATCTTCGTTCAGGATATCATCAAATCAGAATGAAGATTGAAGACATTCTAAAACAACATTTAGAACTCATGAGGGTCATTATGAATTTTTGGTCATGCCTTTTGGCCTTACCAATGCACCTTCAACATTTCAAGGTTTGATGAATTCAATTTTCAAACCATTCCTTAGAAAATTTGTGTTAGTATTTTTTGATGATATACTAATCTACAACAAGTCTTGGAAGGATCATGTTGAACATGTTGACAGGGTGCTACAACTATTGAAGGAGAAACAATTATATGCAAAAAGATCCAAATGTTTCTTTGGAGTCCAAGAGGTGGAATATTTGGGTCATATTGTATCTCATGAAGGAGTTAAGGTAGACCCTAGCAAAATTAAAGCCATTAAGGAATGGAAAATCCCCACATCCATAAAGCATCTGCGAGGATTTCTCGGGTTGACAGGGTATTATCGCAAGTTTGTTAAGAATTATGGGAGAATAGCAGCACCTCTAACAACATTATTGAAGAAAGATGCATTTCATGGACTCCGGAAGCAACAAAGGCCTTTGAACATCTTAAAGAGGCAATGTGCCAAGCACCGGTCTTAGCTACACCGGACTTCACAAAAACCTTTATTGTGGAATGTGATGCTTCAGGAAATGGAATTGGTGTTGTTCTAATGCAAGATGAAAGACCCATTGCTTTTGAAAGTCGTCCAATCAAGGGAAAGTTTTTAAGCAAAGCTATTTATGAGAAGGAAATGTTGGCAATACTCCATGCACTTAAGAAATGGCGACCCTACCTAATGGGAAGACACTTCAAGGTAAAAACGGATCATGATAGCCTTAAATACTTTTTAGAACAAAGATTATCCTCTGAAGAGCAACAAAAGTGGGTCACAAAGATGTTGGGTTATGACTTTGAAATCATCTACAAAAAAGGGAAGCAAAATGTGGTGGCAGATGCACTCTCAAGAAAGGATGAGGATGTGGAAGCATTGTTGTGCGCCATTTCTATTATCCAACCAGATTGGATAAACGAAGCAAGGGAGGAATGGAAGAATGACGAAGAAGTGTGGGCACTTATTCAAAGTTACAACAAGATTCCAGTACGTTTGATACATTTAGCTGGAAAAATGATTCGTTATGGTACAAAGATCGCTTATACCTCTGTAAGAATTCCCAGCTAAAACAAAAGATTCTTATGGAATTGCACACTTCTCCCTTAGGAGGGCACTCAGGATTTTTAAAAACTTACCACAGGGTTAAGAAGGAATTTTTTTGGGATGGCCTTAAATCAGATATTCAAAAGTTTGTGGCGGAATGTTTGGTTTGCCAACAAAATAAAGTTGAAACAATTAAGACACCGGGTCTATTACAACCTTTATCCATTCCAAGCCAACGTTGGGAGGAGGTTTCAATGGATTTTATCACAGGTTTACCCAAGTCTGAGGGAAAGAGTGTCATCATGGTGGTAGTTGACAGACTTACCAAGTATGCACACTTTTGTGCATTATCACATCCATTTAAAGCCAGTACAGTTTCTACTGCATTTATGGAAACAATTCAAAAGCTACATGGAAACCCAAAGATTATTGTAAGTGACAGAGATCCCATTTTCACTGGAAATTTTTGGACAAAATTATTTTCTTGTCTTGGTACTCAGTTAGCTCATAGCTCATCTTATCATCCTCAATCTGATGGGCAAACTGAGATAGTAAACAAATGTTTGGAAGGATATCTTCGTTGCTTTGTATCTGATAAACAGACACAATGGGTCAAATGGTTGCCTCTGGCTGAATGGTGGTATAACACTTCCTTCCATACAGCAACAAAAATGACCCCATTTATGGCACTTTATGGGTATCAACCACCATCCATCACATCATATTTAAGAGAAAATTCTAAGGTTCAGGCAGTGGAACATCACATCGAACATCAACAACAAGTCCTCCAACTCTTAAAGGATAACCTCGTGTTGGCACAGAATAGAATGAAACAACAGGCAGATCAACATCGCAGTGAAAGAAGTTTTGATGTAGGTGATTGGGTATTCCTACGGCTACAACCATATAAGAAAATGTCCCTCAAGCAAGCTAAGAAGGATAATAAATTATCACCAAAGTATTATGGTCCGTACAAGGTGTTGCAAAAGATTGGTACTATGGCATACAAATTGGAGCTTCCTGCAGCTTCTCGATTGCACCCAGTTTTCCATGTTTCATGTTTAAAGAAGGTTATAGGCAACAAGCTCCCAGTTCAAACAATATTGCCAGAACTTGACGAGGAAGGAAAAATTATATTGGAACCGGAAGCAGTCATAGAAACAAGAACTCGACAGCTACGAAATCGATCAATTTCAGAGTATCTTATCAAGTGGAAGAACTTATCCACTGAAGATTCCACATGGGAGGATGAGAATTTTATGCAGAAGTATCCAGAACTACTCAAGCGTTGAGGACAACATTTTTTGAAGGAGAGGGGCATGTTGGGTCCCTATAATACTAGTGATTACCCCATTACTATTGTAGTTATACCCCTTATTAATATTGTTGTGCCCCTATTGCCCCCATATTGTTATTATTGTGCCCCATAGAATCCCTCTATTGTTATTTTTGTGGCTTTATATTACTATTGTTAGGTTGGCTGGATTATATTGTGACTCCTTGGACTCCTATATATAGAAAGGAGGTTTTTTCATTTGAATCATCCAAGAATTGTTCATTTATCTAATGTAAAGGAGGTTTCCCCCTCAAAGAGGCTGAATTCTAAGGCGTTGATCTATCTTTTCTATCTTTTCTTGAGCTGGTTTCATAACAGATAACATGTGCGGTAGAGGGCCTTAATGAAGGTCATGAGAGAAATTGCTACATTCACACTAATAACATCAACATCGTGCATGATGGATTTAATTTCAAAACACAAATCTTTGAGATCACTATCCTCCATTTCAAGGTTGAAGAGCTTCACCAACAATTGAAATAGTTGTAGTTATGAATGTGAATTATATAGATATTTCAACTTCTTCAAAGGACTCCAAGAATTTTTATAGACCTAATAGGTGACTCATCTCTTCACATATGAAAGTCGCAATCAAGGAATAATATTTCTTGAAATGTTTTCATTTTCATAAGTTTGATATGGGCATCTAAAATGTGATCACAAAGATCATTGGATATCAGTGTATGCTCAATATTCCTTGATTATTCTAGATAATTCTCTTTTCCTATGAGCATGAGACAACCAATGAAAACAATAAACTCATTTTTCCACCAATTTCTTTTCACAATACAACTTACTTTCACACCATCTCTAAATGTTAGAGGTCTTTTCTACATTGAGATTAAACTATGCTTATCATTTAGTGAAAACCATTAGCAATGCCTTGAAATCATGACCTAGTGCATTCTTTTGTGACTATGCCTTCTCAAGGGAATGGTTATTATTTTAAGATATGTTGAGTCACCACTATTTCCAAACCTATAGATATATATTAGCTTCTCAAAAAGTATCCAATTCAACATCATCACCTAATTTTGTTTCATATTAGATTCAAAGGGTTAAAAAGTTATCGAAATCAATATGAAATTCTCTTCTAGAATGATTGAGAAAATAAATGAAACATGTGTAACTTTGGTTTGAAGGGATGCATTCAAATTTTAGTTCAAATAAATTCATGTCCATGTTGTAATCAATGGTTTCATAGCCTATTTTCAAAAGATAAGTATTAAGTAGCATAAATTAATTCAATGTTAGTTTATTGTCCTTACATCTTGTTTATTGGATGAGAATAAAGTGATATCCAATGCACAAGATGAAAAGTCAATAAGCCAATTATTAACTTAATGCATTATGCTCAATTTCCCCCCTTCAAAGTATTTATATTTGTAATGTCACAATTGAAAATATCATAGCAACATAAGATGATTTCATTCTTTAATTATGTTTTTTAAAAGCTTGTGTCAATGGTCTAATTAACAATTGTGATTCATGAACAACTTGTATGGAAAGGGCCCTCTTGAAATCTCCATTCCTCAACTATCAGGAATGGCACAACCACTAGGAGAACCGCCATCAAAAGGCACAAAATAAGGGTTTTAGTGACAAAGAAACGGTCGAAAGGAGTAGACTAATTATTTCAAGTTGGTTTTGTACCTTGAGATTAAATTAGTCTTAGCATTTAGTGAGAACAATGAGAAATGCCTTGAAAATCATGGCCAAGTGCATTCTTTTATGACTATGACTTCTCAACGAAATAGTTGTTATCTCAAGAGATGTGGAGTTGTTACTATTTCCAAACCTGCAAATATATACTAGCTTCAAAGCATTAAAAAATTGTCAAATTCAATTGGATTCGCTTTTAGAACGACTTAACGAATAGATGAAAAAAGTGTAACTTTGGTTTGAAACCATGGATTCGAATTCTAGTTCAACGAAAGTCATGTCCAAGTTGTAGTCAACGGCCTGTTGTGGCCACCAACAACCCCCCTTTTTGTTTGGTATTAGCAATAACACCAAGCAAATGGGGACCCTTAATAAAAAATCCAAAAAACATTTTATGAAATTTTTTTGTATTCAACTCCTTAAAGTTGTATCGCATTGCGAGAAGAGAATGAAACGTTTTCCTATGAGCATAATAAACTGCGAAGAAGCGACGTGAAATTCATCGCATCGCATACATTATGAAGCACCCTTAAATGCAAATTCTTAAGAAATCTCCGACGGCCGATATGCGACATCGCATATCGCAACATCGCGTAAGCAGCACACAATGATTGAATGACTAAGCGCGATCTGCGATTTGCAATTTGCGATCTGCGATCTGCGATGAATGCGATTTGCGATAAATGCGATCATGAATTTCTGCGATGACACATCTTGACGACGCGATCCGCGATGCTGTGATGCGAGTCGCAGAAATCACCCATCGCAAATTTTCCTCGGCACAGTATTCAAGGAAAGCTATCCGTAAACCAAAATTGGGTGCGCACCTTAAAAGAAATTAATGAATGTACGCCAAAGTATTCAAGAAGGAAAGTTTTGTGTTTTTCGAAGAGTCAGTTCGTTATGGGTGTCATGATTATGCATTCATAAGAGCTTAAAGCTTTCATGTCAATCTTTATTATCATTACTCTTTTCCTTTGCGTAAACTGTAAGACAGGAAATAACATAAAGCAATGTGCAGGAAACATCTAAGGAAAAGGGGAAAGCGTCAATGCTCGGAGAACAGAGAAGAGATGCCTTCATAAACGGATGCTGCATGCAACAGGACCACAGATTCCAGAGTATCACTGAATAGATGCTGATGTCAATAGGCCATCGAAAACTTAGAGTCAAAAGCGCACAAAAGCAGCATGTTTACAAAAGATCCTGAAGCTTATGCCCGATAAAGCAAAAAGAAAAAAAGGCGCTAAACAAGGAAAACGCACCAGAAAAGCCCGGAACAAAGAACGGAGGCAGTTTTCGATGCAGAAAATTGTTCAGAGAGAAAAGTCCCTCACTTATTCAGTCATTCGCAAGGCCGGAAACTGAAATAGCAAAATCAGAATCAGTTTGAGAGAAATTTGGGTTATTACCAAGTATACACGTAGTGAATACACCCAGCCAGAGGAAGATTCTTGAAAATATCTTCTAGTTTACCATAAAGTGGTTCCAGCGCTTGTTATTTCTATTTTCATAGCTCAAACGAAAGCAGAAGGCGACCAACCGACTCTTCCCAGGCGAATGTTGCATGCTTGCAGTACTAAGGAGCAAATATAGAAATGGTTAGGAATTAGATTCAATTTTTAGAAATAGTTTTGCTTTAGCAGAAGGGCGGTCATTTAAAACCGTATCCTAAATTTATGTAATTAAGTTAATTAGTTAGCAGTATTTAAACGCTTCTCAGGCATTAGGAGAAGGGTCCAGAAATTTGTCAAAAAACTTGTCCTCAGAACATGCACTTTTGCACCCTCGGAGGGGGTTTTGATGAATGGATGGATCAAGGTTTATTAATGTTTGCATTTGATATCTGCTACTGATGTTTCACTTCTGTACTCTTAGTAGATGTTAGAGCAAGGAGAGATAAATCATTGTTGCTTGAAGCTTATGAGTAGAACCAGTCATAAATGGTACTTTTATCTCTTGACCGTTTCTGTTTATATTCTTAAAGTGATATACAGTCTTTAGTTGTTTATATGTTATTTCATGAATGTGTGAGTTACCATTTGGCACTTTTGTACGGTGGAGTCATTCATTTATGTTTGATATATGAATAACTTATTATGCGATATGTTGTTCACAACTGTTTTGCCTAACTTTTTATGCAAAGTGGTTTATCTTAATTGATTTCTATTCTTATGATAGTTGAATGATCTTTATTACCAGTTATTGTTTGAAATCTCTTTAGATCGCATAATAGAAGAAATACACCCCGGGTTAGCGTAGATTAGATGTGTTGTTTCTCATTAGATTACAATAGCATAGAGTTAGTTTAAAAGTTTGAATTAAATTTGCTTTAAGTACTCTTATATCAGCATCATCCAACTACACACACACACACACACCCTTAAATTGGGAAATTGGTCCCATTATCCCCATTCGGACCCGCTATACCAAACGGATAAGGAGCTACCAACCAAGGTCCGGACCGGGTGGGTATCCCCCTTGTTGTCGACCCGATTTTTGGGGCTTCAACATATTTGGCGCTAGAAGGAGGGCCCGAACTATGAATGGCACCTAAATCAAAATCTAAATACCATTCTGAGAGTAAATCGCCCTCATTAACTCCCCCGACTTCCCCAGTACGTTTAAATCCAGAGTGAGAAGTCACTGGAGTATTAACTGCTGCTACATACCCTAATATTTCAGACCAATCTACCATTGAACCCCCTGAAGTTCAAACTTTGATTCACAAGCTCCAGGGATTTTCTATTTCTACACAGAGGTCTGATAAATCTCAAAGAAGCATGACTTCGCAGTACAATCCTGCTCATCCCCTGACCAGATTAAAGAGTGAAAAATTTGGCATCTAGCCAACTGAATTCCCTCTCCCCACCAGGAAAAGAGCAAGGAAAACACCACAAGAGTCTGACAGTGAGACTCTTTCATCTACCTCGTCCATTTCAACTCCCTCACCGCGAAGTCAGCCACCCACATCTTCATTCCAAACCACTCATCCATCTTCCACAACCCCTCTTCTTCAATAATCTAAGATCATAATATCTTCATCTTCCCAGCCTCAGGGATCATCCTCTGCACTTTCATTTACCAGCAGCTCAACGATGGCCCAGTCTCCATGGAACAATCCTGGGGCAGTTTTAATGCCTCCTCCCCTGAGCCAAATACGGCCCATCCTGAGAAATGGCTACCCAAATTCAATCCAAAAGCAGGCATACTAGCTGAAGAGCACATTAACAATTTCATGCTTTCTGTCAATCTCAACATAGTTACCAACGAGGATGCTGTTGTCCGGATTTTTCCCTATACAATGCAAGGAACAGCCGGGTCATGGTACTTTTCTTTACCTTCCGGGTCTATCACAAGTTGGGACATTTTTCAAAGTCAATTCCTTACCAAGTTTGGTGATGACAGATCAACGGCAACGTTAATCAATGACCTGTCCAATCTTAAAGCCGAGGCTAGAGAACCCATCAAAGATTTCAATTTACGGTTCAATAAAATCCTCAACAAAATTCCCACTGCTTCCCAACCCAGCGAAGAAGTAGGATGTGAATGGTATATTACGGCCTTACTATCAAACTTAGCAATCTTCGTGGATAGGGCAAATAAAACAACCTTAGTTGAAAACCTGACAGAGGCGATAGCAGTAGAGAAACGCGTAGTAGCCTTGGAAAAGAGATCTGCGATAGAGGAAAGCAAATCTAAGAAAGTCACCTTCAAGGAAGACTCCAAGAAGAAACAAACGAAAGATCCTTTCGATTTGGAAGGATTGCAAAAAGTATTAAAGACCATGTCCAATGAGATGATTGACATAAAAAAAACAAGTAGCAGAAACTTCTTCAAAAAAGCCCTACAGAGCTTTTAAAAGATGCCCTTCAATGGATGTGAAACCACCCAACGCTATCTCAAATGTCGAATCCGAAGAAGAGGAAGAAGAAGAGAGTACCACTGAAGGGCAGACTGATGACGAAGAAGTTGTGGAACTATAAGGAATGTGGGATTTCATCCTCCCACAAGAAGAAGATCAAGAAGCATTTATGGTTAGCACACGAAGCAAAAATCAACTTGATCCTCCCCAAACTACCCCTAAGCAGAAGGGCGCAAGCCCTACAGCAAAAGATAAAGTCGCAACAAAGAAAACGACCGCTAAAGCGACTCAATCTAGCCCTGTCCAACCAGATCAAACACCTCCATCAAGAACACTGATAGTGTCAGATGAAATGGAATACAATATTATGGATGACAGGAAAAAGACTAGGGCTAATATCACTCTTTATGAATTGAGCAAATTGAAACATCAACAGAAGATAATGATGAAAGAATTACATGTCGTGCCTACTACATCTTTGCCTACAGCTGTAGCTTCCCACAACATGGGAAGACCTCCAACCAACACGATCAATAAGATTGATCCAAATGACATCGCCTTGATTGGAGGAAGATCAAGGTTTCACGCTCCCCCTTTTCTTCTCACTTATGAAATTTTCAATAAAAATGTGCACAATTGTTTGGTAGATTCTGGTGCTTCAACGAATATTTTACCCAGATCAATATGTGCCAAGTTGAATGTTCAACCACAAAAATCCGCAGTGCGCATAATTCATCTTGATCGATCTCAAGTCGAAGTGATTGGTGAACTTAATCAAGTGACCATAAGATTATTGTCTAACCCGAAGGTATGTCAGGTTATTGACATTCTAGTAGTTGATATCCCAGAATTCTATGGCTTGATTCTTAGCAGGGATTGGTCCGAAAAACTCCATGGATACTTCTCAACCGACTGGTCGCACATGTGGTTACCCTACAATGGTAAACCGAATCAAATAAAGGTTGAATGAGAGTTACACCAGAAGTACATAGTAACGGAATTGGAGGGAGAAAATGAAGCAATAGCATATAACAACAGTATCATAGGCAATTACTTGGTAGATTCTTTCCTCGGAAATTTCAATGCTCATACATCACCTTACTTAGAAAATTCAGTTTTGTCCCAAGTCGAAAATTTTTCCCAAACTGATAATTCAAAGTGTGTTAATTTTGTAAACAAACCTGTAAATACATCTTTGTTTTGGAAATTATATTTTGATGGCTCTAAATCTAACGAAGGAGCAGGAGCAGGATGCATTCTGATTAGTCCAGAAGGAAATAAGACCATGCTTACGTGCAGACTTGAATTTGATTGCACAAACAATACAGCGGAATATGATGCCTTGCTGCAAGGCCTATACAAAGCAATCGGGTTGAACATCAAGTATCTTCAAGTTTTCGGAGACTCTGAGATTGTCGTCAAAAAGGTACGTAACACCATACATTTCCTATCAGGTCATTTGAAACACTATCAATCTTTAGTACAAGATCTGACTGAGCATTTCATAGCATTCAATATTTCGTCAATCCCAAGACTCCAAAACGCGAGTGCAGACCTTTTAGCTAACGTAGCCTCTAGACTTATTCCCTCCGAAGATTTTAGTCTAGATAGATTCTCAAATAGAATTAATCTTTAGACCGTCCATCCCTGACAACATTACAAATTGGAGAGTATTCAATGACGATCCTGATATTGTAAATTTCCTCACTTCTGAAGGATCCTACTCCAATCAAATAATTGATGAAGGCCATCACGATCGACAAATACAACAAGATAGCACTGATAATTCTATACCTAAATTGGTGGTTAAGTTGGAAGACTTATACGATTTTAAAAGTCGGTTTAAAAGGTCTACCAATTCTAAGCTCTACAGTTCAACTCTGAACTACGAATTAGTAAACCTAGGAATCGATCATAAACCACAAAACGTTAATCTAGGCCACGGCCTAGCCCCTGAAGAAAAACTAGCGTATATTCGTCTTTTGAGACAATACAAAAATGTTTTTGCCTGGAATTACGATGAGCTGAAGACATACGACACTTCTATCATTCAACATACTATCCCTATGATTGACAACAAAAAACCTGTCCAACAGAAACTCAGGAAAATCCACCCCAATTTAGAAAATCAGATAAAACTGAGCTAAATAAGTTATTAAAAGCCAGAATAATTTTCCCCGTCAGACATTCTAAATGGGTCTCCAATATGGTACCTGTTAGAAATAAAAAAAGAGATATTAGAATCTGCATCGATTTTCGGAATCTCAACAAAGCCTGTCAAAAAGACAATTTTCCCCTCCCACCTATGGAGCAGATATTACAGGCAGTAGCAGGCTCAGAACTAATGTCTTTTTTGGTTGGATTTTCAAGATACAATCAAGTGCTAGTACATCCCGATGATCAGTTAAAAACCACATTCCGAACTAAATGGGGCACATACGCATATCAGAAGATGCCATTTGGTTTGATCAATGCCGGCGCTACATTTCAGAGAACCATGGACATCGCATTCAAGGGTTTAGTCAATAAATCTGTAGTAATTTATTTGGATGATATAACAGTGTACTCCAAGAAGTGAAGCGACCATCTCAAAGACTTGAAACAAATCTTTCAACGATGTTTAAGGTATGGAATTTCACTTAATTCAAAGAAATATTTTTTCGCATTAAGTAAAGGAAAACTTCTAGGATTCATAGTGTCAAAATCTGGTATTCACATTGAGCCTGACAGAATCAAAGAAATTTCTGAAATATCCCTACCTCATAATAAAAAATCCATGCAATCTTTCCTTGGTCAAATCAATTTTGTGAAGAGATTTGTCCCTGATTTTTCACGAATTGTTTCTCCTTTGAAAACCATGATTAAAAAGAATTCAAATTTTAAATGGGGTCAAGATGAGCATGAAGCATTCAACCTGATCAAACAAGCTATCATTAACGCTCCATCCTTAGCAACCCCGAATTTTTCAAAATCTTTTATCTTATACACATTTTCCTCAGAGAAATCATATGCCGTGATTCTAACTCAAGCAAATCAAGAGAAAGCGGAAGCTCCAATCGCATTTTTTAGCTCGAATTTACAAGGTGCTGAACTCAACTATTCAGACGTGGACAAACAGGCATATGCTGTTTTCAAAGCGGTCAAATATTTCATACCTTTCTTACTTAAAACCCATACTAAGGTCATAGTACCATTTCCAGCGGTAAGAAATCTTCTAATACAGAAGGATGTGGGTGAAAAAAGAGCAAATTGGATCACCGCTTTACAAGAATACGACCTTGAGATCAAACCAGCAAGCATTGTGAGAGGTCAAGGCTTCTGCAGAATGTTGGCTGGAGCATCGCAAATTCCTGAAAATTCATCTTAAGAGGTACAAATCTATGAGGTAAGCCTAAACAATGCAGAATCATTATATGCTGACACCATTTATTATCTTAAGAACGGGTATGCTCCATCACACCTGGATCACACCAAGAAAAGAGCTCTGAGATTGAAAGCTAAACAATATCAGCTCATAAATGATGTTCTGTTTAAAAGGAATTATGATTCTGTTCTTCTTAGGTGTCTTGAGAAAACTGAAGCCGAAAAGGTTTTGCAGGAACTCCACGATGGTCCAGCAGGCGGACACTATGCTGGAGATGCTACTGCACATAAAATCTTACATGCATGATATTATTGGCCCACGCTGTTCAAAGAATCACACAGTTACGTGAGGAAATGCCAAGTCTGCCAAACTACTGCAGGGAGACAAAAGAAATCGTCCATGCCACTACAACCGGTAAACATCGAACAACCATTCAGTCAGTGGGGCTTGGACATAATTAGTGAGATCATTCCTCACTCTTCTAAGCAGCATAGATACATCCTCACGGCAACAGATTATTTTACTAAATGGGTAGAAGCAGTTCCTCTCAAGACAACTAATTCTGAAAACATCATTGAATTCATAGATCAATTTATAATCACTAGGTTTGGATTGCCAACGGCTTTAATGTTTGATAATGCCTCATACTTTTCTGGGAATACAATGACTGACTTTGCACTTAAAAGAGGGTTCAAACTGAAATATTCGGCCAACTACTATCCGCAAGGTAATGGATTAGCTGAGTCAACAAATAAAAACCTAATCAGGATTATTAAAAGAACAGTTGACCAGAACCAAAAGAATTGGCACAAGACTATGGTAAATGCTTTATGGGCAGATAGAATAATGAAGAAAGCCTCAATCGGCACTTCTCCCTTTAATTTACTTTATGGAAAGGAAGTGGTTCTTCCAACTCACTTAGTGATCCCCTCCTTGTCTTTAGTACAATACATCGATGAAGTATCCACTTCCTCCTTACAATTAAGACAAATGGAACTAATTAAATTAGAAGAACGACGAGAAAATGCTAAGAAAACCCATGCTCATCACCAAGCGCTAATAAAATCCTCTTTTGATTCAAGCATAATGATCAGAAAAAAATTTCAGATGGGAGATCTAGTTTTGAAATGGGATAAGGCTCATGAAGAAAAGGGCAAACATACAAAATTTCAGAAGATGTGGCTTGGTCCTTTTCAGATTGTAGAAGTCATAGGCCCATCAATGTTTGTGTTGCAGGATTTAGCAGGTAGAAGGGATTCTTTGCCTGTTAATGGACAGATCCTTAAAATATATTTTCCATAGAAGATTATTCTTCTATTTTGTAGGATAGTTTTAGTTTTTCTTTTCTTTCTTATAAATAAAACCAGTTGTAGATGGTTACTATAGAGTTCACGAAAAAGACACCAATTCTCTATCAGATTTTGATTTTTTTCGCTTGTACAAATAGTAAAATTTTTCGAAAAATCTTATCTTTATTATTGACAGATAGAGTTAACTTTAGCCTAGATATGATACTAGTTTCAACTTCAAAAATTTGATGAAAGCAACCTTTGGCAAAAAATTGTTTTATATCAGCACAATGAAAGGTATCAATAATAAAATAAATATTCTTTGTAAAACTGCTGTTTTCAAACTCTATTATTCTCGTCCAGAGCTTTCTTAAGGAAAAACAATGACTTCATCCCTGTTAAAGGAAATCGCAGCATTCGAAGGAACAATCCGAGAAAACACTATATCTCAAAGAATAAGAGATCTCATCACGAGCCGGCTTATCATGATCACAGATATTATAACTTGCTGACTTTGCCAATACTGTCCAAAAAAACAGGGCAACGACTCAAGATTGTTGCAATCAAAAGACACGGGGTCTCATCACGAGCCAGCTTGTTCAGCAAAAGTGTAAATCAAGTGAATGACTGTGTCATAATTTGGCCACCAAACCAAGACATTGTTCTTTAGAGAATAAAAAAGAAAAAAAGTGTCAAAATGGGTTTTTCTCTGAAAAGTTGTAAATAGCCTTAAGCAGGATAAAGGATCATTGCTGGGTAACAGGTAACCCTGTTGAGGCTATGGATGCCTGCTGGCAGCAGAGGCTCTACCTACGGCAAATGAGCATATTTTAAAAGCCAGCACACAGAAAAGACCTTATTTTATCTTTAAAAAGACCAAGTAAGGGTTGATGTAAATGCAAGGACAAAGCCTGAGGAAGCAAACAATTGGAATAGAAAAAAGTTGAAACAAAATATCATTGATAGGATAAGGCATAATGTACTCTATCTGTCCATAACAAAATTTAGACTTATGAAAATTTTTCTGCTTTGGAAGTTAAAATTCAATAGAAAAACAGAGATAACTGGTTCTTCCCAGTGAATCGCCATTTTTGTGGCCACCAACAACCCCCCTTTTTGTTTGGTATTAGCAGTAACACCAAGAAAATGGGGACCCTTAATAAAAAATCCAAAAAACATTTTATGAAAATTTTTTGTATTCAACTCCTTAAAGTTGTATTGCATCGCGAGAAGAGAATGAAACGTTTTCCTATGAGCATAATAAACTGCGAAGAAGTGACGTGAAATTCATCACATCGCATACATTATGAAGCGCCCTTAAATGAAAATTCTTAAGAAATATCTGACGGCCGATATGCGACGTCGCATATCACAACATCGCATAAGCAGGACACAATGATTGAATGACTAAGCGCGATCTGCGATCTACGATTTGCGATCTGCGATCTGCAATCTGCGATCTGCGATGAATGCGATTTGCGATAAATGCGATCATGAATTTCTGCGATGACACATCTTGACGACGCGATCCGCGATGCTGCGATGCGAGTCGCAGAAATCACCCATCGCAAATTTTCCTCGGCGCAGTATTCAAGGAAAGTTGTCCGTAAACCAAAATTGGGCGCGCGCCTTAAAAGAAATTAATGAATGTACGCCAAAGTATTCAAGAAGGACAGTTTTGTGTTTTTCGAAGAGTCAGTTCGTTATGGGTGTCATGTTTATGCATTCATAAGAGCTTAAAGCTTTCATGTCAATCTTTATTATCATTACTCTTTTCCTTTGCATAAACTGTAAGACAAAAAATAACATAAAGCAATGTGCAGGAAACATCTAAGGAAAAGGGGAAAGCATCAATGCTCGAAGAACAGAGAAGAGATGCCTTCATAAACGGATGTTGCATGCAACAGGACCACAGATTCCAGAGTATCACTCAACAAATGCTGATGTCAATAGGCCATCCAAAACTCAGAGTCAAAGGCGCACAAAAGCAGCATGTTTACAAAATATCCTGAAGCTTATGCCCGGTAAAGAAAAAATAAAAAAAGGCGCTAAAGAAGGAAAACACACCAGAAAAGCCCGGAACAAAGAACAGAGGCAATTTTCGATGCATAAAATTGTTCAGAGAGCAAAGTCCCTGACTTATTCAGTCATTCACAAGGCCGGAAACCGAAATAGCAAAAGCAGAATCAGTTTTAGAGAAATTTGGGTTATTACCAAGTATACACGCAGTGAATACACCCAGCCAGAGGAAGATTCTCGAAAATATCTTCTAGTTTACCAGAAAGTGGTGCCAGCGCTTGTTATTTCTATTTTCATAGCTCAAACAAAAACAGAAGGCGACCAACCGACTCTTCCCACGCGATTGTTGCATGCTTGCAGTACTAAGGAGCAAATACAGAAATGGTTAGGAATTAGATTCAATTTTTAGAAATAGTTTTGCTTTAGCAGAAGGGCGGTCATTTAAAACCGTATCCTAAATTTATGTAATTAAGTTAATTAGTTAGGAGTATTTAAACCCTTCTCAGGCATTAGGTGAAGGGTCCAAAAATTTGTCAAAAAACGTGTCCTCAGAACATGCACTTTTGCACCCTCGGAGGGGGTTTTGATGAATGGATGGATCAAGGTTTATTAATGTTTGCATTTGATATCTACTACTGATGTTGTACTTCTGTACTCTTAGTAGATGTTAGAGAAAGGAGAGATAAATCATTGTTGCTTGAAGCTTATGAGTGGAACCAGTCATAAATGGTACTTTTATCTCTTGACCATTTATGTTTATATTCTTAAAGTGATATACAGTCTTTAGTTGTTTATATGTTATTGCATGAATGTGTGAGTTACCATTTGGCACTTTTGTACGGTGGAGTCATTCATTTATGTTTGATATATGAATAACTTATTATGCGATATGCTGTTCACAACTGTTTTGCCTAACGTTTTATGCAAAGTGGTTTATCTTAATTGATTTCTATTCTTATGATAGCTGAATGATCTTTATTACCAGTTATTGTTTGAAATCTCTTTATATCGCATAATAGAAGAAATACACCCCGGGTTATTGTAGATTAGATGTGTTGTTTCTCATTAGATTACAATAGCATAGAGTTAGTTTAAAAGTTTGAATTAAATTAGCTTTAAGTACTCTTAGATCAGCATCATCCAACTACACACACACACACACCCTTAAATTGGGAAACTAGTCCCATTATCCCCAGTCGGACCCGCTATACCAAACAGATAAGGAGCTGCCAACCAAGGTCCGGACCGGGTGGGTATCCCCCTTGTTGTCAACCCGATTTTCAGGGCTTCAACACGACCTCAGAGCCCCCTTCAAAGTGCATACATTTACAATTCCGCATTTGAAGATATCATGGAAACCTAAGGTGAGATCTTTCATGTTCTTTTATAGCTTGCGCTAATTGGTTTGATTCACAGTTGTGAACCACTTGTATTGAAGGGGGCCCTCTTAAAATCTCCATGACTAAACTATAGGGAATGGCACAACCACTAGGAGAACCACTGTCAAAAGGCACAAAATAAGGGTTTCGATGACAAAGAAGTAGTCGAGAGGAATGAAATGATTATTTCAATTTGGTTTTGAGTTTGATTCACTTGACCTCAACCTCTCGAAGAGCCACCATCAAAAGGAATGGAATGAGGGTTTAGAATTCTTATCACTCGAGCAAAGAATGTTGGGTTCATTGTTTTTCCATGTTGTTATTGAAGTCGAGCTCGTGAAACTTTGCTGGATTTGACTACACCACCTTGGTGGAGATCAAAGCCAACATTTTTCAATACACATCAATGCATGCATGAAGAAACTTAGCAAAAAAATAATATTCAAAAAGGTGGGTCGTCTTCCCCTCACTAAAACAGAGAAATATAATAATGGTCAGATGATGTGTTGAGGCATTTAAGGGTTTCTTCGATGCGGGTAGTTGTTTCTCACTAGAGATTCAACAAAGACTCCGGTCACCTGCACAAGAAGAGTAGAGATTGTTTGAAGAAGTTGCAAATATTAGTAGAGGCATTTAAGGGTTTCTTTGATGTAGGCATGCTTTTCTCACTAGAGATTCAACAAAGACTCTGAGTCACCTACACAAGAAGAGTAAGAGATTGTTTGAAGAAGTCGCAAATATTAGTAGCTATTTTTATTGGGATTGCAGGTTTTTGAATATTATGAATATGAGAAATCAATTGCTATCAATTGTTGGGTTTTCATTTTTCATTAAATTGGATTTAATTTTGTTCGTTGAATTTTCGGAATTTAGAAATATATCAGAATTTACATACATTAACAAAATGCAATTAAAGGTATTACATCCTAATTGTTTTTCAATGAATGGAATTGGAATGGTTGCATTTATGTCCATTATTTTTAAATTTACAAAAGATAAATTAGTAGTGGAGTTATAAAATATAACATCAATCGAACTTTGATATCATTAGTAACTTTAAAACGTAATATAACATTATGTATTAAAATTTTTATATTGAGGAAAGCCCCATACACCTATAGCTTTAAATATTACAAGTTTTTCTTATATATATATTGAGAAAATTTATCATAACTTAGTTTTCAAATTAACAGTGAGAACAACCATCTTTGGTTGCTATCCTCTAATGCAAGCTAACTCATTATCATTATTCAAGGAAAACCATGTCAACTGAAATTATCGTGCTAGTGATCCGTAGGGGTGGACTTTCACTCTTGCCAGATTCCCCTGGGAATTGGGTCATTAACATATTTCTTTACATCTCAGGAAGATAAATTTTTAGACAAACAAACACAATTTTAAAACTACAAAATTATTCCTTATCACTTATAAAAAATTTGATTAAATATTTATAATATTAAATATTAAATATTTATTTTATTAATATTTTCCATTTGTTATTTTTCCCATTTTATTTATATGTTACATTATGATTGGTAAAACGAGATGCTAGCGATTTCATGGTGGAAGCACGAGTACAACCGTTTATTGGGATATATGTTGTTGAATCTTTGGAGGAATATTCTTTATTAAGCTTTTTTATCTCTGATGTGAATTTTTTAAACATTATTGTTGTGTGATATTTTTTTTCTATTAGATACGTTTAATATTTTCGATCTTTGTTGTTGAAGATTTTGAGGATTTTTTTTAGTATTTATTTCACGATTTTTATTAATAGTCAAAATAAAGGCGTATTACATTTGATATTCTTTGAAACACAATGCTAATTTGGTGAGAAGACTAGTAACTTACTGACAAAAGAGAAACCAAATATTTAGAAAAGTTGACATAGTGGTTGAATTACAACATAGGAAAACACATAGACACTGATAAACAACATATTACACACTGAGAACAGATATCTCACAAAGAGCACAAAAGATACCTCACAAAGAGCACACTGATAACACAAAAATATAAATCCATAGTTGACTATGACCTCATGAGGAAGAGAGACCAACATCTAACCATAAGCAGAAACAAATATGGATTCATTCATGTAAGATAATCAGAGAGGGAGGTGCAGTGGCCATGTTGAGTGGAGGAGCATTAATAACTACCTCCCCATTCTAAGGTGTCTCTGAATCAATATGAGAGTATGAAATTATATATCGTTCCATTTTGTTTAGATGAACCACTATGTTATCCATATCATAACGAATATTCCTTAGGATCGTGTTCAATTCCTCCTTACTAGCGAATAGCTTGTAATTGTCAACTTGTTTGTCTCAAAGCACCACATAAAGAAGAGTCGCCATTTGCATATGAGTTGAAATTGAATGTAGAAAGTATAATATTCTGTTCCTCCATTTTCCTGAATCGAGTAACCATTTATTGTTGTCACTACAAACTTTTGAATCTGAATAATACAAGCAATTTCCAAATTCTGTTAGGCCCCTATACTATTAGTGTAACCCCTTATTGTTATTAGTATAACCCACTTATTATATTGATGTACCCATGTAGTGCCCATATTGTCACTATTATGCCACATAGAAGCCCACCATTGTTACTATTGTACCCTACAATATTATTGTTATGTAGGCTTTGATTGTATTGGGACCACTTAGACTCCTATATATAGAAAGGAGGTATTTTCATTTGTATCATCCAAGAATTGTTCATTTATGTAATGTAAAGGAGGTTGCCCCCTCGAAGAGGCTGAATTCTAAGGCGTGGATCTCTCTTTTCTATCTTTTTGTGAGCTGGTTTCATAACATTTGGTATCAGAGCTTTGGATTCTAGGGTTTCGCTGCTCCAAACAGGTCATCATGGCATTGTCGCTATAACCTTTTTTCTGTGACGTTTCAGAAGTCGAAAAAAAAACCCATTTGAGAAGACATCGCGCTGAACCTTGGGTCCAAATTTCAGATCTTTTAGCGCAATATTTTTGGAGATATGATCTGAGGAAGTTGGTCTTTTTGCAGACTCCTGAATTACATTCAAAACAGGTGACCTGGGGAAAATCGTCATAACTTTCTCTCTGGGGATCAGATTGATGTCTCGTAAGAAGGTATAGAAAGAGGACGGATGGTAGTTTCTCGTGGGTGTTTTTCAGATCCAAAGGTCGAAACAGTGACGCGTGGCACGCCATACAAGTTCGCTCTACTGAACTAGTCTATAATCAGGTCACTGCGGGAGATTGTGCATAACTTTTTCTTGGAGAATCCAATTTGGATCAGACTTGTGGCATTGGAAAGAGAACAGAGAGGGTTACTACAGGTTGCAAGTTTAGAACTTAAAGATCAGAAAGTACAGAGTTACAGTCATTTCAAGGTAGAGCTCCTAAAATCAAGAAAAAAGCAAGATGAGGAAGTTTGATGGCAAGGATCCGGTAAATTGGATACTTCAGATGGATCAATATTTTGATATACATGGTGTACAACTATTACAAAAGGTATGTATTGCATCTTCATATTTAGAACCAGATCAATTTTTATGGTACAAAGGGCTTTGTTCTCGTAAAAAACTTGTTACGTGGTCAATTTTCACGGAGGAAATGATAGCACATTATGAGGATATAAAGAGCAACACCTTCTTTAGAGAAACACCACAACAATTGGAAAGAGTAAAAGGGCTTTGTGACATAATGGAAAGCAAAATTATGGAAACCAGGAAGCATACCTCTCACAACTATAAATATGGAAGTGTTGTTTCTCCCAGCCTTCCACAACCTACAAGGGTTACACCACAACAATTGGAAGAAAAAAGAGAAAAAGGGCTTTGTTACAATTGTGATAGAAAATGCACTAAAGGTCATAGGTGTGCTGAGAAGAAATTATTTTACATAGAATATGAAGAGGAGGAAGAAAAGGATCAAGAAACATCAAAAGAAGAGGATATACGTCAGGACACCACCCCAGAGAAAGAAGAAATGAATCAGACCATATCTTGTAAAGCATTGGCAAGAATTACCACTCCTCAAACTCTCAAGATAGAAGGACATATGAAGAAGAAAAAGGTGCAAGAAGTGAAAGATCACATTGAGAAAGAAGAAATGAATCCAACCATATCTTGTAATTCAATGGATGAAATTACCACTCCTCAAACTATCAAGATAGAAGGACACATCAAGAAGAAAAATGTTCAAGAAGTGAAAGATCACATCGAGCATCAAGAAATGAATCCGACCATATCTTGTAAAGGACTGGAAGAAATTACCGATCCTCAAAAGATAGAAGGACATATCAAGAAGAAAAAGGTTCAAGTAGAGAAAGATCATATCGAGCATCAACAACAAGTTCTCCAACTTTTAAAGGATAATGCCACTTCAGTGCAAAATCAAATGAAACAACAGGTAGATCAACATTGTAGTGAAAAATGTTTTGATGTGAGTGATTGGGTATTTTTACTGCTACATCTCAAGCAAGCTATTTATGAGAAGGAAATGTTGGCAATACTACATGCACTTAAAAAATGGCGACCTTACCGAATGGGAAGACGCTTCAAGGATGAGGATGTGGAAGCATTGTTTTGTGCTATTTATATTATCCAACCAAATTGGATAAACGAAGCAACGAATGAATGGAAGAAGAACGAAGAAGTATGGCCACTTATTCAAAAGTTGCAAAAGATCCCAATTCAAGCAATATTGCCAGAAATTGAAGAAGAAGGAAAAATCATATTGGAACCTGGAGCAGTCACAGAAAAAAGAACCCGACAGCTACGAAATCGATCAATTTTAGAGTATCTCATCAAGTGGAAGAACTTACCCGCTGAATATCCCACATGGGAGGACAAGAATTTTATATAGAAGCATCAAGAACTACTCAAGCGTTGAGGACAACGCTTTTTGAAGGAGAGGGGAATGTTAGGCCCCTATACTATTAGTGTAACCCCTTATTGTTATTAGTATAACCCACTTATTATATTGATGTACCCATGTAGTGCCCATATTGTCACTATTATGCCACATAGAAGCCCACCATTGTTACTATTGTACCCTACAATATTATTGTTATGTAGGCTTTGATTGTATTGGGACCACTTAGACTCCTATATATAGAAAGGAGGTATTTTCATTTGTATCATCCAAGAATTGTTCATTTATGTAATGTAAAGGAGGTTGCCCCCTCGAAGAGGCTGAATTCTAAGGCGTGGATCTCTCTTTTCTATCTTTTTGTGAGCTGGTTTCATAACAAATTCCTTTACTTAAAGGGTGTAAATATCCTTCCGCACTTCCGATGAAACAATATTGAAAAAGTTCAAAACTGACTCCTAACCACACAGGCGATGATGCCTGCAGGAATATGCCCCTGATGTTCCTCCTCTTTGGCTAAGAAGACGTTGACGCGGTGCCATGTGAGAGAAAAACCTGTAAGAAATCTTGACAAGGAAAGACTTGAACAACGGACTAACCTGACTATAGTTCACGACAGAACAACGGACTAACCTGAATATAGTTCACAACAGGACAAAATAGGACAACTATGACCCTAAAGACCAAGTACTAAATGACATATGGTTTGGAGTGAGCTACTAGAAATCAAGACTAATATCGTCAAGGAACCTACAATGGAATGTGCCTAGACCAAAGCGGTTACTACAGCCTTGATAAAACAAGACAGATGAGGGATTAACCTTTTGTGACTTCCAAACTGTCCTTTTGAGCATGCAATTGGAATGAAAATTATTACCAAATAGAAAAAGAGCCACTATACCAAAATCCAACAACGAAGATGGGACAATTAAACGATATTCCTGATGGCTCGACAGATTGAAAGTTTGTGGAGGGTATAACAACAATCAACTCAAAGGAGGGACCACACGAGAAGTTATGCAAGAAGCAAACAAAGAAAATTGGTGACTTACGCTTGACCCCGTGAAACCCACTGAAATATTACTTGACACAGGGCTATCACACACCAGTAATTGTTCCTATATTGTTTATGATGAGGAATAGAGACAATGGAGTGACTTTCATAGCCCAAAAGCATGAATGATCTTGTGATAAAGACCCACAAAGTTTCTTGAGAGAACGTAAGTGAGTGAGAGGAGAGGGCAAGGGACCGGTTACCAAAGTGTACTCAGAATGAAATAGAAACAATAATCGCCATGCTGAATACATGATTAAAGTTCTCCACCCTGGGATTTCAGATAAACTGTTATACAAGGCTACCAACTAGAGGCTATATATAGAATACGTGAAACAGTGGTGAGAAAAGATGCCAAAAAAATGCCAACCCAATACCTTGTATTATGATGAAGGCATTAAAGTTTCATAATCAATTGTGAGATAGCATCTAAGCCACATCCAATCAGCCAAACATTTGTATCACCTCCATACCTGCAACGATGAAGAAAATGGAATGTCAAAATAGATTAGCAAACCTACATACACTGCCCCTCATCGTTACGAATTTAATGTGATGCACATTACACCATACGATGGGAACGTGTCAATTAATTCCCCACCATGCTTAATTTGTATTAAGCTAGGTGGAGTGTAATGTCCTGCAGTTCTACCCCGAAGTGCGACCGCGTTTGGCGACAGGCGACCGGGAGTGCACGGCTGTTAGAGGACGAGTTGCGATGTGCGACGGAGGTGCGACACATATGCGATGAAGGATGCGACAAAAGATGCGACGATCTATGGAGAGCGTTGGCATACATTTATACACCTTGGAGCGTTGGGCGAGATATGTTGGAGGCCGACATGTATATTGGGCATTTAACGTTGGTTTAAGGGGTGTGCACAAGCGTTGGGCAAGTCGGCTGGGCGCCAGACTTAGCCCCAAGCTTGGCTATATATAATGGATGCATTTGGAGCATTTCAACAATCATTCGATCACTTCACATCTTCGCACAAGAGTTGGAGGGAGCAGTCTAGTGCGCAGAAACAAGAGGAGTAAAGGTGCACTTCTCATGCGTCGGTTCTTGGTTTATCCGCATGGTGTGAGGTCGCACTTGGAGTTGGGTGAAGGTGTTGGGAAAGGTGTGTCCGATGGTCGGTTGAGGCATGCATGGTGAACGTGTACCGCCCATTTGTGCTAAGTCTTGGCATGGGCGTCTTGGTGGCTCAGGTGAGCGCTCGCCCATCATGCAAGTGTGCACGAAGGTAAACGAAGGAAGGAAATCGAGTTTGCCTTGATTGTAAAATTGGCAAAGTATGAAACTTAGTACTTCCAAGTATACTTGTAAGAGCTTGTAATATTGAAGATTGTATAATACATATATTTTCAGGTAGACTCATTGTTCAGGGAGTTGCCCCTTCCTTTATACTGTGTAATTGTGTTCTCGTTTATAATTGTAGTTGATAATGAATGTCTATGGGTGTTCATTGGTATAAAGGATAACATAATAATACTTGGTTGCGAAACACAAACAAAGTAGGAGTAAATGGTTAGGCGTAGTCCACGAACATAAGTATTGGTGAAAAGAAAGTGTTCGGTGGTGCCGCACCTCGCTAAGAGCGGTTGAAAGACTACCGCCGACTTGGGGGCGTGACAGGTGGTATCAGAGCTAGTCTGAAGACTTGGAGGAGTCTTGCAGGAAGCTGGGTGAAGCAAGTGTGCAGACACATGGAAGTTGATGACAGTAGAAGCAGGTACTTGCAGGTGAAGGAAGTCGTTTCACATACAAGTGGAACAAGAGCTGGTTCATGGTTACAAGGAACCTGGTGAATATGGAGAAGGTTGAAGAGGCAGAGATGGTGGATGAGCCTATGATAGGTGAATCTAGTCATGATGCAGTTGAAGTCTTCTGGTACAAAGTGTTGGAACAAATGGGTCGATGGAGTTCTAACTGGGTTTTGATGAAGGCTGAGAACATGAAGATTCGGAAAAGCTGTTCGGAACTAAGGAGGGAACTTGAAGAACTCAAGAGCCAATGCGGAAGTACGACAGATGTTGAACTCAAGGAACTTGATGAGAAGATCCGACAAAGTGGTCTTGGTCTTCAAGATCTCTTTGATGAAAGAGCCCGATTGAGGAAGAAAAGTGCCATGGTGGAAGCCGAAATCAAGCAAGTTGAGGAGGAGATAAAGAAGAAGCTTCTTGGTAAGAAGATCATTGCAATTGAGTAGGAAGAGCTCGACTACATTGATAGGCTGGGAACTCACTACCAAGACAATCCAAAGGATATTCAGAAGTTTAGTTCTATGAAGATAGTCAGTGGACACTTGGTTGGTGCACTTGAGCAGGATGCGATGAAGGACAAGCTTGAAGGGAATCAAGCTAGACCAGGATCGAGTTGCTTAGAAGAGCCAAGCAAGGAAGTGAAGTACCTTAGGAGGAAAGTCAAGATGGAGCATGAACCAATTGACACTTCTGAGGCCGAGTTCTTGAAGAAGGTTGCTGATGTGAGACACAAGATAAAGTCGACAGAAGGAGGTGAATCCTTGAAGCTAAGTTTTGTGCAAGTGACCGTGAAGGGCAAGAGATTTGCAGCTTTGGTGGATACAACGGCTACTCGTAGCTTCTTAAATAGGAAGGTAGCAAAGTCTTTTGGGAAGAAAGAAAAGATGGAGAGGGAATGGAGTGCTTTCAAAGAAGTCAACTCTACCATGAAAGTTGTTGATGGTGTGCTGGAAAACACTCAAGTGAGAGTGGGATTGTGGTTTGGAAAGTTGGACTTGAGGATTGTGGACATGGATGATCATTCTATGGTGCTGGGGCAGGATTTCATGAGTCTTGCACAAGCCATACTAATGTTGGACCGGGACATTCTCTTGATCATAGCTGAGGGAAGAACCATGATGGTACCGATGAATAGAAGGAGTTGCTTGGGGTATAGACCAAGGATGACTTCTATGACTTTGTATCCCAAAGATCCGAATGTGAAGCATGAGGATGTAGAGTAAAGAGGAATTGGGAATGTGACTCAAACAACAAAGGAAGGGAAGCTGATTGACTTCGTTGCAAGAGCTAAGAAGGATGAATGAAGTGAGAAGGCAATCTCACGAACATGGAGGCACTTGACAGGGACATGTTCTACTGGTGATCTTCACAATGGAGTTGTAAATGAAGGGGGTCCAAGTACTACTTCAGAGGCAGTGGTTGATGAGGATTATGGAGGTAGAGATCCTGCTGGCATAGTGGACTTTTACAGGTATGCTATGGGCATATATGACTTTCAGTTGACAAAGGACAAGCTAGGTGAGCTTGGGTGTACATGTGAGGAGATTGAGGTTGTGCACAAATACTTGAGGACACAACATCAATCTGGCACATGGGTGGATGAGAGTCAGGGAGGAAACTTCCTGGCCCTCCTTTATCTATAGACAACCTTGGAGATGGGTTGGTGTGGAGGCCTTGATAGGAAGGAACCACACCAACTTTGTAAGGGGGCCTTGAAGGAGGCTTCTTTATGACAAATTGCAGACTTGGATGCAGATGACCAGATGTTGGGATGGAGTCTACATGGGTTGGACATCATGGACAACTAGAGTCATGAACATCAGGTTGGAGACATGGAGGATGAAAGTTATGCAGGGACATTATGCCAAGGCATGTGTAGAGGTGTCATTCATGGACATTCTATGGGGAGTGTCGAAGTAGAGGATGTTGTGCTGATGCTTTTGTGACATGGAGATGTAGGAGCTAGTGGAAAGGTTGTACACTCTTATGCAACAAGACCATGGCTTGAACATGTTGCAGATGGGATGGAGTTTCCATGGACCTAAACATGGGATTGAGGACAGATTCTTGATGAGTCCGAGATGTAGCAGAAGTCAAGGAAAGACTTGTGGTGGCATAAGGATGTGCATTCTTGTGATTTGGGCGTATGGTTGGACTGATCACCCGACTAGTTCGAGTCATGAGGGGTACCAATGTGCAGAGGGATGTTGTTGTTGAGTAGACATGTTGGCACATATGTGCTAGCAGCTGATGAAAAACTACATGAGGGGATGACACATGATGAGGTCAACATGAGATGTTGCAGTGAGCATGTAGCTTGAGATGGAGGGGCCAACCTTCCATGATGGAGAGCAGCATGTGGAGATTGTGACAGAGTGGTCGATGGTCATGGATTGAGATGATATCCGATGTATGACATACCGATGAGGTGTATACTTTGGTATGGTGATCTTGGTGATAGATGGTTGCTGAGGTGAGACATGATGGAGACAATGGTTCTACATATGTTGTAGAGATGTTTGCAGTATGTGGAGGAGTTGACATCATGGATATTGATGATCTTGGTGGATGGCTACTAGAATGATATGTTGTCGAGGATGACAATGACTTTAGGTGGAGGAGGATGTCACGTCCTGCGGTTCTACCCCGAAGTGCGACCGCATTTGGCGACGAGCGACTGGGAGCGCACGCGCGGTTGGAGGACGAGTTGCGATTGGCAACGGAGGTGCGACACATATGCGACGAAGGATGCGACAAAAGATGTGACGATCTATGGAGAGCGTTGGCATACATTTATACACATTGAAGCATTGGGTGAGATATGTTGGAGGCCGACATGTATATTGGGCATTTAACGTTGGTTTAAGGGGTGTGCACAAGCGTTGGGCAAGTCGGCTAGGCGCCAGACTTAGCCCCAAGCTTGGCTATATATAATGGATGCGTTTGGAGCATTTCAACAATCATTCAATCACTTCACATCTTCGCACAAGAGTTTGAGTGCGCAGTCTAGTGTGTAGAAACAAGAGGAGTAAAGGCACACTTCTCATGCGCCGGTTCTTGGTTTAGCCGCACGGTGTGAGGTCGCACTTGGAGTTGGGTGAAGGTGTTGGGCAAGGTGTGCCCGATGGTCGGTTAAGGTGTGCACGGTGAACGCGTAGCACCCATTTGTGCTAAGTCTTGGCGTGGGCGTCTTGGTGGCTCGGGTGAGCGCCCACCCATCGTGCAAGTGTGCACAAAGGTAAACAAAGGAAGGCAACCAAGTTTGCCTTGATTGTAAAATTGGCTAAGTATGAAACTTGGGACTTCCAAGTATACTTGTAAAAGCTTGTAATATTGAAGATTGTATAATACATATATTTTCGGGCAGACTCATTGTTCAGGGAGTTGCCCCTCCCTTTATACTGTGCAATTGTGTTCTCGTTTATAATTGCTGTTGATAATGAATGTGTATGGGTGTTCATTGGTATAAAGGATAACATAATAATACTTGGTTGTGAAACACAAACTAAGTAGGAGTAAATGGTTAGGCGTAGTCCACGAACATAAGTATTGGTGAAAAGAAAGTGTTCAGTGGTGCCACACCTCGCTAAGAGCGGTTGAAAGACTACCGCCGGCTTAGGGGTGTGACATGGAGGGTGTGGCTTGCGCTCTCAGGGCCACCTCCAACTTGTCAAAATTATCCCTTTTCCTGTCGCTCATTGCTAGAAAGAAGGAACTGCCGCCAAGAACCGTTGGATGTTGCAATTCCGATGAGACACCCGATCGGGGACTTTTGAGGATTATTGTTGTTTAAGCTTTTTATTTTTTTTTATTTTCCAATAGATACATAAATCCTTGAACCCATCTTGTGTTCCAGACCATCATGACACATAATATATTAATTATATTTCCTTTGAATGGTGTGTTACATATGTGTTTTGGAACCATTAAAAGAAAACAATGGTTTTTTTGAAATATCATCACTCTGAGGCCCAATAAAGAAAAACGAAGGGAATTTGGTTGTACACTATCATGTCTACTTCGAATGGTGTTTTTTATACATAATTGTGATTAGAACCATATGTCTGTGATGGGGCTAGTATATCCACTATCCACCATATCTACTTTGGAATGGTGTGTAATTTGTATTTAGGACTAGCGGTAACTATTATGTTGTTTTTTAAACTATCATGGGAGACAATAAATTATATTTAATTGAATTATATTTTATACAAAATATTTTAGGATCCCATAAATGAAATCGAATAGGACTAACAAATCTATGCCAGGAAGAAAAATCATATGTAACCTCTAACCATAGCACAAGATGCATAGATGTTTAAGGATTTCATTAGAAAAAATGAAATTCGATAATTCTCTCCCATGCAATATTTGGTGTTGTCTTTTAGCATTAGGGGAAAAAATAATTTTAAATGTTTCTGAAAAGGTGTGCATCGTGTTGGATGCAAAATAAATTATTTCAATGTTATACTGAAATATTTTGTTTATTTATAATTAAAATTTAATTTATTTTTATAAAATTAAATTATATAGATTCAGATTTTACAATTGTAAAAGTTAATTTACGATTTATGGTTTATTTAAATGTTTTCTTTAGATTAAATCATAGAACATATTAATGATTAATTTATGGTTAAATTGTATGGGTGGTAGGAGGGGTGGTTTTTTTTTATCCGAAAGAAAAATTGTTGTCAATTATTGTTGGGGGTTGGGTAAGAAAAACAACAATTAAGTGGAAATGTATGGTATTTTATTGGGTCTAAATCTTGCTAATGACATGACAATTTCTAAGCTAATAATATTAAGAGATTCTATGATTACAATACAAAATCTAAACAATGGTCCATATCCAAAGGAAAATCTCCTCAAGCTCCTCCTCAAAAGAATAAATTGTGATTTGTATCTCCTACTCTCAAACTCTCTCTTCCATATCCTCAAAAGCAAAAACCCAAAGGGAGATTTCCAAGCCAATATAGTTTTCCTCCTAGACGTGGATCAAATGGAAGTTAATGGAATCAAATATTAGCATACTATACCATAATATCCTAAATGTGCTCTCTCCTCCCCAAGTAATCATCCATGTGCCACCCCCTTGGATTCACATTAAAGGTAATTTTTTCTTCGATATTGAGTTATTTTGGGTCAAGTTGACTGGTATAATTTTTACAGTTGAGCGTTTGACCCATGCATGGGAAACTCTATTAATTTCACATGCTCCTCCTTGCCTCATATAGAAGTCCCTGCTGTTAGCGCTCAAATCCGCCTCAGGCTGAGGAAGGAAAAACTAGAGGCCACATCAAACCACGCTCAGCCTCGTAGCTAGCCCTACGAGGACAGGAGAGGGCTCTCTCCGGGTCTATCTCGGCAAAAGGTCTTCAAGGGGCTGAGATGACTCAAAATTAATACTGATTTTAGGCTAGTAAATAGACAGGAAAGTTTGATTTAGATTTTTGAGTTTTTGTTGGAGAAACGGGAAAACCAATTTTGGGTCCGGGGATTGAGGTCAGATCTTTGCAGAATTCGAGTTGGGGCAAGGTAGGCAATAGTCTTGATGCCTTTGATCAGGTGTATGGATGGATCAGAACGAAAAGGAGCTGAAGAGGGCAAAGGAGAACATGGATCCTCTCCAAACTGGCGAAAACATATAAAACTAAACAAATTTAAAGGAAGAGCATTGTGTACAATGAATTCAACCTCATTTACTCATTCATTTAGTTTCAGAAGCATAAGAAGGGAATGGCATACATTTAAACATGAATAAACTTACAATAAACTAAGAAATAACACCATCAAGAACTGAAAGCCACAAGAATCCCAACAGGTGCTGCAAAACCTCTGATCTTTCCTTAGCCAAAATATGAAAAATATGTACAATAGTGTGCCAAAATCTTCCCAAGAGTCCAACCCTTGCTACTGACTGAAAATTTACATAATATAGACCAAGCTAACCCATTCCCTAACCTCTAGGGGTTGAGCTCCTCCTTCTAGGAGCAGTTTCAACAAATTCTAAACAAGGAACTGAAAACTGGGTTGTCAAACAACTAACCCCTATATGCTAGGAAATTGATTCATTCATTAAATTTTTGCTATTCTGTGAATGAATAATCTAGAATAGGTAAATAAGTACCAAATTTACATCGTGTACATTAAATTACATCAATACAAACCAAAAATTACATCAAGAGGTGAAACTGGTCATAACTGGTCGAATTCCTAAGCTGGAGGATGAAAACTGGATCAAAAATCTCTATGCGCAGCGCCCTGATCTCTATGCGCAACGCACTTTTCAGGCTGATTTTGAGGCACTTCCCGACATCCAAATTGAGCTCACGATAGCTCGTTGGAAAGGTATTTGAGTCTACTTTCCAACCCAAGTGGAATTTTTCAATTTGGAGCTCATTTTCCTGCTCAAAATTGCATTCTCCCAGAGGTACTTCCTGCTGTGGCAAAAGGTGGCAGCAAGGTGGTTTTCATGGTGTTTTTGGGCCTTTTGACCATCCAGAACTTGATGAAATGCTTCGGAAATAGCTGAGCATGCGTAACTTACCATGAAAAACCCAAAAATACAAAGTTTTCATCTATCAAGTGTCCCAATCAAAAGCGAGCGCGCATGCGCGCTGCGCGTACAACCAAAAAACCTGTTTTTGGGGACCAAAATTTTCAAAATGACAAAATTTTCTCCGAATTCGCTCAAATTCGGAGTGAAGACCCTCCATCATGTGTCATGCTCAGCCAGCGAAGCCTCAGCCAAAACTCAAAGTGGATCTGGCCTCTTTCGCCGTTTTAGTGCTTGGCTCAACCTCCTTTTCAAAATATTCATTTTTGCTTTGTTGACATGCATGCGAGCCCAATAATGATGTTTCATGTGACAAAGCATGTCTTTTTCTCTATTGGCCTTTGCCAACAACTTCTCTAAGTGGATGTTGACCCTCTCAAGCCAAGTCTCCTGGTGAGCTTCTATCTCCTGCTCAATGGGTGTCATCTCATGTATATGTCTTCGAGCAGCTTGTCGGTCTTCACAGATTTGTCACAACTCCATAAGTGTGTGTTGAAATCAAAACTTCAATGCATACTCAAAGCCCAAATATGTTTACCAAAGCATCATGAAAACCAAGCCATAATGGTAATCCTCCGTTTCAATGAATTGGCATAAAACAGTCACTGTTTGACAAATGGACAAAAATATAATGTGTACCCTTTGCAACATTGACTAGAGTTTACAAATGAGTATGGGACTGTTGTTCATCAATAGAGGATGGAAAATCTTCACAAAACCACCCGCATGTCCTTTACAAAACCCTTAAGGATTGATTTTGACATGAACATAGGGTTTCGGTTTTCAAGAGCCAATACAACAAATTTCCCATCTTGAAACACACTTCAATCATTATAACATTGACTGAGAAGCAAGGGAATACCTACTTGCAAGTTTTGGAGTGGATTTGGTATGATCTGGTTGCATGGACAGAGTTTTCTTGTTGTTGTAACCCAATGGGCAGTGCACAAACCCAACGTGCAGCTCACCCTGGTGGGCTCTAGTATTGTAGCAATAATGCTACAACTCCTGGAACTCCCTTCTTTAATTTTATCAACCCGGTAGTTCGTAACAAACTTGGAAGCGACGGTGTCGTATGCACAAGTACTAGCTCTTGCCGCAGCTGTCACTTGGTCAGCTGGCACAAGTCCGCTAGGGGCTTAAGCCAATTTCTATGAGTTTTTAGAAGAAGCTTTTTAACTGATGGATGAAATCTAACTCAAAGGAAGCTAATCTACTTGCGGAAAGAAACTGAAAGCCAAGAAGTAACGCAAACCCTAGCAAACCCTAATTCTACCAACTAGCCCTACTGGTGCAAAGGAAAGGATGCAAACTATTGAAAAATATGCCATTACTTCTACAAAGGTAAAATGCACATGCCTATGCTATCTCTATCTGAAGAACACATCTTTTTGTATTTTTGAATAAGTTTTTGAATTATCATGCGTGTGCTTTTAACTGGATTTTTACTGTGCAGGGGTAGATCAAGAGGAGAAATGCTTGGGAAAGGTTGGGAAGGTTCAGAGAGGGTCTAAGGGGTCCCTAACACCCTTCCAGAGAGTTTCACAAAGTTTGGATATCAAGAAACCTCATTTGTGAGCTTCTAGAGGAAGTCTGCAGGGGTTCTACAGGATGTTTTAGAATTTCTACAGGATGTTCAGAAATTTCTACAGGATGTTCTACGATGGGATTTTGGATGATGGGTGAGTGAAAGAGGATGCATGATTGGATAGGGAGGTAGGATAGGGGTCTGCAATGACTTAGAGACAGAGGCATGAAGTGATGAGAGGGTGTGGAAAGCTATCTTGTCTTAAAAAGGGCTGAGGCAATGGAAGGCCAAGAAGGTAGGGTGACGTGGGCAAAAGAGTAGTTGTGAGATGAGGGACCTAACTTGGAGGTGGAGCAATTGGCCTGGACGAAGCTTAGATGGACGAGAGAGTGATGGAGATGCACCACACAGTGTGTACTTAACCAAATCATCCACATCCTGCACACAATCAAAACATTAACTGATCTATCCTAACTGTTAATGAAACCAATGAACAACAGCTTTATTCCTAAAGAGAACCATGTACAACACTTAAGTAAAGAAACATTCCAGAAGATCTGAACGCATGACTAACTCCTACAAACGAAAACATTTCACCAGAGATTGCATGAGTGAGCAAACTAGTGTTTTTGTTGGGCAGCACTGTCTGCAATTCCAGCCCCTAGGAAGAGGTGAAAATGAGAGTGCAGGCAACCCTTTTCTGGAGCTTTTATCAATTCTTATCTCATTACTCTATTCTAGACATCTGAAGTAACTCTATTCTTCAACAATGACCTACTTAACCACACAACGAAATCTAACTCAACAAACTGCATTTCAAATGCATACAAAGAAAATCATAATGCTGAAAGGAAATATATCAATACAAAGAAGGAGGCCCTAGGCTCTCAGGTTGGGCCCAACACCGAGAGCTATGGCTCCTCTAGAAACTCAGAGCTGAGATCAAATCTGACTGCTTCCCATTAAAAAATAATAATCATAAGTCAAGAGTTATGCCAATAATGGCTACAAAAGAACAAAACAGAGCTGGCAGCTCGTAGTGCGGAATGTGCAAAAGTTTTTCAAAAGTTCTTTTCGAAGGCTGAAGCCTTATCATTTATACATCACGAGGCCCAAGCTGGCCTCCTAAATCTATGGGACTTGTCTGACCAAACTGGGAGTGAACAGCTGCTTCCACAAAATCTGTTTGGCTGCCTTCTAGATCCGGTTTTGGTGGCTTTTGGAGCTCGGAGTTGGGGGTGAAGATCCCGAGGAAGGCTATTAAATGTCATGGACAACCCCCCTATGAATCCTCAACCCCAGCTTGGCTGTCTCGTAGCCCTTGTCTGCTCGGTTTTGCTCCAACATGTGTCAAAAAATCCTGAAATGAGCACGTGTTAGCCACCTAGGAATAGCGACTACCCTTATTCGTACAAATGACATAAATATACTAAAAAATGATGCATAAGTTATGAAAAATGAAGGATTGAGCAAGGGTAGTTAGGCCAAATGAGCCCAAAATGTTACCAAATTTGGGGCTCATCATCACCCCCCAGCTAAAATGATTGCTCATCCCTGAGCAACTAATCCAGCTCCTTTTCCTTCATTTCTTTCAACGCCACTCTCACATCCCAGGCTTCTGAAGTAGTATCCTCCTCATTGACATGGAACCCAGCCTTCCTTTCCACCTCTTCCCACTGCTTATGCTCTTCTTTCTCTGTGCTACCTTCCATCAATCCTAAAAGCAAAGGTGGGCTTAGCTTGAGGCCAATCCAACTGGCTTGGAGGTTCTGTATGGACTTCTTGTAGAGGGGCACCCGTACTAGAGCTTCCCTCATTCGAGTTGGGGTGTGATATTCCCTGATTTTGAGGCTGTGGGACAATGTGTTCCACCGGCGGGTGCAAGCATGAACACAATTGTCCCCTAATAGTCGCTCCATATCTTCGAAATGTGCTATAGCCTGAGCCTTCTGATCCATGTATTTCAATAAATCTTGAGAGTCAGTTGCTAAGTGTTGGTGGGCTGATATCAATGCAGTGGGGTCCCCTGGCTCTGCTCTAATCAGCAGTGGCTCATGTAACTCTCAGTTCATGACCTCTTTGACTTCTGTTGCTCTCTTTTCTTCATGGTTCAACCATGAGGCAAATGCCATCAACTGCATATCTCCCACGACTGTGTTGGGATCCCATGAAGTCACATTAGGAAGGGCCAAATTATGGAGATAGAACTCCGATAGCTTGGCCTTGTCCTCTGATGAACTGCTATTGCATAACTCTGTGAACTGCTAGGGGTCTTGGATTTGGGAGATACCCCTCTGTGCTAATGCATTAATTTGGAATTGCAACCACTGGTCCCATAGGTATAGGCCATAAGATTTGGCCGGTTGTCTACATTGTAGAGCATCCATGGCCCAACTGGCCATGCAGGCCAGTTGTGCCTCTTTTTATTGCAACTGCTATTTGAGAGCTTGTATCTCGATTTGTGGTTGCAATTCCCTTTCCTGTAGATGCTGGTTTAGTTCCCCAAGACCAAATTGCAGTCCTTCTTTGCCTTGAGATTCTGTTGTAGTGTCCTCTGATGCTGTGCCCCTTTCTTTCCTTTGTTCCTGTAGCTATAGTTTGAGTTTCTCATTCTCTTCCTGTAGGAATACCCGCTGGCAGTTTCCCACGTGTTTTTCCATAGCTAATTCTCTTCTTGCCTCCTTGAGTTGTTCCTCCAACGGGCCTATATCTGCTACTCCTTTAGATTTAGCTATGCTCATCCACGTGTGGGTTCTCACTCTTTCTTCCTCCAACGCAAAGAAAAGCGGCACTGTGAATTTTTGTGGAATAATTTTTCCAGCCTCCAAAAAGTTATAATACGAGCTCAAGCTTGGCTGGGGACTAGCTTCTGGAATGTGATCTATCTCTTCTTCCCTCCGTGGCTCTCCTCCGTCTTCCCTTGGTGGTGATGTGGCTGCCTCTCCCTCCATTCTTTCGGTCTCCTTGAGCCTGGCCAATGTTTCCTGTAGAACGGCCTCCGCATCCTGTAGCAGGGTTTTTGAAGCCAACCTTTACATTCTCTCCTTCCAGGCAGTTGTCTTCGGGCTCCCCCGCTCATAAGTGACTGATATTTTTGAGGGGGACCTCTCCCTTGGCGAGGTAGGGGTGTCTTCTATGGTAATTGGGTCGGTGGATGGAGGTTGGGGCCTGCCTATTTTGATTCTTACACTTCTCCTTGCTTTGAAATACAGAGGGGTCTCCCTCTTTCGTTTTTCCTTTGGCTTGGGAGGGGTACTTAGGGTGGCCATCATAGCTGCTGCCTCCCTAGCAAGGATTTCGGTCGTCTTCCCCTTCTGTGTTCCTTTCTCAGGACTTCCTGTAGAAAGCCTTGTAGCGGCTGATTTCTGGCTTCCTGTAGAAGCCGTTTTTGATTTTCCTGTAGAAACAGGTGGCACCGTTTTAGCCTGCTTGGCTGAGGGTGCTTTGTCTTTTGACTTTGCTGAGGCTGCCTTAGAGGTGCCTTCACTGACGTGGACTTGTTCAGTCCTTCCCACCCTGCTCTGTAACCTTTTCTCCCTGGGTGTTAATGTGGGTTTGTCATCCTCTGTTTTGGCAGCCTGGTGTTTCTCTTGTTTCCCCTTGTGTTCTTTCTTTGGTGCTTTGGCCATGGTTTCTTGGCCTTTTCCTTTCTTCTCTGCTTGAATTGGTTCCTTCTCCTCGCTGCTGGAGGAGGTGAGCTCCTCAGCCAAAATTTTGATGTCATCATCCTTAGTCAAGTTTCGAAAGGCTTCCCACGAGAGAGGGATGGTGTATGTGTGGAGTGAATCCTCCACGAGGAGATTAGTGAGCCCATGATGGGCTACCCAGTCTGGCATTCCCTCTCGTAACTTGGTTTCACATTCAGTCATGGACTGCAGGAGGAAGTAAGGAATACTCAACTTGTTTTCTGAGGGTAGGTCCATTTGGTGCCTAAGTTCTGTGAGCAGCCGGAAATGGTATCCATACACGATGCTGAATCGCCCCTCGGACGTGATATACTCCATAATTTGGAGGTTAACCTCACTCCAGAGCGGTTGTAGGCTGGCTCTTCGAACTCCATTCTTGTCCTCTGAGAATTGCTCCTCCGGCAGAAAGAACTCCTTCTTACCCTTCTGGCCCAGTTTTCTCTCCTCCTTATCCCACGGTACCCCCATCGGGAGATCAGTGACTCTGCTGATGAACTATGGGGTGAGTCTGAGGTTCAAACCTCTGAAATTGACAATGGCCAGCATTTTTGATTTTGGCTTCAAAGCTCGTAGGAATTCCTTTGCCACCTCGTCATCGTAACCTTGAAGCTTGTGGCAGAACGACATCCACCGTGCACGAGAAAACAGGTCTACCACCTCAGGGTTTTCCCGTAGCTTCTTTGAGTCTATCGGCTCTTTCCTAATGAACCCACCCGGCATGGTGAAAGCTTGCTGTGTTAGCCGGAGCTAGCTGGTGCGTATAAAAAGATGGACCTTTGGGATTTCCTTAGACAAAGCGCAGAATTACGCCTTTGTCATGCACACAGTTTGTGAATTCACGACTGTCTATAGGTGAGCCTTGACAGTGGCTCAATTATGAACCAAACCCTGTAAAAAGACCCCGCATATACACTACGACAACAATTCTCATGCAGACGTAAGACGACACTTGAAAATTCATGCGCAGACTGTAATTCTACTTTTTTAGGACATCGACTTTGCCACCCTTCGAACCAATTGCATGGGAGGACTGGGTTCAGGCTTACCTCGTTCCAACTTGCCACCTTTGACGTGAATAGATTAATTTCCTCCGTAGCGGTGAGCTTCCTGTAGCGCAGCTTCCTGTAGAAGTCGTGCACGGGTTCTGGAGAGCGCGTCAGTGGTTCTGGGCCTTCTGTGCAACCACCGGACATTTGAACAGGCCGAGAACTCGGGAGTAACAGTCTACAGGAAATTTCGGATGCTTACTCAACTGCAAAGCGGTTGAGGATAAATGAGTGGAGTGCCATACGCGATCTAGCCGGTGGATTTGAATCCCTGCGGAACTGGTCGCGTGAGGGTGAGCTGTCCCTACCGCACCGTTGGACGATGTCACCTGTTATCATTCCACTGTAAGTCTGCCTGACTGCCGAATCATTCCCTGCATATCTACTGCCGCCACTTCTGTTAGATCGCCACTTCTCCCCGACTGGACGCTTCCCACGTGTCCATTTCCTGTCTTGTTTGACACAACCAATGCTTTCCAGATCAGACGAGACCATCAGACTGGTTGTGGTGGCCAGTTCAATGGCTACCCGACTTGCTCAACCCATTCATTCCCATACTCGCACACATTTTAGAGCATTGTTCATGTAATTTGACGAAACAGGGTGAGGCACTTACCTGTGCGGCCGCGACGTTATTTTCATGCTTCAGGACGAGGGTGACGGATCCGCTTGCTGCTTCTTCATGCACAGGCACGGGAGTTCCTTCTTGCCGACTGTTGTTGGTTACGAGACCGGTTGCCTGGCTACGGATGGTGCATGCGCCAGCTTTATGAGTTGCAGGTGCCTTCATGGTGTATGCTCTAGCCGGATCAACTGCTACAGGATTCCTGTAGGATATCCTGTAGCCGTTTCTCCTCCTAGGGTGCATGCCGAAACGATGGAATCACGATCATGATTGAAGGGTCCTTGATTGCTTTGATAAGTAGCGCATTAGGCCTCTGCACACTTTATTTCATTTGAGAATTGTTTCTTCTGAGAATCCAACGTTCTGATTTGACTGTGCAGGTATTTCCATTGTATGGCAACAGGGGTGGTAGAAGGAGGCGACAGCAGTGGGTGATGGAGAAAAACATTGGTTGCATGCCTCCTTATTGGACTTCAGGCTTAAAATTCTTCCACACAATTGGTCCTAGGCCGTCCAAAGAATCTACAGGAAGTTTCCTGTAGAAATACAGAACTTCCTGTAGAAAGTCCTGTAGCTTCCTGTAGAAGGCTAAACTGTGATCAAATCGTGCCCAGACCTTGGAAGAGATGAGTGTTTTTGGAGGGAGTGCTAGTGAGGTCACCTGGTAGCATAGTAGGGACCCTTGTATTTGAGTTGAGAGACCCCCTTTTCTGCATGGAATACCTGCAACCTGCATGAATTGTCAAATCTTGAGCCTGTTTTCCTGTTTCTGCTTCCTTCTTTTCTGTTTTCTTTTTCTCTGTTTGTTTTTTCTTTCTTCTTCTTTTTTTTTTTTTTTTTTTTTTTTGAAATACAGCAGGGCGCCTCAGTGAGGTTTTCACCCCTACAATCTGCCTTGAGCACCTCAGAGAGGTTTTCACCCAAGGGTCTTTTTTATTCAAAAATTTTCAGAAAGACAGCAGGGGTGCCTCAATGAGGTTTTCACCCCTACCATCTGCCTTGGGAGCCTCAGAAAGGTTTTCACCCAAGGATCTTTATTTTTTCTTCTTTTTTTTTTTTTTTTTTTTTTTCTTTTTTTTTTTTTTGATGTTCAGGGTATGCCCAAAACAGAGGCAGAACCCTTCTCTATGACCAGCACTGATTTTTCCACAGTTTTGATGAATTCTTGCCTCGAAAGAGGTTTCCTGTAGATCTTTAGTCGATGCCCATTGACGAGCATGGGGATGGCTTCCTCATCAATGGTCCGAATAAGAACAAACCCATTGTCGTTACACTTCTCCACTGCATATGGTCCCAGCCATCTTGTTCTCAACCTCCCCTTAAAATCCTTATGTCTGGAATCGTACAACAGTGCCCAATCTCCCGGCTGGAATTGCTTGTCGTTGAGGTGCCGGTCATGCCATACCTTCCTCTGAAGTTGAACCACCTCTGAGTGGAGAAGGGCCTGCATTCGGTGTTCATCTAGCCCATTCAGCTGCAATAACCTTTCTTGTTGGGCATGGCTGAGATCTAGGTGTAGCTGAGCTGCAATCCTCAAGGTGTTGTACTCGAACTCAATTGACAGCAAAGCTCTCTTCCCATAGACCAGCTCATAAGGTGTGAAGCCGGTTGTGGTCTTCCAAGTGGTGTTGTAAGCCCAAGTGGCCTCAACCAGGCGATCTGCCCAATCTTTTCTACTGTTGCTCAACACCTTAGTCAAGATCCCTTCTAATGCTCTATTGGTGACTTCCACCTACCCATTTGCTTGAGGATGATAGGGGGTGGAAGTCCTATGCTTGATTTTTTGATGAGCGAGCAGGTCTTCAATTAAGTTGGAGGTGAACTGGCTTCCTTGATCGGTGACTAGCTCTCTTGGGTAGCCAAATTTGTAGAAGATGTTTTCTCTTAAAAACTCAGCCACCTTTTCTTCTGTCGCTGCTTTGATTGCCTTGGTTTCTGCTCACTTTGTCAGATAGTCTATGCACACAATGATGTAAGACCTTTGCCTTGAAGGAGGATTGATAGGACCCACAAAATCCATACCCCACTTCTCAAATGGCTCAAGAGTCACTTGAGGTTGGAGAGGCATTTCTTCCCTTGGAGTCGTTTCCCCATCCTTTGGCATCGGTCACATTGGCTGATATATCTTCTGGCATCTTGATGCAGCGTGGGCCAATAGTAGCCTGCCTGTAGAATTTTGAAGGCAGTTCTTTTGGCTGCAAAATGTCCTCCACAAGGCCCGTCATGACAGGTTAGGAGGATGTCAAAGACTTCCTCCTCCCTTACACAACGCCTTAAGATCTGATCGGGACCAAGCTTGAACAGGTTGCCCCCGATCCAAGTGAATGAGGCACTCTTCTTTACAATTGTGCTCTTCTCTTTTGAGGATAGGTGCGGAGGGAACTATGCTGAGACAAGGTAATTTGCTATATCAGCAAACCATGGAGAGAGTATTGAGATAGCAAACAGATGTTCATCTGGCATCTGGTCATCCACTGTTCCATCCTCACCTGCAGGTAAATCCAATCTAGACAAGAAGTCAGCAACAACATTTTCTTTACCTAGTTTGTCAACGATAGTCAAATCAAACTAGTGCAACAAAAGTAGCCATCTAATAATATGAGCATTCACATCCGGTTTATTCATTAAATATCTAATTGCAGCGTGATCAGTATGTACAAATGTTTGATAGCCAATGATGTAATGTCAGAACTTGTTCAGTGCATGGACCACGGACAAGAATTCTTTCTCAGTTACAGTATAATTCAGTTCTGCCTTGGATAAGTTTTTGCTGACAAAGTATATGGCGTATGGATGTTTTTGTTCAACTTGTCCTAAGGCTGCCCCTATGGCTTGTTCGAGGCATCAGTGTGGATGTGGAAAGGTAGGGCCCAATTTGGACCTCTCAAGATTGGGGCAGACACCAACTTATCCTTTAATTCATTCAGAGCCCTCTAACAATCGTCAGTCCATTTAAACTCAACATCTTTTGCTAAGAGGCCAAACAATGGCGAGGCTAGCTTACTGAAGTCTTTAATGAATCTCCTATAATACCCTGCAAAACCTAAAAAACTTCGAACATCTCTTACCTTCTGAGGAGGTGGAACCTTTTTGATGAGAGCAACTTTGTTAGGATCCACCTGTAACCCTTGGCGAGAAATGGTATGTCCTAGCACAGTCCCTTTAGTCATCAAGAACTCACATTTTTCAGGACTAAGGGATAGGTTCATCTCAATGCACTTGGTTAGAACTTTTCCCAGATTAGACAATGCTTCCTGGAAGTTGGACCCATAAGGAGTGAAGTCATCCATATAGATTTCCACCGAGTCATGGACCAGCTCAGAAAAGATGCTCAAGACGGCTCTCTGGAAGGTGGCCGGAGCATTGCATAGCCCAAAGGGAAGAACTAGGTAAGCAAAGGTACCCCAAGGAAAAGTGAAGGTGGTCTTATCTTAGTCTTCCGGGCTGATTTAGATCTGATTATACCCGCTAAACCCATCTAGGAAAGAGAAAAACTTATTTCTCGCCAGTCCATCCAACACTTGATCTATGAAGGGTAGAGGAAAGTGGTCTTTCTTGGTGGCTTTGTTCAGTTCTCGGTAGTCCACACACATTCTCCACTTCCTGTTTTTCTTGGGAACCAACACCAGAGGGGACACCCACTCGCTATCCGAGATGGGGTAAATGAATCCTGCATCCAACTGTTTTTGCAATTCTTCCTTGACGATGTCCTTAAGGTCTGGATTCATTCTCCTTTGGGGTTGCCTGACCGGTTTACAATCTTCTTTGATGTAGATGTGATGGGTACAGACCGAAGGATGGACTCCTTTCATCTCCTTATAGCTCCAAGCAAAAGCATCTAGATGACTAGCCAACAGACTACACAGCTCCTTTTCCTGGGAAGGAGATAGGGAGGAGCTGATCTTTAACGTTCTCTCGGGGCCAAACTCCACATTTTTGACTCTGGGAGTGATTGGATTGGTCACACAAAGGTCCACTAAGGTGCTGGCTTGGGTATACTCCACCAATTTCTCTAAGGACAATGCACTGGGAGGTGGATTCTGAATCAAGGTCTCAATCAAATCATCCTCGGTTTGAGGACCTCCCCCAGTGGTTTCTAAGGTGCACAAGGGTGCAGAGTACACCTCATCCTCTTCTCCTTCTTCCAACGAAAGTGGTAAGTCATGCTCTAATAGAGGTTGGGCAGGAGGATATAGGACTAGCTGCTTGGACATAGGACCATTTTTGATGGTCATGTTTCCTGCACGACAGCTTATGTAAGAATCCGCAGTGGCTAACCAAGGCCTTCCCAAAATAAGGGGGTATCTAGTAAGCTTTGCCTTTGGTTGAAGAACCAAGAAGTCCGCAGAGTACTCCCAAGAGTCAACAGAGACCAAGACATCCTCCGAAATCCCTTCGGGAGTCACGGTGGAGCGATCTGCTAGCTGCAGGACTGTCGAGGTCTTTCTTAAGGAACCCTGAAGGTTGAGTTTGAGCATGGTATCTCTAGTCATCACATTAATGGCAGCCCCTAGATCAATCAAAGTGTGGGGTATGATGGTGCCATTGATGTGGAAATCAACTACAGGACTCCCAAGATCCAAATACTTTGGGCAGATTACTTGCCCCAACATAAGATCAGACAGTTGTCCTATGACGTTGATGGTTGAGGCATCTCTTTTTCGCTTGCCTGGGTGTCTGAAACACTTTTCCTTAACCAGATTGTTGTATATCGGTACATCTTTAATGGCTTGGAGAAGTGGTACCTTCACACACAACTGTTTGAGTTCTCGCAGAAGCTCATCCTCCTCTGGGTTGGGTTGTGTGGTTGCTGTTAGTCTCTCAGGAAAGGGTGGAATGGCTTTTGGCTCACTTTCCTGTTTATCTTCCTCGTCCTCTGGGGGAGGAGGTTGGCGATCCGGAAGAGTCTTTCCAAATCGTAGGTTGATCTCCTGGATCTCCACAGCATAGGTAGGGCATGTTGTTTCCCCAGTATATACCTACTGGGCCTGTCGGTTGTTGGGATTCAGGTTCGGTTGAGCAGGCATTTGGGGTTGTCTTGGAGGAGCAGGAGGTAATGGTTGTGGTTAAGCTGGTGGTGGAGGAAAAATGGCGGGAGGAGTATTGTACTAGGGCCTCCACCCCGGTTTAGGTGCATTCCACTAAGGCTGTGGCTGGGCATGTGAGTGAAACGAATGAGTAGTGGGCTGAGTATGGTATTGAGGTGGGTAAGACCACGGGGGAGGTACAGACCAGGAAGGATGAGTAGGGGGACCCCAGGAAGGCATAGGAGCAGATTGGTTGGGGCTATAATAAGCTTGGGATGTCCCTTGCATCCCCTGCTGGTAAGGTCTAGGTCCATGTGGCCTCCTTTGGTTGAGGAAATAGAGAGGTTGAGTGGGAGCCTCCGTTCCTTGGTACATGGATTTAAGCCTAGGTAGGGTTGGGCATTGGTTTGTGGGGTGGTCCTCCTCACAAACGAAACATACCTCTACTGAATGTAATGGGCACTCGTTCTTAGGGTGCTTCCTTGTACACCTAGGGCAGAAGATAGCCAAAGCCCTCTCAGCTTCCTCTTTCTTTTGCTGGATTCGGAATGTATCGAGCTGCATGGAAATGGTCTGTCTCACCTCACTCTTGAGGTCCTCTAACTGAGTTGCAAACTCATGTTTGGAGAAAGGAATACTAGCTGAGAGGGGGTTTCCTCTACCTCTTTTCCGGGTTGCCCTAGAGTGGTTTCTAAACACAGTCTTTATATCCTCATAAGGTAGTTGGTAAATATCTCCTCCAGCTAGCAAGTGAAGGGTGTCTAGAAGGTCTTCAAGGACTCCTCGGAGTAGGACAACCTTGAAAGATTCAGGGTCAAGTGTGCACCTGTCCCGTTTATAGCTAAGTTGGAACCTTTCCTCGTAATCTTCTAAAGACTCATCATTTCCCATGGTCATCCAAAAGATTTCTCCCTTGGCTTCCTTCGACCTACAGTAGTCCTGGTATTTGGTATTGAAAGCTTGCTGCATCTGAGCCCAAGTGGTGATACTGTTCCCAGGTAAGCCCATGAACCAATGTAATGCTGCATCCTTAAGGGTAGAGGGGAAGAGTTTCAGTTTTTGCTCATCTTCGGTATAGTCATAGGTTCGACAAAGGACAGCAAACTCAAACAGGAAGGTATCAGGGTCTTCAGTAGTCAGTTCATGGAAGTGAGGTAAAGCGGAGGGGCTTATGTTTTTCATTTTCATGTCTCCATTGGTCTCTCGGATGGGAAAGGCGCCTTCTATTCTCTCATCTTCTCTTCTATTGTCAGTGATGGCTTCAGATGGAGTGTTCTCTAACTCTTCTTCTGTTATCGAATCTTCGTATATCTCAGGAGGCTCACCTATAGGTTCTTCTGGATCACTGTCACCAAAGAAGAGAGAAGGGTGACTCAGTGAAGTGGTGGGGGTGTTGGGTAAGAATTTGCCTGTTTTATCTCGATTTCTACGAGGCATGAAATGGGAAGACTTTTGATTGCTTTTGTTTTTTTTTCTCTAGTACCTTCAAAACTAAAATAGATTGAGCTGCAACTAACTATCTTGCTAAAATGGAAATGCGGAATTGAAATAAAAGCATGAAAGGACTAATCTATTTTGCTCAAATGAAATTGCAGGAATGAAATGTTAGGCTACACTTGCAGAATTGAAATGTTAATCTACGCTTGCAGAAATGAAATTGCAGAATTGAAATGTTAATTTATGAAAACAGGAAATGAAATTGCGGAATAGAAATGCTAATCTACGAAAGCAGGAAACGTCTACGCTACTTTTGCGGAAATAAAATTGCAGAATGGAAATGAAATAAACTACTTAGCAGAAGGTTGTAGTGGAAAATAGAAGAAAAGAAACAATCACCAATACTCTGACGCTTCCTCGGCAACGGCGCCAAAAAGATGGTGGGCTCCAGTATTGTAGCAATAATGCTACAACTCCTGGAACTCCATTCTTTAATTTTATCAACCCGGTAGTTCGTAACAAACTTGGAAGTGACGGTGCTGTATGCACAAGTACTAGCTCTTGCCGCAGCTGTCACTTGGTCAGCTGGCACAACTTTGTTAGGGGCTTAAGCCAACTTCTATGAGTTTTTAGAATAAGCTTTTTAACTGATGGATGAAAGCTAACTCAAAGAAAGCTAATCTACTTGTGGAAAGAAACTGAAAGCCAAGAAGTAACGCAAACCCTAGCAAACCCTAATTCTACCAACTAGCCCTACTGGTGCAAAGGAAAGGATGCAAACTATTGAAAAAGATGCCATTACCTCTACAAAAGTAAAATGCACATGCCTATGTGTTATAGACATTTTTGTGCCTTATAGATCCAAGGATGAAATGTCTATAAACCGAGGGCTCCTAAGTCCCTAAAAGTGTTGTTCCAACCTCTAAAGGAACAAGGTCAACAAATTACAGCTTCTCCCAGAAGTTCTCCACCAGAAACTGCTCAGAATAAGTCAAAACAGGATCATTTCAGCTGCTCCACTAGCTAAGTGCATTGCATAGAACCTAAATCCACTGGCTAGGTGCATTGCAATGCACTTAAATGCACTAGGAGGGTGCGTTGAACGAGAAATGACAAATGGCAGTGTCATTCCGCGAGGTGGAGAGACAATGGAAGCTTCCAGAATCTTCTCCTATGACACTTGCCTCACTGAATTCGACCAAGGATGAGTAAGAGGCCTTCAGTCTCCAAGTGGAAGCAAGAACTGACAGAGAGAAGACACTAATCAAATCATAAGCTGACTCATCCTCCTTGCATACATCTATATATGGATCCCTCATCCCAGAGATCCAGAGGCTGGAATTTTGCACATTGTAAGGAATTGCTGTTGGTTTTGAGACAAACATCAGAGAATTGGGTGATCTATGCTTTGTTGGAGGTGAAGAGGGGCTTCTTTTCTGGGAGGTTGATGCTGGGTCAGGAATCATCGGTTGTAACTCCTCCTGGATCTTCTTGTTTATCAATAAAAACTATTTGAGTTTCTCCTCCATGCTTTTTGTATCATTGATGCTTGTTACATTTGTATGGTTAACTTAAATCTGATCCTAAGTTATTTATGAATATAGATCCATGTCTTTGTATAGGTTTCTTCTTCTGTGATCTTACAGGTACTTGGTGAAGCTGGGCAAGTAAGGGAGCAGGTAGCTGGAAGCTGTCAAAGAAATGAAGGATTAGATCAAAGAACTAGCGCAAGACACAAGTTGGTTCTTTCTATTCCTCTCTATCTATAGTTCATAAAGGAAATACAAAAGTAGTTTTCTCTGTTTGTTTCTAAGGCAGTTGTCACACCTTAGTGGGATAGAGCAGTTCTAAAAAGACACTTTTCCCGGTAGCAAAATGGCGACTCCGCTGGGGACGAATGTCTAATTAGTTTGTTTGTGTATCTCTTGTTCTTTATTTCATAAACTTATAAGTAGCATTCGAACTGCATTTGCCATAACAAATGCAAAGTAGACATCTGTTGCTTCAATCCATTCACTGGATCTGTTTATGATTTGAACAACTGATTCGCAGACTATCTGATTTCCCTTGTGATAGCTCTTAGACCCTCCTTAGATCTACTCCTGATTTTGAATTACTGATTGCTTTTACTCGGCCAAAAACCAAAGACTAGACTACAAACTGTGACCCAGAACCCGGATAGAATTCTCGTTTCTGGCCCAGCGCAGGTACTGTGAAGAGATCCTGCATTTCAACACACTTCCCGAAAGGGCAACCTGGGCTGCAATGCAGTTACTCTATGTTATAGGTGTGCTAATCAGCCTAGCCCCGTGCAGCTGAGGTTCTTATGCTTCATTCTTTCTAGTTTTGTCTCTGAATTTTGCAGCCTGTGATCAGTGTATGACTGTTTCAAACCCCTTTTCCTTACTGATATTCCACCTCCTTTGTACAAAAGAACTATAGATGTTTTTGTGTGTTTGTTGAGTCATTTATAGTTTTCCATTGCAAAAGTAGAATAATCGTACTGTCGTCCTTTGATTTAGATCTGTCGCAAGTGTCGATTTTGATCATAGGAGAAAGTTTAATTGCTTTTGATGGTCGATTATACTTTTACTATTGCCTTTGGTCTGAATTTGTGATTTTCTAGTGTCAAAACGAGTATTCATTTCAAAATCATAAAGTGTTGTAATCATCTCTATCTTTTGATTTCGAAAAGAAGCTTGTTTGTGTTTGTCGCTTGAAAGCAAATTCAGATTTGTACATCAACTTTCTTTTTAGCATCAATACTAAGAAAGTGAAAAACAAATACATGAATTTGCATTTGCATATAGACAGTCTGTTTGGCTTGATTTAGGAAAGTGCATTTACAGTGTGCTCTTTGCTCTTTGTGAAAAGATTGTGTCTTTCTTTTCCCCTAGTAGCTAGGATTTTCATTGCAGAAAAGAGATAAAAGTTTTTTTATCATCTTTAGATTGCATTTTAGGAATTACATCTACATCTCGTGGTGAAACCAAAAGGAAAACTTCATAAGCAAGATCAACTTAAAATAAATTCAATGAATCTAACAATGCTTTGGAACTTAACACACAACATTTAGAGGTCTAGGCTAGAGACGTGTTCCGGCGTCGTAAAGCCTGGTAACTGTTGTCCTCACTGATGGTTGGGTGATTCCTCCACTTTGAGACGATAAGTGCCAGTACGGACTTGTGCTCCCACGTACCATCGAGTATATTTTGGGAGATCCCTATAGGCTTAAATCCTTTATCCATAGGAAGCCGTGTCAGCCGCCCTACTGATCGCAATGCACTGAACACAACATTCGAGAAGATTCACTGCCGTACCGTAAAAAGTATTCTGCAGTTTTGCGATTGGTTTGGTACTCCCTCTACCTAGACCTCCAGAGCAGTCCCTTTCGTTCCTTTTCAGACTCTTTAATGGAAAAGGTCCATCTGAGCACTTGTCACTTCAGGCTCATTAAAAATCAAAGGAGACTAGAGTCATCTTTTGTTTTTTCTCGACTCTTAAAAACTGAAAAAACAAGTTGTGTCAAAAGCGTCTAAAATTCATTTAATTCGGAAACATACCTTCTCTTTATTTTAGTTGATCGAGTAATCCGCAATCGTGGAAGAAAGTCAATTGAAACCTCGTCGTTTGCGGAGGCCTACGAGTCAACCGTCTTTGTCTCTGGAATCGAAACCAGTACGGACAAAGCGAACTCGTTTAACTGGTTCCAAATCTCCTATCAAAGTTAGAACAAGTGTTCCAACGACATCAGAGACTCCGGTTACTCCAAACATTTCTGGAATCCCTGCCTCTACAGAAGAAGTTCAACGGCCACAGAAGGACAGTGATACTGATCCTAGTTTGAGAATAAACACTTGTATTACCGAACCAGTTCCATATACAACCGGTTCGGAGAGTCTTACTCTTCAAACATCTGTCGCTGCCGATTCCACATCTTCTTCGGCACCAGAAATATTTTACGGACCTGACGGTCTTCCCCTTCCACCTGGTCTGATTGCAATAGAAGAAATTGTAGAAGATCCTCAAACAAGTACTCCAACGCACTTTGGAGTCGGGATCACTCTATATCCTTCGTCATCAGAAGTTAGTCTACCACCAGCGGAAGCTCCTATAGAATCGCTAGGTAATCTTTTGGATAGACTACAAATGTCTGAACAACCGTCAACATCTAGGACTGTGTCATCTGACACAGCGATGAAAGAACTCCCTGCTATCACTCCGACAATGTTCGCTGGCATACCATCTGTCCCGACTAGCTCTCAACCGCTAGAAGGAGCTCACTCAGGGGCTACTTCGATAGTATGGTCCGTTCTTTTTTGTTCATCTGGAATAATATCCGAGAACTCTTATGTTGAGTCTCAATAAATTGATCCATTTGGAGGTCAATTTGGGCAGTCCGGTCCCCAAGGGCAAACAATTCCCTTGAGTTCTGGATTACCACCGTATGGGGGGCAATATCCCCTTTCATTATCCCCTCTGGGAGGATATCCATACGGGAGTTCACAACAACATTCAAGTTATACTGGAATTACCTCAAGTGGTTGGGTACCTATACTACCTCAACAACCAAGAGTTGTGTATTCGATGCAACAATGTGTACCTATGTCGAACATCCCGACCACGCCAGCTATTGTGACAGTGTCACAAGTTCAAACGTTGCCTGTTGTATGTCAACCTCAGGTTTCTCATGTTGTAATGCAACATCCCTTTGACCCTGTGACTCAACCACAATCGAAGACTAGTGGGGCGACACAGGTCTAGACGGGTACAATTACCCCTCACCTTGGTCAAACGGTTAGTATCGCGCAACAGCACATGGCTTCACAACCATGGCTGGTGCAATACCAACAACCGCAATTCCAACAAGTATACCAAGGTTCTGAGCAGCAAATCTTTGCGAACAGTGGACAGCCGTAGATTCAAAACGGTCAAAATCAACCATTTTACAATGGTCAAGTCCACCAACCTTACCAAACATACCAGCATCAAATGCATTATGTCGGTATGCAAAGACCAACTTCTCAGGCGATTCCATCTTATCCTGGGTATGCTTCACCTAACCTGAATCAGCAGTTACCCTTCATGGCAACCTTAGAGTTACCTGATTTAAATCAGTTAACAAACGATCCAATTGCTTACGCCCCTTAGTGGCCAGCGATTCCGCATAAACTTCCGTTAGATATTCCTAAATTTAATGGAAATCCGGGTGAAGATCCATTGAATCACGTGATGACCTTTCATCTATGGTGTTCATGAAACACCCTAAATGATGATTCGATAAGACTTTGCCTCTTTCAGAGGACGTTAACTGGTCCAGCGGCAAAATGGTACATTGAATTGCCTAGAGCTTCGTTCAACAACTTCAGTACCTTAGCCACAACCTTTTTAACCCATTTTCAATTACCAATAAGGTATGAAACAGGAACAGAACTTCTTACCAACTTCAAACAGACAACGGCCACTCACATATCTGATCATATACATGAGTGGCGACGTCGTCGTAGGATGGTAAAAACGTACGTCCCCGATCAAATCTTAGGTGAATGGTTTATCAAGTCATTATTGCCTTCCATCACGGAAGATGTGGCAAAGGGGGGAGTCGTAACAGAAGAGCAAGTTATCGCTCGTGCACAATATCTGGACTTGATTTACACTCAGTCCGGTACGCTCTACGACAAAATACCTGACGCCCCTAGACCAGAATTCTCAATTCCTCCTCCTCCTAAATCAAACAATGACTCTCATGCCAGCGATGGCGTGATTGGCACGGCAGACATGAAATCGACAAAGGCTACATCCAAAAAGGCCCGTAAGATTTCAGGTCAAAATGCAAAAGACGAACTCCTTGCTTCAGAAGTAACTGTCGTATCGACAGATAAGGGCAAAGAAACCAAACAACCAGGAAGCAAGAAGAGAGGCAAAGGGAAGAAGAAGAAACAGGAGGAATCATCACCTAAAAAATCTTCTTCAAACCCTCCTGGAAATAGGAAACCAAAATTTCCATGCTTTATATGCGATGAGGATCATCGGACCGCAGATTGTCCACACAGAGCTGAGGTTAAAAAATTCTTCAAGAATTCAAAAACCTCCGCAGTGTTAATTGATCCGTTTCCAAATCCAGGAACAAATCTGGTTGAAAGTGGAAATGCTTCCCCGTCTCAAGTGCTAATGTTTTCGGTTTCAAAACAGCAGAATGATGCTTTGATATCGACAAGGAACAAAGATTATGGGAATCCACAGCTGTCGAACAACAAGGATAAAGATTAACCAAGTAGTTCGACAACAACTTCGACAGAAGTTGTGCCACCCACCATCCCTGAATTGACGATAAAACCGACGAAGGGAGTAGTACACAAGTCAACATTTAATCCCCACGCTAGAGTGGCACAACATTATAACATAGTGGAAGATTTGGCCCAATCGCCATCCGCTATGTCGACTCTTGAAGTACTACAAAATTGCCCATCCCAAAGGCAGGCTTTATTATCAGCTATTGGTGGGATTGATCCAAAGGATTCCAATCTTGTATCCTTCGATCATAAAGGATACGATCCTCAGTTACCAGCTCAACTAGCTTTCCTTATTCAAGTGAAAGCCCTCAACAAAACTGTTCATCGAACAATTATTGATGAGGGGGCATCTACATGCATTATGTCGATGAGTTGCTAGAAAACTTTAGGATCTCCAACCTTGTCGCGGTCTTCGACGACATTAAAATAATTCGACAGAAGGACATATACCCCATATGGTATCCTAAATAACTTGAAAGTTGAACTAGGAGGGAAAACAGTAGAGATAGATGTTGAAGTCATCGATGGGAATCTTGATTACAACATCTTACTGGGAAGACCATGGATATATGCCATGGCAACTGTTGTGTCGACCTATTTTAGAAAGATTGCATTTCCCTTTCAAGGAGGGATTACAATCGTCGATCAACAAAACTTCCTTCCCAATGGTTCTCAAGTTACTGGAAGCATTCCCATGATCCATGGAAGCCCCCATTCGCTTCAGAATATCGGAGTAGGTCTACTAAAGGATCCTATACTAATGGGAACTTTCGCTCTTCCACCTCCAATAGATCTGGCGGAAGTAGCGTCGATAGGAACCTGCAACATGATATCTTCTATAAAGATCTCAGAAAACGATATCAACATGGATCATGCAGTGGTTTTGCCCCCAAGCCCAACGGAAATATTATAGCAACCAATGTTCCTAACATGGGAGGCAAACCCAAATCAACGCTCATCAAGTGTTTGGATAGATAGGTCTAGATAATATGGTACTCCTTCAGATCCTTGGTCGCGAGTGCATGTCACCGACGAAGGAATTATCCAATCTATGGTAATTGAAGGAGCACCATGGAATGATTCCCACCATCGTTCTCTTCTTCCGGATTGTGGAGAAGATACTCAAAATGACCTTTATCATCCTTCAGTCTTTGATTTTCTATCAAATACTGTAAATACGGTGGATTCCAAGCGAAACTTGTCCAACATTGAAGAGACTATAGCCATAAATATCTCGACCAAAACAGATGTTGTAGAGAATATTTATGTTGGCAAAAGTTGTTCTCCATCGGAACTGGAAATATATAACGCTCTTTTTCGCGAATTCAGAGATGTCTTTGCTTGGTCATACAGTGAAATGCCAGGCATCGAGTCGAGTATCGTTGAACACGAAATTAAGATGTATCCAGATGTCAAACCAGTAAGACAACGGCTACGGCAGGTGCACCCCAAGAAAGTCGCTGCCATTAAGGCAGAAGTTGAAAAACTTCTCCATGCTCGTTTCATCTACCCGGTTCCTCTAACCGATTGGGTATCGAATATTGTCCCTGTTATGAAAAAACAGGGGACAATTAGAGTGTGCGTCGATTATAGGGATGTAAATCAAGCTTGTCCAAAAGACAACTACCCTACACCCTTCATTGACCAGATAATTGATGAATGCGCTGGATGCGAAATCTTTTCATTCATGGATGGATTCTCCGGGTATAATCAAATAAATATCCGCCCACAAGACCAGTCAAAGACTGCATTTATTTGTCTGTGGGGCACATTCGCATATCGAAAATTACCCTTTGGTTTAAAGAACGCAGGGGCGACGTTTCAGAGGGCAATGAATTATGCCTTCCATGACATCAAAAACATCGTTCAACCATACCTCGACGACCTTCCGGCTCATTCGCGAAAGCGGACTGATCATCCGCAGCATTTAAGAGCGATTTTTCTACGTTGCCGACACTACAAGATACGACTCAATCCACACAAATGTGTATTTTGCGTCAGTTCTGGTCGTTTACTTGGTTTTGTAGTCTCCAAGGATGGGATTCGTCTCGACCCGTGTAAGGTCCAGGAAATCATAAATTTGCCTCCACCTTCGAATTTGCTTCAGATTCAGAAACTCCAAGGGAAAGAAAACTTTCTGAGGAGGTTCATTCCAAATTACGCCGAACTTGCTAAAGGTTATACACGTCTCTTGAAAAAGGAGGTACCGTTTGTCTGGGATCAGGTTGCACAAGCTTCCTTTGATGCTTTAAAAGATTCCCTACTGAAAGCATCATTAATGTACGGCCCTGATTATCAAAGAGATTTTAACCTGTATCTGGCTGCAACAGAGACGACCATCGCAATGGTTTTAGTTCAAGAAGTCGATGGAATTGAGCATCCTATATATTATTGAAGTAAAAACGTAAATGATACAGAAAGCAAATATTCTTACGTTGAAAAACTAGCGCTTGCGGTTGTTCAAGCGATACAAAGATTTCAACACTATGTCCTCTTTCAGAAAACTACCATTCTGTCAGATTGCAACCCCATGACTTATATATTCTCGCAACAGTTACTGGGGGGAAAATATTCAAAATGGATAGCAATCCTACAAGAGTTTGATCTGGAATTTGTAAAATCCAAGTCAAAGAAAGCTCTAGTTTTCGCAGAATTATTATGCGATCTCCCATCGTCGTCCAAAGATGAAACATCCGAAGAATCAATCATGGATGAAAGTTTGTTTCTGATATCTACAAGCAATGAGTGGTATGGGGATATAATCATTTATCTCCAAACCCAGAAATTTAGGCCAAACACCTCCCACTCTGAACAAAAACGCATTCGATACCAAGCAAAATACTACATGATCGTCGATGATACACTTTACCGTCATGGTATCGATACAGTTCTGAGAAGGTGCCTCGCCCATGAGGAGGCCGAAAAAGTCCTGAATAAGTGTCATTCAGGCGCGTGTGGGGGCATCAATCTGGATATGCTACAGCACAAAAAATTTTACGAGCAGGATACTTCTGGCCAACAATGTTCAAAGATTGCATAACCGCAGTCAGAAGTTGCCATGCTTGTCAAATTTTCGATAGCAAAACCAAAAGACCACCCGCACCTCTACAGCCAATAGTTGCTGTTGGGCCATTCGCCAAATGGGGCATCGATTTCATGACATGTAACCCCACCTCGACCGAGGGGCATGGGTATATCATAGTCGCAGTTGACTATTTTACCAAATGGGCCGAGGCGATGCCTACATTAGATAATACTGGTGAAACAGCTGCCCTCTTTTTTTTTTCAATCATGTAGTCGCCAGATTCAGCGTACCACAGGCTATAGTCACAGATCATGGATCGCATTTTCGCAATCACATGATGATTGAATTAGCTGCCAAACTAGGGTTGTCTCACGACAGCTCTACTCCATATTATCCGCAAGCCAACAGACAAGTTGAAGCGATCAACAAGGTCCTAAAACGCATGCTGCAAAGGATGATCGGAGTTCACAAAAGAAGATGGCACCTAATCCTGTACTCAGCTTTGTGGGCTTATCGAACATCAGTAAGGAATGCAACCGGGTTCACACCCTTCCAACTGCTATATGGCCTGCAAGTAGTCTTACCAGTCCAGCGTGAAATCTCGTCTCTCAAACTTGCAATTGATCTCCTCCCCGGAACTTCAGAAGAAGAGGCTCGTTTCTTGGAATTAATCCAATTGGATGAAACCCGTCGTGACGCCACTTTGGCTAACGAAGCCCATAAGAAATGAGTCAAGGTGCAGTTCGACAAAAATGTCAAACCCCGTGTCTTCTCAGAAGGTGACTTGGTCTTGCTTTACGACCAAGAATCTGATAAATTGGGAGCAGGTAAATTTAAGTCTTTATGGATGGCCCCCTACATTGTTAAGCAAGTATTAGCAAAGGGAGCCTACGAGTTAATGGATTATGACGGAATTCCACTGGCGCAACCTCGTAATGGGTTGTACCTCAAGAGTTACTACGCGTAATGGTAACCAGTATGCTTTTGTTATATTTTTGTTTTCGCTAAAGTGTTTGTTTTGGTCGAGTAATCCACTTTTTACCCTTATTTCAGATGTCAAACCTATTGGAGCCATGTGTTGGTTATGCCGACGGAGCGAGTCGTAGTTCATGGAACCTGTCCTCCGCAGCCTGGGCCATTTTTGATCCAAGAGGCGAGTTAGTAAGTTTCAGAGGTGTATGTATTGGTCGATCAACGAATAACATCGCTGAGTATAGTGCGTTGATAGAGCTTCTCTCTGATGCCATCACTCATGGTATACGCCGACTAATTGTCAGGCTAGACTCACAACTTGTAATACTACAACTCAATGGTATATATTCCGTCCGAAGCCTAGCTATTTATCGCATGTTCCTAAGGGTTAAGATTTTGGAAAGACAATTTGATCTTATTCAATATCAACATATTTCCAGAAACTTAAACACATTAACCGACTCATTAGCAAACTATGTGTTAGATAGACATTTGCAACATTTATAAAAACAAACACATCATCAATGTTTTGCATGTGGATCATGTAGCTCAACCAAAATAAAACTCCGAAAATCAAAAATATATATCGCTGTTTATGGTTTACACATAATGTTCTGTAACCAAGACAAAATCGGTCAAGCGACCCAAAAACTCAAAATGCTAGGGGGCACCCTAGTCTAATGATGCTCGTGATAGCAAGTCACAGCTTGTGTGATCATCCATAGGAGACGAGTCCATCGTCTGGGCACACCAGTAGTATGCCGCTGTAACCGCAAAGGTAGCTCGTCGGTCCTCACATATGGAATACCGAGAGTGAGGCCCTCAACCTGCTCCTGCAAAGCTGTGAGAGTCTCGGCCACATCGAGGTCACGAAGAATAGCCCTTCTGACGGCCTCTCCTGCTGGGGCAATAGCTGGTACTCTCAGGCGAACTACTGGACGAATGGGACCAACATCTGCATGTACACATGAGTTTGATTAAAGTCTTGATAGAATAAAGCACAAGGACATTATAAACAAAAGCGGTAAACAACAATATAGTCAGAGATTTTACCAATGGTGCCCCACTTCTCGCCATCCGGCAGTACTAAATCTGGATCACCCCGGAAGTCCATGCCAGCGTATGGATACTCAGAATAAACCATCTCCTGACGATCAAACCACCTGAAGAAGGTATCAGAAAACGAAATCTGAGACTGGCCAGCATGCCTAGACATCTGGTCAACCCATCTCTGCATACGTGGTTCAGTAGGAGAAGGTAAATCGAGTGCAATGTACTGCGGCTACATCAGTGGTATCTTCTCCAAGGCAAAGGCGGTCAAGATAGAACCATACCCAAAGTTCTTCAACCTCCTGTTCTTTATCTTGGTCAACTGTTCTTTCATCACAATAATAACTGCGTCGCACCAGTTGAACACCTTCGGTTGGAGGCATTCCAAGGCATGTTGCATATAAGATCGATTGGCTACATGAAGAGACGCACTACCGGCCATCCTACCAAAAGTAAACAGGATAGTCCTAAGGGACCTGTTAGTGACATCACGGATGATGATCTTCTCGTCTTTACTCGGCTGAGATCCTTCTCTGCAATACCGGCGGACATAATCTCTCACGGAATCGCCTCCTCGAGCCGAACCTGACAAAGAGATGGGGGCACCCCGCCTCGACAAGCCAGTCAAGAAATAGATGTCTACTGCAGTCAAGGGGATAGATTTTCCCCTAATCTGAAAAACCTGATTGGTAGGATCCTAAGCATCGAGCAAATACTGCAGTAAGTTGATCTGTTGTCTCATGCTAGAAATGCGGAAGAACTTCAGCAAGCCACAATTCCGCAGGGTGTTCACTGTAACTGGATCATGTAGGGCAAGCATGTCCTCTTCTTCATGCTCATGTTCTCGCCATGTAATGGTCATCTTACTCCAAAGATCTCTAGAAAACAAACAAGAGAGGAGTTAGATCCTGATTTTGGTAAGAAACAGGCAAAAATTCCATCAAAAATTGTGCATCAAATTCCCTTTTTGCGCCCAATGCACCTGCCACAATGTTCTAAGTGCGTTGGATGTCAGATAGCCTTTAGGCAGGCCAGCATTCAACGTAGGTTTTGATTCACTGAGGGTGCATTGATGGCAAAACGAGTTCCTTAAACCCCAGGGCCTCAGAAAAGCTAAGAATCAAGCTCAAAATGCAAAATGGAAACCATGAAATGAAAGAGCTCAGGTTTAGCTCCTACCTGGTCCAGGCGGCGTCGAGAATCATCCACAGAATCTCCCGAAATAAAATGATGAAGATCGAGGGGGAAAAGCACCTCTAAAACTCCAACAAACCAAGTTCAAATGAAATGGTAAAATGAGAGTTGAAAATACAGTACAATCTTTGGAAGGACAAAGCTATTTATGGTAAAATCAAAACAAGACCATTTAATCGAGCAGTGTTACCGCAAGGTTCAAGCTCGTTAAAAAATAAACCCGCACCGAGAAAATGTTTCCACCCACGTTTAAGCTTGTTAAAAAATGAACTATTCCCCGGTAAATAACCACCGTGAATGAAGTACTTCAGCCGTTAAAGCCTTGGTTGTGTTTGCACCGTCACCTCCACTTTTTCATTGGCCGATCATTCACCTCCATTTGATTGTTTACCCATTTTGAGGAACAGCTGCGAAGAGTGATTTCACTAGCCATCGTTGTGACACTGCCGTGATTGGAAAATTCCAAACCTTACCTGGAATCAGCTGCTAACCGTTTCATCACTCGTTCCTCAAAAGACGAGTCTCCTTTAAACTCTTTTCAAATGACTCGTAAAATATGTAAAGATTGCCGAGCCATTGGCCTCTCCAGCGCATTAAAGGGACAGGAAGTGCTATCCCTCTTCTAGATTTTAATCTTTTTGGACCTGAGGGATTATTGCACAAAAAGATCGAGCGCTTGTTTTGTTCGGCTCATTAAAGCTATCGAAAATTCATCCCTTCTGTATTGTTTTATACTTTTTCGGACTTAAGGGATTAGATGATGAAAAAGGAATTTTGGAGTTACCTTTACGTACCTTTTCAGACTCTCTAAAAATGAAAAGGACTGAGTTATCTTTGTCGTTAAACTCGTTAAAAAGATTAATAGCGACAAACTTGTCTTTAGACGAGAACGAGTTTCACTATCGCTAGGCTCGTTAAAACATACCGATGGGTTTGCCCGAAGGGAAAATTATAGAAAAAGCATATGTTATCCTCCTCAAGCTTGACAAAAATAAAGAGGTACTGGTCAGCAATGACTGGGGAAAAATTGGGAAGAAAACTCAAAGAATCTTTCTTGGTAGCAAGTCGCTCTTGAACATGACACTTCCGCTCCGTGCCCGAGTCGAGTTGGGTTGTTTCATTCACTGGTCACATCGCCATGGTCACGCCATACCATCCACATTTGGGGTTAATGCTACCAATCCATCACATCAGTGTCACCGACATGTTCAAGAGAAGTCATCCAGAGAAGCCACCTGTGTCTCACCCACTACCATACATTATACTTCATTCTTTAATGACCGCCACCCTGAACCGTATATCATCAGATCGTTTTCACCTCCATCAAAATCATTTGCTCCGTTCCGTGTCGTTGATGTGGGATCCATTAAGGCCCTCCTGTGACGGATCACTTCTTGTCGACATCAACTCATTATCCAAGAAGTTGATCTAGGAACACCCCATTCAGTACTTTGAAGCTTGCAGCCTTAATGGAAAGTTTCTCACTTCCGGCAACGGGTTTTCATCAATGGCCTTCGACCGAAAGATTTTGCGTGGTGTTCGACGCCAAGTCCTTTATTCACACCACGTGAATTGTACTGCAGTACCTTGAGGGTCATTATCATTATCGGTGATTCCTCTCGCGCTTGTTAACAGTTTACATCATTGACTGGTAATCAAGCGATGTCTTTCCATGTTCGACTTCAGAACATTTCTCACATGGATCGACTTGTACTTCGAGTGAAGATCGGACGAGATTGAAGACCCCAGATCTAGTTTCATCCATCCGGGCTGTGATATATATTCAGGGAAATAAAGACATTCAAATGTATAGCATTGCAGCACAAATAATCATCCTACCAATAGGATGATGACTCTATCAGAATCATCAGTCTACAATCAAACTATTTTCTGTCCTATGTACATGAAAATGAATTTATAAAGCTGAGCATGGGAATGCCCGCCTCAGCTAGATCATGAAAACAATATGAAGATAATGTATTGTATTGTATCTTATTACAGGTGTCCTCCCAGCATTGAAATAACTTCAGATCCTCATAATAAAGCATTTCACCCGATTAACGGCCTCATACTTTAGGGCGCAACTGTTATAGACATTTTTGTGCCTTACAGCTCCAAGCATGAAATGTCTATAAACCGAGGGCTCCTAAGTCCCTAAAAGTGTTGTTCCAACCCCTAAAGGAACAAGGTCAACAAATTACAGCTTCTCCCAGAAGTTCTCCACCAGAAACTGCTCAGAATAAGTCAAAACAGGATCATTTCAGTTACTCCACTAGCTAAGTGCGTTGCATAGAACCTAAATCCACTGGCTAGGTGCGTTGCAATGCACCTAAATGCACTAGGAGGGTGCGTTGAGCGAGAAATGACAAATGGCAGTGTCATTCCGCGAGGTGGAGAGACAGTGGAAGCTTCCAAAATCTTCTCCTATGACACTTGCCTCACTGAATTCGACCAAGGATGAGTAAGAGGCCTTCAGTCTCCAAGTGGAAGCAAGAACTGACAGAGAGAAGACACTAATCAAATCATAAGCTGACAAATCCTCCTTGCATACATCTATATATGGATCCCTCATCCCAGAGATCCAGAGGCTGGAATTTTGCACATTGTAAGGAATTGTTGTTGGTTTTGAGACAAACATCAGAGAATTGGGTGATCTATGCTTTGTTGGAGGTGAAGAGGGGCTTCTTTGTTGGGAGGTTGATGCTGGGTCAGGAATCATCGGTTGTAACTCCTCCTGGATCTTCTTGTTTATCAATAAAAACTATTTGAGTTTCTCCTCCATGCTTTTTGTATCATTGATGCTTGTTACATTTGTATGGTTAACTTAAATCTGATCCTAAGTTATTTATGAATATAGATCCATGTCTTTGTATAGTTTTCTTCTTCTGTGATCTTACAGGTACTTGGTGAAGCTGGGCAAGTAAGGGAGCGGGTAGCTGGAAGCTGTCAAAGAAGACACAGGTTGGTTCTTTCTATTCCTCTCTATCTATAGTTCATAAAGGAAATACAAAAGTAGTTTTCTATGTTTGTTTCTAAGGCAGCTGTCACACCTTAGTGGGATAGAGCAGTTCTAAATAGACACTTTTCCTGGTAACACTATGCTATCTCTATCTGAAGAACACATCTTTTTGTATTTTTGAATAAGTTTTTGAATTATCATGCGTGTGCTTTTAACTGGCTTTTTACTGTGCAGGGGTAGAAAAAGAGGAAAAATGCTTGGGAAAGGTTGGGAAGGTTCAGAGAGGGTCTAAGGGGTCCCTAATACCCTTCCAGAGAGTTTCACAAAGTTTGGATATCAAGAAACCTCATTTGTGAGCTTCTACAGGAAGTCTGCAGGGGTTCTACAGGATGTTTCAGAATTTCTACAGGATGTTCAGAAATTTCTACAGGATGTTCAACGATGGGATTTTGGATGATGGGTGAGTGAAAGAGGATGCATGAATGGATAGGGAGGTAGGATAGGGGTCTGCAATGACTTAGTGATAGAGGGATGAATTGATGAGAGGGTGTGGAAAGCTAGCTTGTCTTAAATAGGGCTGAGGCAATGGATGGCCAAGAAGGTAGGGTGACGTGGGCAAAAGAGTAGTTGTGAGACGAGGGACCTAACTTGGAGGTGGAGCAGTTGGCCTGGATGAAGATTAGATGGACGAGAGAGTGATGGAGATGCACCGCACAATGTGTACTTAACCAAATCATCCACGTCCTGCACACAATCAAAACATTAACTGATCTATCCTAACTGTTAATGAAACCAATGAACAGCAGCTTTATTCCTAAAGAGAACCATGTACAACACTTAAGTAAAGAAACATTCCAGAAGATCTGAATGCATGACTAACTCTTACAAATGAAAACATTTCACCAGAGATTGCATGAGTGAGCAAACTAGTGTTTTTGTTGGGCAACACTGTCTTGAATTCCAGCCCCTAGGAAGAGGTGAAAATGAGAGTGCAGGCAACCCCTTTCTGGAGCTTTTACCAATTCTTATCTCATTACTCTATTCTAGACATCTGAAGCAACTCTATTCTTCAACAATGACCTACTTAACCACACAACGAAATCTAACTCAACAAACTGCGTTTCAAATGCATACAAAGAAAATCATAATGCTGAAAGGAAAGATATCAATACAAAGAAGGAGGCCCTAGGCTCTTAGGTTGGGCCCGACCCCGAGAGCTATGGCTCCTCTAGAAACTCAGAGCTGAGATCAAATCTGACTGCTTCCCATTAAAAAATAATAATCATAAGTCAAGAGTTATGCCAATAATGGCTACAAAAGAACAAAACAGAGCTGGCAGCTCGTAGTGCAGAATGTGCAAAAGTTTTTCAAAATTCCTTTTCGAAGGCTGAAGCCTTATCATTTATACATCATGAGGCCCAAGTTGGCCTCCTAAATCTATGGGACTTGGCTGACCAAACTGGGAGTGAACAGCTGCTTCCACAAAATCTGTTTGGCTGCCTTCTAGATCCGGTTTTGGTGGCTTTTGGAACTCGGAGTTGGGGGTGAAGATCCCAAGGAAGGCTATTTAATGCCATGGACAACCCCCCTACGAATCCTCAACCCAAGCTTGGCTGTCTCCTAGCCCTTGTCTGCTCGGTTTTGCTCCAACATGTGTCAAAAAATCCTGAAATGAGCACGTGTTAGCCACCTAGGAATAGTGACTAGCCTTATTCGTACAAATGACATAAACATACTAAAAAATAATTCATATGTTATGAAAAATGAAGGATTGAGCACGGGTAGTTAGGCCAAATGAGCCCAAAATGTTACCAAATTTGGGGGTCATCACACCCCTCTATGCGCAGCGCACCTCTCTATGCGCAGCGCACACTTTCTATGCGCAGTGAATTTTGCAGGAGGCTTTTGGAGGCCTTCCCGATTTCCAAATCAGGCGCAGGATAGCTCGTGGGAAAGGTATTTGAGTTTGCTTTCCAACCCAATTATAATTTTTCAATTTTGAGTTCATTTGCCTTGTCAAAAATCAAATCTCCCAAGACTGGTCAAAATGTGCCAAATGAGGCTGCCTCAAGGCAGAGTGCTGTTGCAGTCAACGTTTGAATGCCTTCCTCAACTCCAAATTGAGCTCATGATATCTCATTGGAAATATCATTTCGCGTAGTTATCCTATGATGCATCAAGAAAGTTATTTGACCAACCAAGCTAGGAGAAAAATTGATTTTCCCAAGGTAACGTTAGAGGTGCATCAATTCTCCCGAGGCGATTGTATTTTCGACATTTCTTAAAAAAAATTATACCTGTGTAAAAAGTGAAGAATTTTTTTCTTCCTTGGCGTCTTTTGGAAAAAAACCTCTCTCAGTTTTCCCAAATTCATCTTTGATTGCTCTAAAACATCATTTGAGTGAAACCTATCCCGATGTGTGAAACAAGGGATTTTGTCGAAATGAAGCGAAATAAAGGGGATAAGGGGCTGCTAAATTCTTGGGGAAATTTTTGGAAGTAGGGAGGGATGTTAGGAAGTAGGGGAAAGTGGAATCTCATAGATTGAGTGAGGGGAAGGGGTCCAAAAGGGCAAAACACAGGCCTAGCCTAGAAAATTGCCAAGTTGCGGAAGAAACTAGGGTTCGTGCGAAAATGAAGAATTTGGGGGATCTCAATGATGGGAAGTATTTAATTAGGTACATTAAGGATAGCGGAAGGTGTATGAACATCAGGATGCAAGTTTTTCTAATGATTTTTCAATTCAAGAGAAATTGCCTTCAAAACCCTAGGAGAGGGAAATGAACTTACCTAGACGCAACTGAAGCATGAAAAAGGTGTAAAATGACCCATTGGAACCTGACATGATGATGAAAACCCTCTGAATGATGATACACTCAGCTGAATGATGACATGGACTTCCATTTGGACAACTTTGAAAAGAGTGAAAACAAACCCTAGACCTAAAGCCTAGTGACCAAATTTTGCTTGAAGACTCTTTGAAATGACAAAATTCGACCTTGAAACCTTAAAATCACTTTGTAAGAGCATATTTGATCACTGGAGGAAGGCTACAAAGGCTGACACTAACATTGGCTCCAATGGGGATGGTAGCTCCTTGGAGGTGCCAAGAACGACAGATCTCTGGGAGAGTAGACCAGTGCTTTCATCCATTGGGCGATGGAGTCATTATTTTGAACGCATAACACAAAACCTTTGACACATTTATTGAATGAAAACTTGACTGAAAACTGACTGAAACTTGACTGAAACTTGAATGAAACCGACTCGATGGCAAATTGAAATAACTTGAAAAAACTGACTCAACAGACCAAACACAAATGACTCATGACTGACTTAAAGTAAGACTTTACAAAGCTTTTGGAAAAACAGCAGCAATCCATCAAGATTTGGAATCATGATGACAACCACCTGCATACTAATGAAATATGTACAATCATGTATAATTGGTTTTCCAATATAACCAATCAAGCAGATGGCTTCTTGACTGATTTCCCAGATCAGATCTGCTGGTCAACAATACAAACTGATCACTGGGCATCCAAAAACCTAGTTGACCGTGATCTCCTTCCTCACTAAATACTACAATAAACAACTTCAGTGCTGGTTGCAACAAACTTGCCAGAGGATTTTGAAAACCATGAAGATTTTCCATTGCCACCTCCTGCTGAAAGAACAAGGTGTCCTTTGCTTCAAATTCTGATCTGCATTCGTCATGTGCTTCGGTAAAAGGATGCTCATGGGCTTCAAAGAACTCTGAACAAATGGATGAGCAGATCTCTTCTTGGAAAAACATTTCATCACATGAAACATATGAAGAGGAATCTGAATGGAAATCCTGAATGTTTTGATCTTATGTGGTGTGAATGTGCTATATGTCATTCTTAAACAAAAAACAATCTTCGAGATTATCAAACATGACAGCCTTATCATCTTTGTGAAAGAAAAAATTATCTTTTTGCTGGTCTACAAAACTGATTATAAGACAGTCATCTTTTTCAAAAGAGGAAGAAGTTTCACCAACACTTTCCTGACAATGTGTGCACTGCAAATTTGCTATAGCTTGGGCTGTAACAAGACCTCTCAAAAGTAGATCTATCTCATCTTCAGAGAAAGGAGACAATGCTTTTTGTTTTCTTCTGCTTAAAAAGTAATTATCTTCATATGACAGGGCATTCAAACTATCATTTATTACTGAGTTATTGAAAGGAGATTTATCACTTACTTGCACAAAGATCTCATTCTGTTTTTTATGAACATCTGAATCCAAAACTCTGTCTATGATCTCAACAGCAGAGCTCTCTTTGATGGGCTTCAGCACAAGATATGGTTGGTCATTACAATTTGAATCTAGTTCTGAAGTAGCTGTCCTAACATTATCACATTCTGCAATCTGTATGTTGTCTTCTTCTGTGGGCAGATCTGAAACAAGCTCTTCTCTTTCATCAATTTCAGCCATATAGCAAATTTCAACCTGCTGATCTTGATTCTGCTGCAAAATTTCCTGAGCATCTTGATGGGAATCCTCTAGGTTCTCTTCATGTTGCTGAAATGGATTCTCATACAGAGCCTCCATGATTTCTCCGTCCATCAAGTCATCACGCCCATAAAAATCCTCAAGATCTTCAATAAAGCTATGAACATGGCTACAACAGTCCTGAACTAAAGCCAAGGATGGATATGATTCTTTATACTTTTCAAAGAACATGGTATGAAAATCCTTTAAACAGTAAACAGAAGCAGATGGTAAACTTTCATACCAAGATCGGGCTTCATCTTCCAGAGTAGCCATAAACATTTTCATCAAACAGTCTTCAGGAAAGTCGATATTTAATTTATGCACATGAATGTGAAATTTCACCAGATGAAGAGCAACATCATTACCTTCCACATTTCTGAACATAGGCAAATTCTTTGACCAATCTACCTTGGGCATTTTATTTGTAAAGCCTGGAATCTGATCCCGGCTCATGGGAGCGTATCTTCTTGCAACCCGATCCATCTTGAAAAGCTCAAAGAAACTAATCTTCCTGCAATGGAGTCACCATGAAGCATTGATCTCTGGATTTTTCAGTGAATGAAGTCGCCAGGTGAATGATTTCAGCCTTGCCAGTGTCTGATCGTTGTCCACCATCAACAATCAGATCTGAACTTGATACATGTACTGGGGCAATCAACAAGTTAGATGTCACGATTACAAGCTAGACCGGAGATTGACTGAAGCAGCGTTTATCTACTTCCGCTAATGCAAAGCAAAAGCGTTTCGAAGGCTACCTGGCATAACTTCACGCTCCGTCTGTAGCTTATAAAACAAATGCCATCAACAAGCAAACCATTTTCTCCCCAGTATGGTCACCACTATGTTAGTGCTCAAATCTGCCTCAGGCCGAGGAAGGCAAAACTCGAGGCCACATCAAACCACGCTCAGCCTCGTAGCTAGCCCTACGAGGACAGGAGAGGGCTTTCTCCGGGTCTATCTTGGAAAAAGGTCTTCAAGGGGCTGAGATGACTCACAATTAATATTGATTTTAGGCTAGTAAAGAGATAGGAAAGTTTGATTTAGATTTTTGAGTTTTTGTTGGAGAAACGGGAAAACCAATTTTGGGTTCGGGGATTGAGGTCAGATCTTTGCAGAATTCAAGTTGGGGTGAGGTAGGAAATAGTCTTGATGCATTTGATCAGGTGTATGGATGGATCAGAACGACAAGGAGCTGAAGAGGGCAAAGGAGAACATGGATCCTCTCCAAACTGGCGAAAACATATAAAACTAAACAAATTTAAAGGAAGAGCACTGTGTACAATGAATTCAACCTCATTTACTCATTCATTTAGTTTCAGAAGCATAAGAATGCAATGGCATACATTTAAACATGAATAAAATTACAATAAACTGAGATATAACACCATCAAGAACTGAAAGCCACAAGAATCCCAACAGGTGCTGCAAAACCTCTGATCTTACCTTAGTCAAAATATGAAAAATATGTACAATAGTGTGCCAAAATCTTCCCAAGAGTCCAAAATTTACATAATATAGACCAAGCTATCCCATTCCCTAACCTCTAGGGGTCGATCTACTCCTTCTAGGAGCAGTTTCAACAAATTCTAAACAAGGAACTGAAAACTAGGTAGTCAAACAACTAACCCCTATATGCTAGGAAACTGATTCATTCATTAAATTTTTGCTATTTTGTGAATGAATCATCTAGAATAGGTAAATAAGTACCAAATTTACATCATGTACATTAAATTACATCAAGACAAACCAAAAATTACATCAAGAGGTGAAACTCGTCATAACTGGTCGAATTCCTAAGCTAGAGGATGAAAACTGGATCAAAACTCTCTATGCGCAGCGCACTTTTTAGGCTGATTTTGAGGCACTTCCTGGCATCCAAATTGAGCTCACGATAGATCGTTGGAAAGCTACTTGAGTCTACCTTCCAACCTAAGTGGAATTTTTCAATTTGGAGCTCATTTTCCCCCTAAAATTTGCATTCTCCCAGAGGTACATCCTGCTGTGGCAAAAGGTGGCAGCAAGGTGGTTTTCATGGTGTTTTTGGGCCTTTTGACCATCCAGACCTTGATGAAATGATTTGGCAATAGCTGAACATGCGTAACTTACCTTGAAAAACCCAAAAATACAAAGTTTTCCTCTATCAAGTGTCCCAATCAAAAGCGAGCGTGCATTCGCGCTGCGCGTACAACCAAAAAACCTCTTTTTGGGGACCAAAATTTTAAAAATGACAAAATTTTCTCCGAATTCACTCAAATTCATAGTGAAGACCCTCCATCATGTGTCATGCTCAGCCAGTGAAGCCTCAGCCAAAACTCGAAGTGGATCCGGCCTCTTTCGCCGTTTTAGTGCTTGGCTCAACCTCCTTTTCAAAATATTCATTTTTTCTTTGTTGACATGCATGCAAGCCCAATAATGATGTTTCATGTGACGAAGCATGTCTTTGCCTCTATTGGCCTTTTCCAACAACTTCTCTAAGTGGATGTTGACCCTCTCAAGGCAAGTCTCCCGATCAGCTTCTATCTCCTGCTCAATGGGTGTCATCTCATGTATATGTCTTCAGGCAGCTTGTCGATCTTCACGGATTTGTTGCAGCTCCATAAGTGTGTGTTGAAATCAAAAATTCAATGCGTACTCGAAACCAAATATGTTTACCAAAGCATCATGAAAACCAAGCCATAATGGTAATGCTTCGTTTCAATGAATTGGCATAAAACAATCACTGTTTGACAAATGGACAAAAATATAATGTGTACCCTTTGCAACTTTGGCTAGAGTTTACAAATGAGTATGGGACTATTGTTCATCAATAGAGGATGGAAAATCTTCACAAAACCACCCGCATGTCCTTTAAAAAACCCTTAAGGAGTGATTTTGACATGAACATAGGGTTTCGGTTTTCAAGAGCCAATACAACAAATTTCCCATCTTGAAACACACTTCAAACATTATAACATTGACTGAGCAGCAAGGAAATACCTACTTGCAAGTTTTGGAGTGGATTTGGTATGATCTGGTTGCATGGATAGAGTTTTCTTGTTGCTGTAACCCAATGCGCAGCGCACAAACCCAACGCGCAGCACACCCCTCTATGCGCAGCGCCCTTGTTAATTTACACTGGCCAGTGAGGCCCAATGCGCAGCGCACCTCTCTATGCGCAGCGCACACTTTCTATGCGCAATGCATTTTGCAGGAGGCTTTTGGAGGCCTTTCTGGTGTCCAAATTGGGCACAGGATAGCTCGTTGGAAAGGCCTTTGGGTCTACTTTCTAACCCAATTGGAATTTTTCAATTTGGAGTTCATTTTCGGTGTCAGAAATTAAATTTCCCAATACTGGTCAAAATGTGCCAAATGAGGCTTCCTGAAGGTAGAGTGTTGTTGTAGTCAACTTTTGAATGCCTTCATCAACTCCAAATTGAGCTCATGATAGCTCATTGGAAAGATCGTTTCGCCTAGTTATCCTTTGACGCATCAAGAAATTTATTTGACCAACCAAGCTAGGAGAAAAATTGATTTTCCCAAGGTCACTTCAGAGGTGCATCAATTCTACCGAGGCGATTGTATTTTTGACATTTCTCAAAAACCATTATACCTGTGTAAAAAGTGGAGGAAGAAAATTCCTTGGCGTGTTGTGGACAAAAACCTCTCTCAGTTTTCCCAAATTCATCTTTGATTGCTCTGAAACATCATTTGAGTGAAACCTATCCCGATGTGTGAAACAAGGGATTTTGTCGAAATGAAGCGAAATGAAGGGGATAAGGGGCTTCTAAATTCTTGGGGAAATTTTTGGAAGTAGGGAGGGATGTTAGGAAGCAGGGGAAAGTGGAATCTCAGAGATCGAGTGAGGGGAAGGGGTCCAAAAGGGAAAAACACAGGCCTAGCCTAGAAAATTGCAAAGTTGCGGCAAGAAACTAGGCTTCGTGCGAAAATGAAGAATTTGGGGGATCTCAGTGATGGGAAGTGTTTAATTAGGTACAGTAAGGATAGGGGAAGGTGTATGAACATCAGGATGCAAGTTTTTTTGATGATTTTGCAATTCAAGAGAAATTGCCTTCAAAACCCTAGGAGAGGGAAATGAACTTACCTAGACGCAACTGAAGCATGAACAAGGTGTAAAATGACCCATTGGAACCTGACATGATGATGAAAACCCTCTGAATGATGATACACTCAGCTTAATGATGACATGGACTTCCATTTGGACAACTTTGAAAAGAGTGAAAAAAAACCCTAAACCTAAAGCCTAGTGACCAAATTTTGCTTGAAGACTCTTTGAAATGACAAAATTTGACCTTGGCACCTTAAAATCACTTTGTAAGAGCATATTTGATCACTGGAGGAAGGCTACAAAGGCTGACACTAACACCCGCCTTGTACAACTCCACCGCCTCATGGAGTGATGAATCTAGAGAAATTGAGCATGATGGTGTTTTAATGGTGATTCAAATGTCATTTCATGTGAGGGACACCATTTTAGTGTTAAATCCAAGGCTTGGTTCATGCTCTTTCACAATTTTGCCTAGGAAAATTCTTCATTGAGTTCTCTCTAACTCGTTTCTATTTGAATTCTATGTTCAACCCTTTGGAAGTCATTGTAGCATCTACAATATTGGGCTTCAATAGCCTTTGTAATGATTATGCATGTCAGCAATTTGAACATCAGTGGGTCAATGAATTGGCATTCCCATCCTTGCGGTTTGGTTAATTTGAGAAATTCTCTTTCAAGAACCCATCTTACGCAGAGAGTAGGCAGTGATAGAGCTTCACGCAACTTTTGCATTTTGGAATTCGACTGCTTTAGGAGGCTCTTTCAAGTTTTTCCCAAATGCCTTCTCCTTATAGAAGTGGATTTCTTTGCTCTTTTTCGCCCATTCAACTCTGATTGCTCAGGAATCTTCTCTCAACATCTCTACCATTTTAGGTTAGCTTAATCAACTCCATTATTCCCCATTTAGTAGTAGAAGGTTGTATTATCTTCATAACCATTGATCCCTTTTGCTTCCCCTTCATCAATCCCACCATCCTGTGTTCACTCTCCCTATTCATGAATGAAGCATATATCTTGAATAATCACCCATCCCTCGACGTTGATCCATCTATCACTACTACCCTAGATATCCTTGCACTCGTTGGCATCTTGTGAAACCCTTGCGACATCCTTTTCCTTTATAATATGAGACCAACCTCCTCAGTCCTCCAGATCACCACCACTATATAATTAATCATGTCTACAAGTCTCAATAGTTCAACCACCACTGGAAGTACCAAAGGTTGTAATGCATGCAAAAAGCATATTGAGGCCCTATAGATGGAGAATTTGGAAATAAAATGAAAATTTCATCAACACACTAATCTACTCACTTTCATCACTAAAGAAATACATACTCTTAAATACAAGCTCTCCTACCAGGATGATGAGTTGGATGCTCTGCTAAGGAAACTGGAAGACCTAAAGCATATAGTCCAATTTCTAGGGAACCAGGATATTGCCAACTCTTCTTCAATCCTCCACTCTGGCAGTTTGAAATTTGACATAAGCAAGCCTCTAGAGGAAGATATCTTCTTTACTTTCTAATGGGCTATTAAAGAAATTTTTTCCTTTTGTTATCATAATTTTATAGGATATGTGTATGTTTGCCTACCATCATAGTCTTTTCTTATAATACTCCTTTTGATCTAATAGTCAGCTCCTCAGTAAAGGATTGATGGAACATGATGCATGTAATGAATTCCTCATGCATTTGTTGGGGCCAGGCATAGATTTAAAATAATTACTATTGAATTATGTTTAAAAAGAAATTCATCCCAGTATGGTAGAGATGTTGTAATGTAATGGTTAACAATTTGACTAAGTCAAATTACATAATAAAAAAATAATAAATAAATAAATAAAAAGATTAATTTAATGTAATGTAAGCATGTTAACTATGTCAAAATAAAATAAAAATAACCCTATAAAAATAAAAATTACCCTTAGTATTGACTCATGGTATTCATGTGCAAGGGGAAATTAAACCAACCAGGATGCATCTTAACTCTAAGCATAGAGAGGAATCAAACCTCTTAAGATGAAAACCCATATTATATTCAAAAGAAATTTAATCCCTCTAGGCGCTTGATAGATCCACATTTAAGATGGATTTAGGTTGGTTTATATTTAAATTCATGTAATATGTTTAAAAGTATTATAAGACTAAGATGGTATATGTGGATTTTTGTAAAATTAAGTAAAATCATTTAATATGTGGAATAATTTCTTAGGTATATCTTGAAACCATGTAATTATTATAATTGGGATAGCATCATGTGGTTTCACTATATCATATGATCTAATTTCTCAATTGCCTCATTGCTTCTTCGAACCATATAATTATTACTTTATCATATGGTTTATGAACATAATTAGCTAATTATTAACTCAAAATTATGTAATTATATATTTAAAACCTTGCAATAAAGATATTGACGTGTCGTATTTGAATCAATTATGTCTTTTTTCCCTAAAATTGAGTAGCTAAGTTCTATACAACATAATTTGGGGATAGTAGCCCGCTATTCTACATCTTCCTGTGGGGATATGTGGTTAAGTGAGGCTAGATAATTCAAAAAAAGTAGTTATATACATTTACATATGCACATAAAAGCAAGTAAAAAAACAAATTAGTGTAAATCTATGTATATTTATCAAACTAAGAGAAATTAAATTTATTAAGGTGCAATTTTGTGCAATTCTTTAATCATTTAATAGAAAAATTGAATGATAAAGAAATTGCATTTTAAGAAATTGGAACCTTCTCTATATTGATAGATGTGTATTTAAAATAGATATATGATGATTAATAATCAAATTTTATAATTTTAAACAAAATCATATAATATGTATCCCTCAATTATACCAACCTAGATCCATCTTAATTCCAGATCTACTAAGTGTCCATGGGGATCAAATCTCTTTTCACTCTAAAAATGGTTTGCACCTCAAGAGATGTGATGAACCTCCATGCTTGGTAGATTCAGAATGATGTAATCTAATTTATTGAAGAAATAACCCTTTTCATCCAAATTAGGTGATAGAATTTCAGGCAAGCTTGTGATTTTTTGTTGTTTAAAGCATTTTTTGAATGCATAAATCAAAATTCCTGGGTACTCGAATTTTGCAAATTAAACATCTCAAACTCTAGTTTTTAAAAATCTCTTTTGGAATTTGGCTAAAATTAACAACAAGAAAAAAGCCTATTTCGTCTATAAATTAGACTATGCAACTTTAGAATTAAGATTGATCTCAGATTGATTTAATTAATAATTATAATTATAATTATTGATTTTTTATTTAAATTTTATTTTATTTTATTGTTGTGTAATTTTAGTGAGTCGAAATTTTTTATTACTAATTCTAATTATTATTTATTTTAAATTTTATTTTATTATAATTTTTTCTTTGATGTGATTTGACTATGTCATAATATATAATAGAACATCATAGGACATATAGCATATCTTCCATATTAATTGTAGAATGTCTCTCAACATAATAATTCTTTATAATTTTAAATTAAATGGTATAATATTTATCCCTCAATTGTATAATTATGGCTAAATATATTTAATTACATTAGTAATATATTTTCATAAATATAATTATATATTTTTAACTCCAAATAAAATAAAATTTGTAAAATAACAAACTATTAGTAAAAATATTAATAAATTATATAATAATAAATAGTTCTGACTTCACAATTATATAATTAAAATAATAAACTCCAAGTGATAATATTAATTAAAGAACCTTAAATTTCAAAAAATTTCTTTGTCAATTAAACAACTTAAATTCAAGTTTTTAAAAATATTTATGGAATTTGGTTAAAATTCATAATTAAAAAAAAACACCCTTAAAAAGACTATTCTAAAGTTAAACTAGGCAAATTCGAAATTAAGATGGACCATAGGCTGATTTAATTATTAATTTTTGTATTTTATTTTATTTTTATGTAATTTTACCAACTCAAAATGTTTTATTACTAATTTTGATTATTATTTATTTTAAATTTTAATTTATTTTAATTTTTTCTTTTATGTAATTTGACTATGTCATAATATTTAACAGAACAATAGTTGGCTGCAAAAGTCGACCGAAAAGAGTTATTACTGTTAACTAATCCTTGGAGATTGTTATTGTACAATATGTAATTAGTTTTATAATTTTTTTTTTTACAGTTAATAAGTTACCAAGACACAAGTGTCTCATATCTAAATTGCACATGTATAAATAAGTAATTTTGTCATTAATAGAATTCTCTTTCATTGTGGAGTTTATTTTGGCTTGTACAGTGGTATCAGAGCCTCGATTGTGTTGATAATTAACCTCGTTTTTGTGTTGGAAAAGGAAAGAGTGTCGGTGTCTAGTGCGTAAATCCGAAAGGAAAGAGCATTGTTGTCTAGTGCGTAAAGCCAGAAGGAAACACTGTTGAATAAAGGCCACCAAGAAGTCGTTGCCTAAAGAGAATGTATGATCAAATCGATGACATAATTGTTAGAAATTAAATGGAAGTTTCTAAATCTTAATGTGACCCAACTAATTAAGTCATTCCATAATTAAAAGCATTAAAGGATTAAAGCATTAAAGCGTTGAATTGGTATATGATGGACGTACCAGATTTAAAGTTAAAAATATAAAGGATTGGGTCCTCTCTCTCCCACACAAGAGTTGTATTCTTCTCCATCAAGAAACACATAAGGAAGTGAGGGCAAGAGGAGAGAAACTGAATTCTGAGAAGAAGACAGAAGACAGAAGATGGCAGCCATTACATCTTCCGCTGTTAGTCAAGGTATGTCATCTTAAACAACATATTAAGTTCTTAATGTGAAATATTTGGTGTTGATGGTCTTTGGGCTGTTAGTAGCTATATTTTACATTTGGTATCGGAGCCACAATCAATAACTGAATATTTCTTATGATTGCAATTGATCTGTTCTGTGCTTTACTCATGATGAAATTAATCAAGTTTTCAAACCCTCCGTGGCTCTGTGTTCTGTCCGAGATAACTGTGAGAAGGGATTGCGAGGGAAAGGGTTTGTTATCTCTTCTGCAATTCTTTAGTCTCTGACGGTGCGTTACAGCAATCACTTATGATATTCGAAAGGCAACCTGACCGCTCCTGTAATTGGAGTGTGACTCTTCCCTGTATCTGTGTCAAATTTGGGGCATATGGCTTGAAGCCATGGCGCCCTCAGTCACCGGTCTGACTTTCTTTTCCTTGGTGCCGATAATGGCCACTCGGTACACGACGCTTATATGGATGGTTGCTCTGCCCATCCTCGAACCTTGGCATTGATGTGCGATTTGTTGGCCTTCAATAACCCTGCACCCTTACTGTAGTATGGCCGACTCTTGCACAAAGCTTAATATGAAGAGCAATATTAATGATGAGCGGGAGGGTTTACAAAATTTGGAACGTATGGGCCCAAACATACAACGGCCAATCGAATCTATCCTCCATTTTATCAAGTTGAATGTCTCATTCAAAGAAGCCAATGGCCCTCGGCTTGTGGCTTATTGTCTTCACAAGTGAATGCGCTACTTTGGAGGCGTGATTTGTTCGTTAAACTAATTCATTACTCACAGGATCTGTACAATAATGCCCGCATCCTATTTTACGGCCCCTTTCTTCTGCAATAAAATAATAACTCTCGAACCAATGCAAAAAAATTATATTGTGTTTTCACGATGAGAATTTTTCGCAAATGATGAAATGTTGAAAGGGCTTTATATTACCTGAGTCATATATGTAAGTTTCTGCTTTTATTATGTTTATCAGCATCCCTAATGTTTTGAATAAGATTACTGTACTTAATGTAATATGTGTTATAAATTATTTATGCACATGAGATTTATGATTTTGTTAATCACCAAAGTGGTCAAAATCAGAATGTTGTTTTGCATAAGGTATGTGTTTATGCACATGAGATTTATGATTTTGTTAATCACCAAAGTGGTCAAAATCAGAATGTTGTTTTGCATAAGGTATGTGTTTATGCACATGAGATTTATGATTTTGTTAATCACCAAAGTGGTCAAAATCAGAATAATCATTTAGTGCATAAGTGACATAATGATTGTTGATAGAAATTGCCAGTTATAATAATACCAATAAAAACTGGCGTCACTAATGATAGAACCTGAGAACTTACCCAAAGGAAAGTCTTGTTCTATAACTAGTTGACATGATGAGGTTTGATAGATATTTTGATTAAATAAATATTGATCATCCAAAGATGTCAGTTCTATTTAATTGAATATATTTATTACCTACTTATGTTTTGGTATTTAATTATGTTAAGTATAAGATAGTATCTACCCAAAGGAGTGCTATATTATACTATTATGTCTACATCTGAATCGCGTTAGTTATGAGCTTATAGTTATTTCATTTATGATTTGCAGGTTATCTATCTTTCGTATGTTTTGAATCAAATTTAGTTGAAGTTCCTATTAATACATGGTGGCTTGATACTGGTGCTACAACTCATGTTTCCAACAATATGCTGGGATTTCTTACGATCCGAACCATAAATCCAAATGAAGATCGTTTTCTCTTTATGGGAAACGGAATGAAATCTTCAATTGAAGGCATTGGGACTTATCGTCTAATTCTAGAAAGTGGATATGTATTAGACTTATACAGTACCCTTTATGTACCTTCATTATCTAGAAACCTTATTTCCGCAAGTAAATTGGATATTTCTGGTTTTAGATGTATGATTGGATCTGGTTGTTTTGATTTATATAAGAATACTGATAATGTTGGTTCTGGTATTCTAATTGATGGTTTATATAAATTGAAACTGAATGACACTTATGCGAATTCCTTGTTGAATGTAGTAAATAATGTTGGATGTAAACGTAGCAGGTTGAATGAAAATTCTGCTTTCTTGTGGCATAAACGACTAGGTCATATATCCAAAGAAAGAATGATGAGATTAGTAAGTAATGAAATTTTGTCAAATTTGGACTTTAGTGATCTAGAATTATGTGTGGATTGTATTAAAGGTAAACAAACCAAACATAATAAGAAAGGAGCCACTAGAAGTAGCCAGCTTCTTGAAATAATACACACTGATATTTGCGGACCTATGGACACTCCAGCCTTTAATGGAGAAAAGTATTTCATCACTTTCATTGACAATTTTTCCCGTTATGGTTATGTCTATTTGCTTCATGAAAAATCTCAATCTGTGAATGTCCTTGAGACGTTTGTAAAGGAAGTTGAGAGGCAATTAGATAAAAAGGTGAAAGTCATAAGGTCTTATAGAGGTGGTGAATATTATGGTAAATATAATGAGTCAGGCTAGTGTCCAGGTCCATTTGCAAAATTCCTCGAAAGTCATGGCATATGTGCACAATACACAATGCCAGGTACACCACAGCAAAATGGTGTAGCAGAAAGGCGCAATAGGACGTTAATGGATATGATTAGGAGTATGATGTTAGATTCTACACTACCTAAGAATTTGTGGTCGTATGCTCTCAAAACCGCTAACTATTTGTTGAATAGGGTTCCTAGTAAAGCTGTTCAAATGACTCCTTTTGAGTTATGGACTAACAGGAAACCTAGCCTAAGACACCTGCATGTTTGGGGTTGTCCAGCGGAAGCGAGAATTTATAATCCACATGAAAAGAAATTAGATTCTCGAACGATCAGTGGGTATTTTTTAGGTTACCCTGAGAAATCTAACGGGTATGTGTTTTACTGTCCTAATCATAGTCCAAGAATTGTAGAAACTGGTAATGCAAGATTCATTAAGAATGGTGAAGTCAGTGGGAGTACTAGAAGAGAAATAGTAGACATAAAGGAAACAAGGGTAAATGTTACATTGCCTAGAATAGTTCCTCCATCTACTATTACTCCAAATGTTGTTCCAGCTGTTGTAGAACAACATGATGATAATGAACAACATATAAATGAAGAAGTACTTCCTGAAGGAAATGACTTACATAATACTGATATGCATGAACCACAACAAGTAGCATTAAGAAGACCTCAAAGAAATCGTAGGTCAGTTATTTCTGATGATTATGTGGTTTATATGCAAGAATCAGATTATGATATTGGAATCAATAAGGATCCAGTTTCGTTTTCACATGCTGTAGAAAGTAAAGAGTCAAAGGAATGGATTAATGCCATGAAAGAAGAAATGAAATCCATGCAACAGAATGATGTTTGGGATCTCGTTGAGTTACCACATGGCTGTAAAAGAGTCGGATGTAAATGGGTTTTTAAAACCAAACACGACTCTAGTGGTAATATCGAACGGTATAAAGCTAGACTTGTTGCTAAGGGTTACACTCAGATAGATGGTGTTGATTACAAGGAGACATTTTCTCCTGTTTCGAAAAAAGACTCACTAAGAATAATAATGGCATTAGTAGCTCATTATGATTTGGAGTTGCATCAAATGGATGTGAAAACAGCCTTTCTGAATGGAGATCTTGACGAGGATGTTTATATGGATCAACCTGAGGGTTTTTCTGTAGAAGGTAAAGAACAATTGGTGTGTAAACTTAAGAAGTCAATATATGGGCTTAAACAAGCATCCCGGCAATGGTATATTAAGTTCAATACCATTATTACATCTTTTGGTTTTAAGGAAAATACGGTTGATCACTGTATATACCTAAAGATCAGTGGGAGCAAATTTATTTTTCTGGTCCTTTATGTTGATGACATCTTGCTTGCTGCAAATAATTTAAGTATATTGCGTGAGACTAAGGAATTTCTCTCAACGAACTTTGAAATGAAAGACATGGGAGAGGCATCCTATGTGATTGGAATAGAAATATTCCGTGATCGATCACAAGGAATATTGGGATTGTCTCAGAAAGGATATGTCGAAAGGATTCTAGAGAGATTTGGAATGAGTAAGTGTTCACCTGGGATAGTTCCTGTACAGAAAGGTGATAAATTCAGTCTCATGCAATGTCCTAAGAATGATGTTGAACGAAAGGAAATGGAATCAATTCCATATGCATCTGTTGTTGGTAGCCTGATTTATGCTCAAACCTGTACTAGACCGGATATCAGCTTTGCGGTCGGTATGTTAGGGAGGTATCAAAGTAATCCAGGAAGGGAACATTGGCAAGCTCCAAAGAAAGTTTTGAGGTACTTACAAGGCACGAAAGATTACATGCTCATGTATAGAATATCCAATGAAGCGGAGGTGATTGGATATAGCGATTCAGATTTTGCTGGATGCATCGATACTAGGAAATTGACTTTTGGTTACCTGTTTATGTTTGCTCAAGGTGCCATATCATGGAAAAGTGCGAAATAGACTATCGTTGCTTCATCCACTATGGAGGCAGAATTTGTGGCATGTTTTGAAGCCACAATTCACGCATTATGGTTGCGGAACTTTATTTCAGGACTTGCGGTTGTCGACACCATTAGCAAGCCGCTGAAAATTTATTGTGATAACTCTGCAGCAGTATTTTTCTCAAAGAAGGACAAGTACTCTAAAGGTGCCAAACATATAGAACTGAAGTATCTTGTTGTGAAAGATGAGGTTCAGAAACAAAGAGTGTCAATCATGCACATCAGGACAGAACTTATGATTGCAGACCCTTTGACAAAAGGGTTACAACCAAGACAATTTAAGGAACATGTTCAAAGAATGGGTCTTGGTTGTATTTGTAATAATTGATGTGTGACATTCTGAGCTCTTTTATGTGTTTCTGATATACAATTATGTGTTTCTTGTTTTAATGAAGTAGTACGTATTTTATGTAATTTTAAACAAGAAAGAGTCTTATAAAGATATTATGTTTAATCATTATGATATAAGACATTATGTGGACCATTATGTTGTTTTATATAAATTATGAGTATGAATTGATGGATTGCTGGTATTGTAGTATATGGAAGGGAATGCATTGAATTAATAGTGCACAACCGCCACAACTCTCAGCAATTTATCATAGTATGATGTTCAACGCTTAATATTATGAATAGTCGGGTCAAGTGGGAGAATGTTAGAAATTAAATGGAAGTTTCTAAATCTTAATGTGACCCAACTAATTAAGTCATTCCATAATTAAAAGCATTAAAGCATTAAAGCATTAAAGGATTAAAGCATTAAAGTGTTGAATTGGTATATGATGGACGTACCAGATTTAAAGTTAAAAATATAAAGGATTGGGTCCTCTCTCTCCCACACAAGAGTTGTATTCTTCTCCATCAAGAAACACATAAGGAAGTGAGGGCAAGAGGAGAGAAACCGAATTCTGAGAAGAAGACAGAAGACAGAAGATGGCAGCCATTACATCTTCCGCTGTTAGTCAAGGTATGTCATCTTAAACAACATATTAAGTTCTTAATGTGAAATATTTGGTGTTGATGGTCTTTGGGTTGTTAATGGAAATTTTACAATAATCAGTTCTGGTAAGCTCTGTTTTGGACTTGTTCTCGAGAAAATTGTGATGGTTGCATAAACAGTTAGTCTATTCATTTATAGTGATGGCTGCATAAACAATTCGTCGATTCATTTCATTTCAAAGAGTTATTTTAATTATCTCTTTCAACCTCCTCTACCCAACTGTTGTGATTATGTCGTTGATCATTGGTCTTTAAACATAATAGTATTAGTCATTGATTACTAGTTACTTAGACAGAGTTGAAAATCCTTTCCCTAAGTAGAAACCAAGGCTTCAGTTATATTTGGTAATAATATATTGAATGCTATTAAAGATAGAACTTTCATAAATTATGTTGCAGAGGATGAATGAGGAAATTCACTCATGTCAAAAACTCTAATTTTGAACCATACTTCTGGAGAAGGCACTATATTTTTCCATTCAGTCTCACTTTTTTGTTTTTTGAAGAGAAATTGATAACCAGAATTTGAATTTCATTTAGTGGTAAATATAGCCTGTCATAATGAATTTTGCACGATAGCTTTTGACAAAAAAATAATGAAATGTATATTTTAAAAAAAAAATCATGAAGTGAAAGGAGTCCGCATAAAAGTGAATGGGAATTATTTTTTAAAAATTCTTGAAGTGAAATAGGTATGCATAAATTTGAATGGGAATTATTCATATTTTCTGACCATCAATTTTTGAAAAGATAATTCTTGATGTTTTTAGCCATTAAGTGTTTTTCAAAGGAGGAAATAGCAAGGTTTGAACCTATTTCTCAACTAAGTTATTTTTGAAGCCTACCATCACACCACAACAAGTGCTTATATAAATAAAAGGATAAAGGGACTTGTATTTTTCTTAAAGGGTATTGCACATATTTGAAAACTTGAAAAGGATTTGAAGAATTTATTCAGCGTCAAAAACAATTATGACTTCAATAGTCTCCATAGTTGGAGTTGTTCTTGATGAAAATGAAAATTACCAATAGTGGTTTAGAAAGCTTAAAAGTGCCCTTGTTTTTAATGATTTGTGGGAAATTTGTCAGGGAAAGAACGATAATGATAGAAAACAAATTACACTGGAGCCACCTGATAATGAGAAGTAGCGTGAAATTTGGGAGGCAAAGGACAATAAGGCATATGCATTAATAATAGAATTGATGACAACAGAGGTAAGCTGATATATCTTTTTTTGTGTTACTGCATTTGAAGCATTAAAGAAGTTGAAAGAATTGTATGATTCACATTAAAAAATCAAAAGTATTCAGTTGTTATTCAAGTTGTTCAATTTGGAGATGAAAGATAATGATCCATTGAAGAGTGCTTGAAATAAAATCCATTTTTCATGATATAAAAGCCATTGGAATTGAAGAATATAAACAACTTACAACTTTTATAAAAGTCCTTCACCCTATCTATTCACACTATTTGGAATCCCTCCAAGCTAGTGGGAAGTGAAAAGATATTACAGTTGATAAACTTGTAAACAAATTAGCTGAGAGAGAAAAGGCCTTTGGGAAGAAAGATGCCCCGCCAAACTCGAATGTAGAAACTTTGTGCCTTTCACAAAAGCATCAAAAGTTTCATGTTAAAACTTATAGAGGTGATAAAAATTAGTAGAAGTTGTGGTAGAAGAAATTATAGAGGCAAGGGGACCAAAAAAATCATGGAGACAAACAACAAAATGATAGACAACAGATAAATTTGAATCATAAACCAACTATCAAATTTTTCAGATGTGGTAAAATTGGTCGTACTACTGCTAACTATAAAATCCCTTGGGAGAAAGTCATTGAAGGGAGAGAACAGTGGAATGAAAAGAAATATTAACCACTACCAGATAAGGGAAAATCGTCAGAGTCTGCACATTATATTGTTTCTCACTGTAATTTTAATACTAATGATGTTTTCAACACTGTCTTTTCTTCGTGGCAAGAAAGTTGGATTTTGGATTCAGGAGCCACTTGCCATATGACATTAAGGTGAGATTTTTTTGAAAGTTTTAGTGATGATATTGATGGTGTTATTTACTTTGCTGGCAAGTCTCAAATTAAACCATCTAGCATTGATTCTATTCATTTAAAGATATCAAATCTTGCATATTGTGTTCTACAAGATGTACTTTATATTCCACAATTTTGGTGAAATATGATGTCTCTTATCGATATTCGGCAACAGGGGCATTCAACTCATATACTTGATGGCATCATCGAGATACGAAGATCATGTGATTATGCATTTATTATGACCGGTGTGGAAGAAGGTCCACTTTTAAATTTAAATGATACTTCGTCTACTAATTCTCATGAAAGTTTTATTTTTTTGGCACAACAAAGTGATATCTTCCCTCCCATATTGTTCTGGCATGCTCGATTTGGTCACATCAATTATGGAAGCATTAGAATTATGAAAAAGTGAGGTATTAAAGATCTTCCTATAGTTCCAAGAAAGATTACACCTTGTGATGTTTGTATTTTGGGAAAACATTATAAACAAACTTTTCATAATTCTTCTTTTAGATCTTCAAAAAAATTAGGTCTCATACATTCATATTTATGTGGACTTATGCTTGTTGCAACTGTAAATGGAATTAAATATGTGCTGACATTTATTGATGATTACTCGAGAATGTGTTGGGTGTATTTGTTGAAAGGTAAGTCACAAGTGTTTGAATTAAAAAAAAAAAAAAAAAAAATCATTTGATGATTAAAAATGAAACTCAACATAATATAAGCATTCTCAGAACTGATACTAGTGGTGAGTATAATTCTCATGCCTTTAAACAATATTTGAAGGACAATGGAATAAAAATCAAACTAATATACCTTATAATCCACAATAGAATGGCATAGCAGAACACGTGAATAGAACTTTGCTTAATATGATTATATCTATGATGTTCTTTAAGAATGTGAAGTTAATGTTTTGGGGAGAAGCAATTCTTTGTGTAGCTTATATTAGAAATCATTATCATTCTTCTATTATTAAAGACATAATGCCTTATGAACTTTGGTATTATCGACTCCCAATTGTTCAACATTTTAGAGTTTTTGGATCAAAATGTTATGCTTTGATTCTTAAGTGACAACGAAATAAATTAGGAGCAAGAAGTCGAATATGTATATTTTTGGGTTATTCTGATACTTCCAAAGCATACAAGTTGTATGATGAAGAAAATAAGAAGTTCATTCTTTCCAAAGATGTTATTTTCGTTGAATCAGATAAAGATAATTCCACTATTGATAAGAAATTGGCTCTTTTAGATTTTCATCTAAGAAGTTATATTTTGAATCTGATAATGATGTTCCACACTTTGAAGGGTGGGTCCCATTCTAGATCAACCTATGGCTTTTTTGTCTTTGACTCACGAGGATGTTTCCCCTAAAGAAAAATTGGAGGATAGTGTTGTTTCTATAGGGTCAAAGGGTGTTCTTGAATAACCTGTACTTTGGGATGAACAACCATCACTTCCACTTCAAAAACCTTTATCGAAAATCTACATGTGCTCGAAAAGTTCTAAGCAAGTATGATGATTTTGAAAAAGGAAAGTCTTATAAAGGTGATTCGGGTAACGTTACTCATGAATGTGAATTCAATCATTTTTCAATTAGCGAACCTAGTTTTTTTGAAGAAGCTTCTAATTGTGATGTATGGAAGGATGCAATGAAAACGTAACATGATGCACTTATTAAGAATGGAACTTGGAGGTTAGTGATCCTCCTACAGGTCTCAAGCCCATTTGCTGAAAATGGATGTATAAGATCAAGTACAAAGCAGATGGTTCGCTTGATAAATACAAGGCCATTCTTGTAGCAAAATTCTATGCTCATAAGGAAGGTGTTGACTACACATAGATATTTACTCCTACAGAAAAATGGGGTGCGATTAGAACTTTGTATTCTCTTACAGCTTAGAATATCTAGAAGATATACCATTTGGATGTTAAAACATCTTTTTTGAATGGCGATTTGATGGAGGATGTTTACATGCTTCAACCCGAAGGTTTTGTTGTTAAAGTAAAAAAGAAAAGAGTATGTAAGTTGGTTAAGGCTTTGTATGGACTGAAAAAAGCATCTCGTGCATGGTATGAAAAACTAACTAAACACCTTATCAAGCTAAATTATAACTTATTTTATCTGGATGATGCAACTGTTTTTATTAAGAAAAGTGGAAGGTCATTTGTATATTTGGTTATGTATGTAGATGATTTGATGATCACAGGAAACAATGATGACTATATAGCATCTGTTAAAAGAGAATTATTGAAAGTTTTTGACATGAAATATTTGGGTTTATTACATTATTATTTAGGGATTGAAGTTGATTAGAAACCCAAATACATTTTCATTTATTAGAAAAAAATATATTGGACAACTATTGGATAGATTTGGGATGCAAGATTGTAATCCTGTCGCTAATCCTATGGAGCAGAATTTGAAGCTTACTTCCACTGAGGGAAGTATGTTTGAATATCCAACAAACTATAGTCAACTTGTTGGAAGTTTAAAATTTCTAACTACTACTTGACTTGACATAGCTTTCGTTGTAACGATACTTTCTAGGTTCATGCATCAACCATGTGAAGGTAATTGGAATGCAGCAAAGCAAGTGCTCAAGTATTTGAAAGGAACTCAAACATATGGCATCAAATATTCCAAACTTGCATATTTCCATCTCAACCACTATTCATATTCTGATTTAGATGGAGATAAAGAGAATGGAGTCTCTACTTCTAGCTATTTGATGAGTCTTAGATCAACATCCATCAGCTGGAGATCACACAAGACATCCGTTTCTGTTGATTCTACCACTGAAGCTGACTTTGTTGCAGCATCTCAAGCTACAAAAGAAATCATTTGGCTTCTCAAAATACTTAAATATTTGAAGGAGATACAAAGGCTTCAACTCCATTACTCGTTGACAACACTTCTGCAATTTAGTTGGCCAAAAATTGCAACTTTCACGATCGAATCAAGCATATTAACACCAAATATCACTTGATTTGACACTATGTAGAGGCCAAAATTATTCATCTGACACATTGTCCTACTTTAGAGCAAATCACAGACATTTTTACAAAGCCACTTGGACGTGAAAAGTTTGAAAAGTTTAGAATGTTGCTCGGCATGTGAGATGTCCCTTCGGATTAGGGGGGGAATGTTGACTAATCCTTTGAGATTGTTATTTTAAAATATGTAATTATTTTTATATTCCATTTTTACAGTTAATAAGTTACCGATACACAACTGTCTCATACCTAAATTGTGTTAGGGTCCTATAATATAGGTAATTTGTTTGTTCAGTGATCTATTTTGGAAATTTTTTGGTAAAATTTAGACTCTGAATCTCTAGGTGTCATTGCCTAAAGGTTTTCTTGTCCAAGGAGCCATTTAGTTATGGAAGTCTGATGGGCAAGACAAAGTATGGATGTTTGGGATATTTTTTGCATATAGATTCAGGGTCAGATAATATGGCAGTTATTTTCATGGAAAAGTGCTCAAAATAAGATTTCCAAAAGTATATTTGGTGCTTCAATTCAGCTTCCGAATTAAAAGGTAGATCATGATGAAGTTTTCTTCTCAAAACCACAAGAAAAGAAGTAAGCCTAAGTGAGAAATTATTTATTGGAATTATCAAAATTAAAAAATAATAAATTAATCCAAACTCTCAAACATTAGAAACATATTTATCATGCGTCAGCGAAAGTTATAAATTCAAAAGTCAAAACCTATGGCCCCACCCCGCACTTCATGCATTAATTTTCCCCCAATGTTAAAAGGCCTTGAGATATGTGAAAATTAAAATCAATGGTTATAAATATATTTCAGACCCTGTGACATAAAACCAAGAAGGGGGGTCTGAAAACTTGTTTTCACTTTTACCCTTTTATACAGCTGTCACCCTCTTGTTAAATCTGATCCCCCACCTAAACCTCTTCCTACCTACCCCTCTCCGAAAAACCATTTTTACAATGAGTTAAATATCATTATATATGGTGAGAAGTTCATTTTCCATTCGATTAATTGTATTTAAGATTGGACATATTTTTTAAAAGAAGCTACAAGTAAAAGTAAAGGGAGGATGAGTCAAATATGACTAAGGTTAAAGGAAATTTACATGTCATAAATTTATCAAATAAATTTACACGTGTCTATAAATAAAGTTATGAGTGAATAAATAATTTTACAAAGTTGGAAAGTATATAAAGAAATATTTCATACATTTATGAAATATTTATATGGATGGGAAGATGAGCCAAAATGACACTAATGTAAATGAGTTTTACGGATAGAAGGATAAGTAAAACATGACTTACAAGTGTAAATAGAATTTATATATAGATGTGAAATGAATTTATAGAGGAAGGTGAAAGGAGAAACAACGAATGGTTTTGGAAATCCATTCAAATATTCTACAGGGTAAAAGTAAATTCCAAGTATGAAATGGATTTACAGAGAAAGGTGAAAGGATAAATGACACATGGTTTTTTAAAACAACACATGGGTTTCAAATTCCATCGATTTAGAAAACAAGCCATGGATTTTGGAAACAACACATTGATTTGACAATTGGCTTTATAGATCATTCAAAATAAATACTTTGAAATTGAAATCATGAATTTTATCAAAATATTTGGAAATATTATTCAAAACTATATCTCTTTTCCCAAATATTTTGTGACAAAATAAAGTATTTAAAGGATGATGAAAACCAAAAAAATGACATAAATAGAACTTAAAGGTAGAGAAATCAGATTTAAGAGGGCAATTAGTTGATTTTGTAAAGATTGTTTCAAACATGTTTCCAGATTTGAAGGGCATGAAGATTAGTCTAAAACTTCTATCACCAAAAGATCAGCAGATTAAAGATCAAACAACATATTTTCAGCAGTAAGTGACCAAATTCCATATTTCAATGCACAATACTTGCAGACAAATCAAAGTTTCGAGTAGAAAAATTAGAGAGCATTTTATCTTTAATTTATTATGCAGAATTTTTCCAGAAATAGCCACAATCAACAACTATTCACTTTAAAGTCTAAATAGAATATCATCAATACTATGGAATTCCTATTAGTTAGTTATATTTTGGAAATGTCTACATGCTTTTTCTAGATATTATTTGTAATAAATTTTATTCATATTTTTCTAGAAATTATTAGAGAATATTTTGTAAATCAATTCCCTTTTGGAATCTGATATTAGCTTAGCAGAAAATCTATAAATATGTTGTAATAAGACTTATAAGTGGTTGGGACATGTTTGAAGAAAATCACTTGTATTATAAAGAATCTCACAGAACCACCATTGATTAGATTTTCAATAATATAGTGCAATCATTACAAGATTCTTATGTCATTTTTATTGGTGAAATGCATCTCACTTTGTGAATTTGTTTTCTTTTTATTCTCGTATGTGATTCTAAAATCTAAATTATTCTAAGAAGATAAAGAACATAAATTTTTTTTAATGTACACTTTGTCTCTGGGTTAAGAATAATCTTTATGTTTTCCACTAAAGGTTAAAATCAGATTTCTTAACTTCTTTGTTTCTCATTTGGACCTCTAAATCTTTTCATCTCCTTCACACCATAGATCTTAAAGAATTTCCTAACTTGCCATATAAGTTTAGCTTGTAAACTCTGTATTTGATCACCTCAAACCTGTGACTCCATTTTCCCAATGGCCTCTCCTCCCAGTTTCAACCCAACAACATAAAAAACCCAAACCTAAACTTAATAGATAGCCTAAAATCAATGGTAATAAATATATTTCAGACCCCAGCCCCTATGACATAAAACCAAAAAGGGGGGTCTGAAAACTTGTTTTCACTTTTACCCTTTTATACAGCTGTCACCCTCTTGTTAAATCTGATCCCCCACCTAAACCTCTTCCTACCTACCCCTCTCCGAAAAACCATTTTTACAATGAGTTAAATATCATTATATATGGTGAGAAGTTCATTTTCCATTCGATTAATTGTATTTAAGCTTGGACATATTTTTTAAAAGAAGCTACAGGTAAAAGTAAAGGGAGGATGAGTCAAATATGACTAAGGTTAAAGGAAATTTACAGGTCATAAATTTATCAAATAAATTTACACGTGTCTGTAAATAAAGTTACGAGTGAATAAATAATTTTACAAAGTTGGAAAGTATATAAAGAAATATTTCATACATTTATGAAATATTTATATGGATGGGAAGATGAGCCAAAATGACACTAATGTAAATGAGTTTTATGGATAGAAGGATAAGTAAAACATGACTTACAAGTGTAAATAGAATTTATATATAGATGTGAAATGAATTTATAGAGGAAGGTGAAAGGAGAAACAACGAATGGTTTTGGAAATGCATTCAAATATTCTACAGGGTAAAAGTAAATTCCAAGTATGAAATGGATTTACAGAGAAAGGTGAAAGGATAAATGACACATGGTTGTTTAAAACAACACATGGGTTTCAAATTCCATGGATTTAGAAAACAAGCCATGGATTTTGGAAACAACACATTGATTTGACAATTGGCTTTATAGATCATTCAAAATAAATACTTTGAAATTGAAATCATGAATTTTATCAAAATATTTGGAAATATTATTCAAAACTATATCTCTTTTCCCAAATATTTTGTGACAAAATAAAGTATTTAAAGGATGATGAAAACCAAAAAAATGACATAAATAGAACTTAAAGGTAGAGCAATCAGATTTAAGAGGGCAATTAGTTGATTTTGTAAAGATAGTTTCAAACATGTTTCCAGATTTGAAGGGCATGAAGATTAGTCTAAAACTTCTATCACCAAAAGATCAGCAGATTAAAGATCAAACAATAGATTTTCAGCAGTCAGTGACCGAATTCCATATTTCAATGCACAATACTTGCAGACAAATCAAAGTTTCCAGCAGATAAATTAGAGACTATTTTATCTTTAGTTTATTATGCAGAATTTTTCCAGAAATAGCCACAATCAACAACTATTCACTTTAAAGTCTAAATAGAATATCAGAAATAGTATGGAATTCCTATTAGTTAGTTATATTTTGGAAATGTCTACATGTTTTTGGTAGATATTATTTGTAATAAATTTTATTCATATTTTTCTAGAAATTATTAGAGAATATTTTGTAAATCAATTCCCTTTTGGAATCTGATATTAGCTTAGCAGAAAATCTATAAATATGTTGTAATAAGACTTATAAGTGGTTGGGACATGTTTGAAGAAAATCACTTGTATTATAAAGAATCTCACAGAACCACCATTGATTAGATTTTCAATAATATAGTGCAATCATTACAAGATTCTTATGTCATTTTTATTGGTGAAATGAATCTCACTTTGTGAATTTGTTTTCTTTTTATTTTCGTATGTGATTCTAAAATCTAAATTATTCTAAGAAGATAAAGAACATAATTTTTTTTAATGTACACTTTGTCTCTGGCTTAAGAATATTCTTTATGTTTTCCACTAAAGGTTAAAATCAGATTTCTTAACTTCTTTGTTTCTCATTTGGACCTCTAAATCTTTTCCTCTCCTTCACACCATAGATCTTAAAGAATTTCCTAACTTGCCATATAAGTTTAGCTTGTAAACTCTGTATTTGATCACCTCAAACCTGTGACTCCATTTTCCCAATGGCCTCTCCTCCCAGTTTCAACCCAACAACATAAAAAACCCAAACCTAAACTTAATAGATAGCCTAACGCCTTCAACCAAACAAAGCTAAATCATATAGAGAGATCCCTCTCTTAAACTGGAAGGGCTAGATTCCCAGTTTCCAAAGTGGTTGTTTGGTTACCTCTCTGATTTTTTTCTGCAGCCTAAAAAATTACGGAGTTATAATATCCTGGTGACCATACTGGGGAGGAATGATTTAATCTTCGTGAGGAAAGAGTATCATGTTTTAGATCTGGTTATTGACGGTGGACAACAGTCAACCATATGAAAGTTGAATCATTCACCTGGCGACTCCAAACAGTTTCAAGCGGATCTAAAAACTCCACTGGTAGTAGAAACCATAAATCAAGATGAGTTCTCAATCTAGAATGTATGCACCTTTGAATCGAGATCATCTTCTAGGATTTCCAAATCGAATGCCTTGCATAGATTGGAAAATTTATTTACAAAAATTCAAGAATGAGGAAAAAGATGATGCTGCTCTTCACTTGGTCAAGTTTCACATGCATGTACATAGGCTAAAAAAATCATTTTCCTAAAGACTGCCCGATGAAGATGTTCATGGAAACTTTGGAGGGAAATGCAAGATCTTGGTATGAAAATTGGTCTACTGCTAGTATATGTTCTTTAAAGTATTTTCATATTGTTTTTTGTGAGGAATACAAAGAATATTATCCATCTTTATTGTTGGTTCAAAACTGTTGTGATTATTTTGAAAGTTTTATTCAATATCTGTAAGGTTACTATGAAGATGATCAATTCATGGATGAAGAGATACTAGAAGCTTTGGATGAAAATCATTTTCAACATCATTAACAAAAATTAGAAGCTAGCAACCATAATAATCATGAAAAATCTCAAACATTAGTTTCTTCCTTGGTTGTTAACGAAATAAGACAATATTCTATTGGAAGTCATGTTCCTTCACCTGAATTTGATGAAAGTTTGTAGCTATCTTGCTAGCTTGTGTGTGACCAAGTTAGTGATGAGGGTAGTCAATCAACTCTTTCTACTTTTCATTCATTTTCTGACTCAATCATTAAAAGAGAAGAGGTTATCTCAGATCCTTTTGAAGATCAAGATGAAATTACTGTTGAATTGAATAAAGGGTCCTTTTTAGACAACCCTATTGCACATGATATTGTTGTTATATTTGATAAGATTCAAGAACATTTAGAGTGCTTGCCTATTGTAAATGGAAAGGATGATAAACTAACTATTTTTTTTCATTTGAAAATGATCATAAGTTTTATAATGATCACTCTGATAAAATAGAACAAGAAACAATTTTTCTTGGTTCTTTTGAATATCAAAATGACATTTCCATCGAAATACATGAGGAGCCATTTTCAAATTTTCCTCAAACATGTTAGGAAGTTGTTTCATCTAAATATGTTCAAGAGTATACAACACATCTTCACATTGTGGATGATGAGAGTAAAAAGTAGTTTACTACCATTCTATTCGAAGGGGATTAGTTTCAACACATAAACAAACTAGTAGTTTGGAATGAGGTTTTCTTTCCTGCTTTAAATCATCTAGAAGATCTTATGTTGCATGTTTTCCATGATCGTTTGGTCAGTTTATTGGAGTCATCAGTGAAGGTAGAATTTTTGTTGATCATCAATACATGTAATTGATCTAGATGGAAGTTTGAGTTGCTATTCTTTGAGTTTTTATTTTTCTTTGAAGACAATGTGAGTAGGGGGAAATCGAGCAACCACATGCTTGATTTGTTGCTTTGGCACTTTTTTGTCACTTAATTCAATACTTGATATCAGTTATTAGATTGAGTAGATGTGATGAATAAGCTCCAATCTTTGAGCATTCTTTTCATTTTTCAGTATACATTTCATATTTAAGTTTAGAGAATGCATTTGATTCAATTTGAAGAGTAGAACGTATTATCAATTGGTTTTCAGTTACAGTGGCTTCATGGCAGAGCATTTCGTAAGCTTAGGATCAACCCAATGGATCAGGCTACAAGTATATCGTATTCTTTATCACCTCACTGGGAGGATTCCATCCCCATTGGAGCCACTATTAGGGTCCTATAATATAGGTAATATATTTGTTCAGTTATCTATTTTGGAAATTTGTTGGTAAATTTTAGACTATGAATCACTAGGTGTCATAGCTTAAAGGTTTGCTTGTCCAATGAGCCATTTAGTGCTTGAAGTCTTGTGGCAAAGACAAAGTTTGGATTTTTGGGAGCTTGTTTGCATATAAATTCTAGATCACATCATATGGTAGTTGCTTTCATGGTAAAGTGATCACAAGCAGTTTTCCAACGGTATATCTAGTGCTTCAAATTGACTTTCAGATTAAAAGGTAGATCAAGATAAAGTCTTATTCTCAAAACCGCAAGCAAAGAAGAAACCTAAGTGAGAAATTATTTATTAGAATTATCAAGATTAAAAAATAATAAATAAATCCAAACTCTAAAACATTGAAAACATATTTATTATGCATTAACCAAAGTCATCAATTCAAAATTCAAAACCTATGGCCCCACCCGGCACTTCATGCATTAATTTTCCCCAATGTTAAAAATCCTTGAGATATGTGAAGATTAAAATGAATTATTATAAATGTATTTTGGACCCCAGAAATTAAACCAAAAGGGGAGTCTAGAAATTTGTTTTTAGTTTTACCCTTTCTTACAACGGTCACCCTCCTGTTAAATCACACTAACTCCTCCTAAACCACTTCCTACCTACCCCTATCTGAAAATCCATTTTTACAATGATTTAAATATCATTATATCTAGCATGAAGGACATTTATGATATATGGCGGGAAGTTCATTTTCCATTCGATTAATTGGATTTAAGCTTGGATATATTTTTGAAATGAAGCTATTGGTAAAATTAAAAGGAGGTTGAGTCAAATATGGCTATTAATTGGATTTAAGGTTGGATATATTTTTGAAATGAAGTTACCCATAAAATTAAAAGGAGGATGAGTCAAATATGACTGAGGTTAAAGGAAATTTACAGGTCATAAATTTATGAAAATTTTACAAAGTTGGAAACATATAGAGAAATATTTCATAGTTTATGAAATATTTTTATGGATGGGAAGTTGAGCAAAAAAGACACTAATATAAATTAGTTTTACGGATAGAAGGATAAGTAAAACAGGACTTACAGGTGTAAATATAATTTATAGGTACATGTGAAATGAATTTATAGAGGAAGGTGAAAGGAGAAACAACACGGTTTTTGAAAACAATGCATAGTTTTGGAAATCCATCCAAATATTCTACAAGGGTATAAGGAAATTATAGATATGAAATGAATTTATAGAGGAAGGTGAAAGGAGAAACAACACATGGGTTTCAAAGTCCATGGATTTAGAAAACAAGCAATGGATTTTGGAAACAACACATTGATTTGAAAATTTGTTTTATAAATCACTCAAAATAAATATTTTGAAATTTAAATTATGAATTCTATCAAAATATTTGGAAATATTATTCAAAAACATATTTCTTTTCCAAAATATTTTGTGACAACATAAAGTATTTAAAGGATGAGGAAAACTAAGAAAATGACAGAAATAGAACTCAAAGGCAGAGCAATCAAATTTAAGAGGGTAGTTAGCTGATTTTGTAAAAACAACTTCAAACCTATTTCCATAGTATTTAAAGGATGAGGAAAACTAAGAAAACGACAGAAATAGAACTCAAATGCAGAGCAATCAAATTTAAGAGGGCAGTTAGCTGATTTTGTAAAAATAGTTTCAAACCTATTTCCATAAGGGCATGAAGATTAGTCTAAGACACCTAGCATCAAAAGGTCAAATTTCCAACAGTTGGTGAAGAAATTCCAGAATTCAATGCATAATACTTGGAGGCAGTTTAATGTTTCTAGTAGATAAAATAGAGATATTATTTTATCTTTAGTTTACTATGCATAATTTTTCCAGAAATAGCCATAGAAACTATTCACTTTAAATTCTGAAAAGAAGATCATAAAAAGTATGGACTTCCTATTACTTAGTTATATTTTGGAAATATCTACATGTTTTTGGTAGATATTATTTGTAATAAATTTTATTCAAATTTTCCAGAAATTATTAAAGAATATTTTGTAAATCAATCCCTTTTTGGAATCTGATATTAGTTCAGCAAAAAAACTATAAATATGTTGTAATACGACTTACAAGTGGTTGGGACTTGTTTGAAGAAAAGGACATGTATTGTAAAGTAGCTCACAGGGCCACCATTGATTAGATTTTGAGTAATGCAGTGCATTGATCAGATTTTTAGTAATGCAGTGCATTCGTTACAAGATTCTTGTGTCATTTTTATTGCTGAAGTGCATTTATATTTGTCAAGTTGTTTTCTTTTTCTTCTCATATGTGATTCAAAAATCTGAATTATTCTAAGAAGTTAAAGAGCATAATTTGTTTGAATGTACACCATGTCTCTGGCCTAAGCATATCTTTTATTTTTTCTACTGAAAATTAAAATCAAAATTCTTAACTGCTCTGCTTTTCAGTTGGACATCTAAATCTTTTCCTCTCCTTCACACCATAGATCGTAAAGGATCCAGTGAATTTGCCTAACCTCTATATTTGATCACCTCAAACCTTGATCCAGCGAATTTGCCTAACCTACCCTGTAAGTTTAGCGTGTAGACTCTATATTTGATCACCTCAAACCTGTGATTACATTTTCCCAATGGCCTCTCTTCCCTGTTTCAACCTAACAATGAAAAAAACCCAAACCTAAACTTAAGGACTAGCCTAATACCTTCAGTCAAACAAAGATAAATCATAAAGAAAGATCCCTCTCTGAAACTAGAAGGTCTAGATTCTCAGTTTCCAAAGTGCTTTTGTGGTTACCTTTGTGATTTTTTCCACAACCTCAAAAATTATAGAGTGATAACAAATTGCACATCTATAAATAGGTAATTTTATCATTAATACGATACTCTTTGAGAGTGGAGTCTATTTGAGCTTGTACAATTATGTGATCTGGAGAGAAAATAAGACATGACAACATACCTTCCATACTAAATTAGAGAATGCCTCTCAATACAATAATTCTTTATAATTTTAAACAAAATCATATAATACTTATCCCTCAATTATATAATTCTTACTTAAAAAATATTTAAATAATTACCTTAATAATATATTTTCATAAACATAATTATATATTCTTAAACTTCAAATTAAAAAAACATTTATAACCAAAATACCTAATTTAAACTTAACTTAAATAATACATTAAATAATCTATTTACATAAAATTCTATGTCACAAGTTAAAATAACAAACTATAAATAACCATCTTAATAAATCATATAATAATAAATAGTTCTGACTTCACAATTATATAATTAAAAAACTAAACCCTAAGTGATAATCTTAATTATAATACTCTAAACTTCATAAAATATCTTCATCAATTATTCCTACTTTTTTTTAATTGAAAATGAATTATTATATCGAAATCTCTTGCATTCTTCACGTTAAATAGTAAAGGACTTTATTGTTTGGAAAATCAAGACTTATATCAAGTTAATCATTTGAAACAATGAGTTTTTTCATGCCAAATAGTTCTGACTTCACAATTATATAATTAAAAAACTAAGCCCTAAGTGATAATCTTAATTATAATACTCTAAACTTCATAAAATATCTTCATCAATTATTCCTACTTTTTTTCAATTGAAAATGAATTATTATATCGAAATCTCTTGCATTCTTCACGTTAAATAGTAAAGGACTTTATTGTTTGGAAAATCAAGACTTATATCAAGTTAATCATTTGAAACAATGAGTTTTTTCATGCCATGTTGACATGATGGTTACATTTTTACATGTGATTGCAATGAGTGTTTTCATGCCATTTTCACACGATGGTTACATTTTTACATGGATTGAGTGGTAAAGTCAAGGAGCTTTACTTTTCTGGTTAGTCCTTGCAATGAGTTTTTTCATGCCATTTTCACATGAGGATTACATCTTTACATGTGATTGCAATGAGCTTTTTCATGCCATTTTCACATGATGGTTACATTTTTACATGTGATTGAGTGGTAAAGTCAAGGAGGTTTACTTTTATGGTTAGCACAAATATCGAAAACGTTTTTCTGACATTATTTCTTAAATTTCGAGTCATTATCTCACCAAATTTAACAAACATGGTCGTTTAGCTAACGTGTATCTTCATTCCCCACAAATCCTAAGTAACATGTATGTCCGTTCTTAATCAACTTTGAAACAAACTATATTTCTGGGGAACGCGCCTTTAATATGTATGTTTAGGGATCTGAAATGAGTTAAGGTAGCGCCAGGTTTTGTTTATTTATTTATGGTGGGGAGGTATTGGAATTTTTTTAATTATGAAATTAGAACTATTAAAATTTTATAATTAATGTTTTTTATTAAATAATGAAATTGATATTTTATAATGGAAGTTTTTATGATTCAGGATTAAAGAATATTTTTATATTTATTTTTTAATAATATCGTTGTTTTAGGATCAATGTTTTGAATTCCTATTGAGTTCATTATTAGGAGAAAGATGAGGAATAGCGAGATTAACAAATTACATTATTATAGTAGAGATGTAATGGTAAATTCCAAATAATTATAAATAATAAAACTTATTAAAAATATAGAGTCAAAATTACTATAATTATTATAATTTTTGGTCTAATAATAAATGAAAAAGCTCATTAAATAGATTTTTTTTTTAAATTAACATTTCAGAGATTATAAAATATAAATAAACAATTTTAAGAAATTATAATATAATTACTTTGTTTTTGTCCAATAGTAAATAAATAAAATATAAATAAACAATCCTAATATAATAAAAACAGTATTATAACTATTTTATTTTTGGTTAAATAGTAAATGAATAAACTAACTAGCTAGAATTTTCTCTAAAATAATATCGGAGAGTTTAAAAAATATAAATAAACATTTTTAATAAAATAAGAAATTAGCATATAATTAGTATATTTTATTTAATAAGTATTATTAAATCTATAAGGGAAGAAAATATGGAATGAAAAAAAAAAAAAACTCTTAAATATTAATTTAAAAATTATATTGTATCTATATACAAAAGAGGAAGAAAATATAATAAAATATATATATATATATATATATATATATATATTGTAATTGGAAAAATAAAGGATGAAACTGATAGTTTAGTTAAGATAGAACAAATAGTTTTGAAAGAGATCAAGTTGAAATTATTATTACTCTTGATTATTTACTTAAGGAGGAAAAAAGGTTTTTAAAAAGAGATAAAGTTGAAATTATATTTAAAGTTGAAATAAATCTATACATTACTTTTGGTTAACTAACTATGGACTTGCAAGTCCTAAACATTTTACAATGCATTTTCCATCTTTTAGAAGAATGTGAATTACCATGGAATAAACATTAACCACATTTTCAAATAACTAGTGTATTTTAGTGTTGAAACTATGTTTAGGAATGTAAGGCTAGATGAAGGGCCCATAGTAAATTAATAATAGTGGAGGTAATTTCATGTAATGTTGATTAGGCCCACTAACTTACTAAATTCCTACAGTTTACTATGGTATTTAACATCGAGTAAATTTAATGGAGTCTCATTAAAGAAAGTCCACTAGGTAGTTATAAGGTTGTATGATTAGTGTTCTCTTGATAAATATAAACAATGATAGATTCAACTTTATGAGAGTGCAAAAGATTATTGTATTTGGAGTTTAGCTCATTAGGAGGTTTTCCCCTAAAGAGGCAAATGAATAGGAGTGGATTCCTTCCATAAAAGGATCATTTGTAAGGTGTTTTCATACCTTAAGGGTTTATTATCCTTTTCATATTTTCCATGACTTATATTCAAATATGTGGTGCATAGCACTAAAGTTACTGTTGTAAATCCAATAATTGCTATGTGAGATAAGACACAAGTTTTTTTCTTCTACTTCAAAATAAACTATAAAATCTTATTGAATTGCTTTGTGCAAAATAATATGAGATGAAAAGAGAATGTGTAATTGGTTGTTACTAACTATGTAATCTATTGTATCTATAACACTAAATTTCACTTACAATATTAAGGTTCAATTTCATAAGATTCTTAAGTTTTTTCTTTATTTATTTATTTCTCTTCTATGTTGTGGGTGTGCCACAATATCTACATGAAACCAATTAGGCTTCCATTACAATTATTAAGCTAATGGGCATTCATGGAACATGTAACACTAAACATTGGCGCGTAAGATGTGGGGGAGTGGACATAAATGTTGAAGTATGCATGAACACAAGTTAATATGTGTTTCCATCTTATCAAGCACAAAATATTGCAAAGCATGGGTACAAGCATTAGAGCATGCTTGTGAACTAGAAAACTTAATGCACATGAAATTTTTTACATCAAATAATATTGATGTCTTACGACTCTAACCTTGAAACCTATCAAAAATGTTACATGCCATGATGTTAGTGTGCAAGGGTTGGCCTAATTGGACCAAGCCTACATGGAAAATAGTATTTTTCCAACAAATGTGATGACATGCACTAGCTATATGTGTAGTTTTGTTTGAATTAATATGTATGTATGAATATACATAAACATTTTCCATTTCCAATGTTACATTACAAGGATCTTATTTCTTGTAAGCTATGACCTCGTGTCTATTTACACCTAGTAATTTGTAGCAAGTAGAGTTTATTTTTTTCCACTGAGCAAGTAGAGTTTATATCCACAACCTTAATGCATTAAGCAATACGTATGAAAATATGCATAATTGCAAATTTTAAAGAGAGTATAGTTTAAAACTCCAAAGAGATATTTTGAATAGTGCTTACAGTTGCTCCTTGTGATTTACATGCTTTGACATAACAACATATAACATAAATTGAAAGCACAACCCTAACTAGAAGAGAATACTTAGAAGTTGAAAAGTTAGCAAAGTATACTTAGTGGAGCTAACTCTAATGTTATATGAAATTATAAAATTAATGGAATGTACTTGAATCTTACATAAATTTACAATCAATTTTTCCAAACCTAATTATGATATAAGCTATTTATAAATAATTATTTTCATACATCTTGTTATTATATTATTAAAAAAATTGAATATTAAAATAATATTTTTTTTAATATTTATTATAATAATAAATAAATAAATAAATAATTTTAGGATTATTATTAAATGAGATATTGAGCTAGTATATGAGATTTATTTATATTTTAGATAACGAATATTTAAAAAAAAATATAAAAAAAAGATAAAGATATTTTATATCTGTCTAAGCTTTCAAAATAAAAAATTCATATTCTTTCTATAAATTAAAATATATTTATTATTTTCAATTTTAAATACACTTTGGATCATATATACTTTCATTATAAATACATTAATTTCATAATAATTAATATAAATTGTTTGTTTTCAATCCCTTTAAATTTTATTATTAACACTTTAGCCTTTCAAAATAAAAGATTCATATATTTTCTATATTTTAAATATATTTAATATTTTCAATTTTCAATTTCCTTTAGTTCTATGTACTTTATTATAAATACATTAATTTCATAACAATTAATATATATTGTTTCTTTTCAACGCTTTTAAATTTCATTATTAAAATTTTATTATACATTACAAAACATAATTTAAACTTGCTGTAATTTTTTATCTTATTTTTCTAACTATTTAAACAATCACACCATTATTCTAAAATTTAAAATATAAAATAACTTTATATAAATACCACATTACTACATTAAAGTAGCCAAATACCCCTCAACGCGATCACCCTCAATGATTGAGTGAGCATGGTCCAATTATCCCATTTAAAATATATATAATATTTAAAGTTTTCAATTCTTATCCTGTGTACTTCATCATAATTATATTCATCAAAATTTATTAATATAAGTTGTTCGTTTTCAATGCCTTCAAATTTTGTTATTAAATTCTATTGTGCATTGCAAAATATAATTTAAACATGTTACTATTTTTTATCTTATCTTTCAAACTATTTAAACAACTAAAATAATTTAATTTATTAATATAAATTATTTGTTTTCAATACTTTTAAATTTTATCGTACATTGCAAAACATAATTTTAACATGCTACTATTTTTTATTTTATCTTTTAAATTATTTAAACAATTAAAATAATTTCGTTTATTAATATAAGTTGTATATTTTCAATACCCTTAAATTTTGTTATTAAATTTTAATGTGTATTATAAAACATAATTTAAACATGCTACTATTTTTTATCTTTATCTTTCAAATTATTTAAATAATAAAATCTTAAAATGTAAAATTACCCTGCATAAACATTACATTAAAACAGCCCAATACCAACCGCTCATCCCTAACACTCATTACATTAAAACAGCTCAATACCGACCGCTAATCCCTAACACTCAAAATGATTGAATAAAGGTCGTCCATTATTCCCGGTATAAAAATATATTTATTATTTTCGATTTTAAATTCCCTATAAGTTAACTCTACTTCTCCATAAATACATTCATCAATGATGATTGAGTAATGGTGGTCCCGTTATCCACAGTTGCACCTGGAAGTATGATTAAGTTTGGCCCCCTAACCTCCACTTACCCTGTATTATAATCCTTAGGATCAACTTGGACTCGTTCGATTCTTCTGTTGTCCCCACATTAGGGTTAGAAAAATCAAATTTGTACGACCAATGTTGGACGTTTATTTTCACTACATTCAAACTATTTGCCGTGGTCGGAGATGGCATCATGCGTCCAAGTGATGGATCCAGTCGCGCCGATGATGGTCGCCAACGCAGCACACACCCTGCCATTGACATTTCCATATAAACAGATCTAGCGTACCACAGATCATCCCCTCCCGTCCAAGAACCAAAATGATGACTCCCCTGTAACCAGCCGCAGCAGACCCAATCTCAAAGCAGAATGTGGATTTCATTTGCCATATACGAGCCTCAACATGGCTGCGACATTCAGGACGCGGTTACCCACATGGCCAGAGTGGCCGCTCTGCTAGAAAAAGGAAACAACATTGACGTCGCCATTCTGAAGAGCCTCGAGCAATCATGGGTATGTGTATGCGAACAACAAATTTGATCTAGCATTCTAAGAAGGTTTACGTATGAAGAGATTTGATACCATTTAACCTTTGGTAGATTTAGATGAATTTAGTTTTCAGATCAGAGACGGCCTATATTGTATGTGCAGGTTGCTGTGTTTGCCGTCTCGAAAGGGGAATCCAGTGCCAATGGGCTTTGGTTGAATCTACCTGAGGTAATTTTTTTAGATTAATTTTAGATTTCTGAAATCTGCAATAAATCTAAGTTTAACATTTTATAAGTTTAGCATTTTATCGGATGAGAAAAAATCTAGGCCCTGACTAATTGATTTGTTATGATAATCAGGCAGCAGCATTCACAAAGGGGATGACCAGCGCAGTCAAAATAGTGGACTCCGGTTGGTTCCGGCTGACTTCACGGGAAATAAGCAGAGGGGTTCCCTTTGCTCGGTTATCCCTGGGAGACATTGTTAGCCTCAGAAGAATCTACACGGCAAGCTCGAAGATGCAGGATATGATTTCGTACAGCTGCCTGGCCATACTCAAGTCCTACTTCGTTCGGCTCAAGGGTATATTATCTTCCTCCTTCTATGTGTCTCTGGACGGGAAGCAGATAATAGGGTTAGGAGTGTGGGATAGCGTTGAGTCCGCGTCTGTTTTGGTAAATAATGATGATAATCCCAACGTGAACCCTTGGATCGTGTTTTCGAAAAGCCTGGGGGCTAAAAAGATCAAATACGATGTCTGCCAGGTTGCCTATGTTACATTCCGGGATCCCTGCAACCTCCAGAATTCCAGGCCGGGGTTTCAAATATAAAGTCAATGAAATACAAATCCATTATATTTCGCAGGAGCAATCTTTCATAGATGGATGGATGGTCAGTGTTTTCTACATAATTTTGAGGTTTAAGATATAGAAAAAAATCAAGATGGTCAACCAGAAGTATCGAGCAGAGGTCCATTGCGTGTTATACACGTTCCAGTCGTTCGGAAATAGGATGGCCCAGCCGCTAGCTTGTCAATTTCGGACATCGTGGGTCTGACTGCAAGACAAATCCAGTATACAACAAAATACCAGAAGCCAATGTACTTTTAGCAGAGTTAGAAACATGTGTATAATTATGTCCCCTCCAATTTCAACAGTTTGTCATCATCCCATCTCATTAGGAAGGCTATGTTCCTCCTCATTTCAAATTTTCCATCGACATATGTAAATGGAATGGGCCCGTCGTCAAATGTGAACAAGAGACCGTAAGTTTTTCACAACTCAAATCATAAAAAATTAAAATATGAGAATCCATGTAATTTGAACATGATAGTTCCAAATATTGCAAGTCTATGGGCCCGTCGTCAAATGTGAACAAGAGACCGTAAGTTTTTCACAACTCAAATCATAAAAAATTAAAATATGAGAATCCATGTAATTTGAACATGATAGTTCCAAATATTGCAAGTCTATGTTCCTCCTCATTTCAAATTTTCCATCGACATATGTGAATGGAATGGGCTTGTTGTCAAATGTGAACAAGAAACCGTAAGTTTTTCACAACTCAAATCATAAAAAATTAAAATATGAGAATCCATGTCGTTTGAGCATTATAGGTCCAAATATTGCAAGTTGGAAATTGGATTTATTTACAAAATACACTTCATCATTTACATTATCATTCAATGCTTCAGAAGATATTTTTAGAAATTCATAATGCAAGTAGCCCAAGTAGCCTAGATATTAAGCAATAGGGCATCTCTCTAAGACTCAAACTAAGTTTTCAATAAATATTTGTTTATATCAATATTTTAATGAGAAGAAAACCAAATGAGTTGATTTAGAGGTTTCACCTTTGTCTTCCGTGTGTTCCTACTTCTCTTTAATCTTATCTCATGATATTCTGCATGTTTTTGCTTAATACCAATTCTTACTACAATAAACATAATAAAAATTGGACATTTGGCTTTGATTTTCCTACCCACTATCTCTAAAATTCAATATGCTCCAATAGAATCATGTGATTGATTCTTTCAATTTTTAGCAAGGAAAACAATTCTTCTAGTGGATTCAGTTGTCTTCTTCGAAGAATCCTTCTCACATTCTACACTTTTCTCCAACAAGGAGTTAATTAAATCTCAGAGATCTTAGTTGTCCACTAGCTTGAAGTGACTCAAGATAGTGAGAACATGGGGGGTAGAGAGCCTCAATGAAGTTTATGAGAGGAATGTCTATATTCACACCAATAGCATCAACATATTGCATGATGCCTTTAATTTTGGAAGACAAAGCCATGATATCATTATCTCTCATTTCAAGGATGAAGAGTTTCATCAAAAAATGAATTAGCTTCATTTATGAAATTTGAATATAAATCATATACGTATTTCGACTTCTTCTAATGAGTCCAATTTTTTAATAAACCTAATATGCTCACTGACATCTTCACTTATGCAAGTAGCAATAAAAAAAAATAATGTTTCTTTATTTGTTGTCATTTTCATATGTTTAATATGGCTATCATAAATGATATCACAAAAGTCATTGAAGATCAATGTACACTCAATTTTCCTTGAGTATTTTAGATATTTCTCTTTTCCACTTAGTATGAGACCAACAATAAAAACAATAAAATTCATTTTTCCACCCATCACTTTTTGTGATAAAATTATTTTCACACAACGTCTAAATGTTAAAGGTCTTTTGTATGTTTAGATTAAATCAGGCTTAACATTTAGTGCAAGCCATGCACAATGCCTTAAACATCGTGCCCTACTGCACTTTTTTTTCACTATGCCTTCTTAAGGGGATGGATAATATTTCAGGAGATCTGGAGTCGCTACTATTTCCAAATATAGAGATATATATTAGCGTTTAAAAAAGTATCCAATTGAATATCAACTCCCAATTTTGTTTTAGATTAACTTCAAAGAATTAAAATGTTGTCAAATTCAATATTGAATTCACTTGTAGAACAACTGAGCGAATTGATATAACAAAGCGCAACTTTGGTTTCAACTGTTGGATTTGAATTGTAGTTCAAGGAAATTCATGTCCATGTTGTAATAAATGGCCTCATAACCCCCTTCAAAGTTCTTATATATGTACGACACCACATTTGAAGATATAATGGAAACATTAGGTGAGTTCACTCTTTTATGTTTTTCTAAGGCTTATGCCAATGGACTGATTCACACTTGCGAACCACTTGTATGGAAAGGGGCCCTCTTGAAATATCCATGCCTCAACTATAAGGAATGCACAACCACCACAAGAACCACCATCAAAAGGTACAAAACAAGGTTTTTTGTGACAAAGAACCAGTCGAAAGGAATAAAATGATCATTTCAAGTTGTTTAATAGTTAAATTCACTTGAGCTCAACCAATGGGACAATGAACATCAAAAGGAATGGAATGAAGGTTTCAAATTCATAGTTCATTTTCTTTTGTCATGTTCAATTTGATTACGCCACCTTTGTGGATATCAAAGCCAACATATTTCAATTGACATTAACAGATACATGTAGAGATTTAGAAAGAAAAAAATATCCCAAGAGTTGGCTCATCTTCCCCTCACTATAAGAGAGAAATATCCCAATGGTCAAAGAGAGAAATATACCAAAGGTCATATGACCTGTAGAAGCATTTAGGGTTTCTTCAATTCAAGGAGGCATTTCTCACAATAGAGATTGTTGGTTACCTGAATAAGAGGAAAAGTGAATCTTTGAACAAGTTGCAGATATTAGTAGATATTTTTCCTAGGATTGTAGGTTTTTGAATATTTTGAATATGAAAAATCAATTGTTTGATTTTATTTTGTTCATTACATTTCTGGAATTTTGAAATGTATCATAAGCTATAATCTAGTTAAGTTTTACTGATACACTAATAAAATGCAAATAGAGTTATTACATCTTAAATATAAAAAAAGGTGTTGTGTCCTAATTGTTTCTAGATGAATGCGATTGAAATGGCCACTTTTTTTACATTATTTTTGAATTTACAACAATTAAATTAGCTGTGGACTTATAAAAGATAACATCAGTTTAATTTCGATATTATTAATAACTTACAAACGTATAACTTCATGTATTAAAACTTTTATGCCAAAGAAGTAAAATATATATATATATTATACACATTGGCAAAACTTGTTATAATTTGTTTGTCAAATCAACAGTGAGTCATCTCTGACAGGTTGATTCATTACTATTATTTGAGGAAAACCACACCACGTGAAATTATCCTAGTGGTCCATAAAGAAATAAGATTTTACTTTTTCCATATGCCTCTAAATTTTAGGCTATTAACTTATTTCTTTAGATGAGCCAACTTTTAGCCAAACAAAAACAATTTTTAAAATATAAAATTATTTGTTATTTTTAATTTAATATTTATAATATTAAAAATTAAATATTTAACATTTATTTTTTTAATATTATTTCCATTTATTATATGAGCCTTTATTTTCTTTATAAAATTTTGTTTATATGTTACATTATAAAATTTTGTTTCTCTGTTACATTACCATCGATAAGTCAAGATGCTAGCCATTTGATGGTGGAAGCACGGGTACAACCTTTTTATTGGGATCCCTGTTGTTGAAGCTTTTAAGGAATATTTTTAACTCTCTGTTGTTGAATCTTTATATGATTATTGTTGTCTAAGATTTTCTTTTTTATTAGGTACATATATTGTTTTGCTGAAGCATTTGAGGAATATTGTTACTTAAGCTTTTTGATCTCTGTTGTTGAATTATTACAAGATTATGGTTGTCTAACCTTTTCTTTTTTATTAGGTACATATATTGTTTTTATGAAGCATTTGAGGAATATTGTTACTTAAGCTTTTTGATCTCTGTTGTTGAATTATTACAGGATTATGGTTGTCTAAGCTTTTCTTTTTTTATGAGATACATATATTGTTTTCGATCTCTGTTGTTGAAGCATTTTAAGAATATTGTTGTCTAAGCTTTCATTTTTCAGTATGAGATACATATATCATTGAACCGTATCGTTGTTTGAGATCATCATGACACATACTATATTAATTATACATCTTTTGATTGGTGCTTTACATATGTGTTTGGGAACGAATAAAAGAAAACAATGGTTGTTTTGAAATAACGAATAAATGAAGAAAAACGAACGAAATTTGGTTGGACACTGCCATGTCTGCTTCGAATGGTGTTTTTTATACAAAGTTGTCTTTAGAACAATATGTCTCTGATGGGAAAAGTATATCTACTCTCCACCATATCTACTTTGGAATGGTATCAAATTTGTCTTTAGTACCAACGAGGGATAACAATCATGTTGGTTTTTACATTATCATGGGACATAATAAATTCTATTTAATTGAATGATATTAAATTTAGGATCGAATAAATGAAATCGGATAGGATTTACAAATCTATTGCATGATTAAAGATCATATGCAGCCTCCACCATAACACAAGATGCATAGATGTTTAAGAATTTCTTAAAGAAAAATGAATGAAATTCGATGCGTCTCATTCATATATATATATATATATGTTTCCGAAGAGGTATGCATCTATTAAGAAGGTAAAATAAATTATTTCATTTATTTATAATTTTTTTGTTCTAACGCATTGAGCGGTATGTTTTACATATTATTTTATAATAAAGTGATATTCAATTGAACTAATTTCATGGTTTTTATGTCTATTTATGTTGTTTATAGTTAAAATTTTATCTATTTTTATAAATTTTATTTATAAAAAATTATATTTTATATAGTTTTTATTTTAAATTATAAAATATAATAATGATTACTTTATAATTAAATCACATACTTTTAGATTTAGAACCATGTAATATATCTAAAAATATTATATGATCCGTATAGTATTATGTGGATTTTCCTGAAATTAAATAAAATCATATGTTATGTAGATTATTTATATGGGTATGTTTTAAATTATATCATTATGATAATTAGGATAGTATCATGTCATTTTATTATGATATATAGTTTAATTTCACAATTTTCTCCTTACCTTTTGAAAATATAAATCGTTACATTATTATATTATTTGTAACATTAATATCTAATTTTGAGCTTAGAGCAATGTATTTATATACTTAAGATCATGTAATGAAGCCACTTATATGTAATTCAATTTTATTTTTTATTTTTGTTAAAACTCAATGCACCAAGAGTAGCTAGGTTCTAGATAACATATTTCGAGGAGAGTGTAAAGGTACTTTACATTCACTTATGTGGGATATGTTGTTAAATGGTGTTAGATAACTAAAAAAGCATATACATTTAAATATGTACATAAAAGTAGGTTAAAAATTGTTAGTGTAATTTTTTTTGGATTGATCAAATATTGAGAGGAATCTAATTTTTATGGTGTAATTTTTAAATCTTTTAATATAAAAGAATTATTACCTGACATAAAATTAACGATAAAAACATTTACATTTAAAGAAAATAGATCCTTCTCAATATTGATAAGTGCTTATCTTAATTAAATATATGATGATTAATAATCTAATTTATAATTTTAAACAAAATCATATAATTTTTATTTCTCAACTATACTAGCCTAGATCCATCTTAATTTCAAATCAACCTAGGATTGAGAGAGATCAAATATCTTTTTACTCTAATAGTTTACACCTCAAGATATTTCATCCCTCTTGGCACTTGGTAGATCCATAATTAAAATAGATCTAAGTTGGTTTAATTAGTAATTAGTAATTATAATATAATCATAATTGTTGATTTCTTTTTTATTTTATTTTTATTTCTATGTAATTTGACTAAGTCAAGAAAAAATATTAATAATTTATTAATTATTTTTATTTTATTTTATTTTATTTTTATTTAATTTTACTAAGTAAAAATGTTTAACAAAACAGAAAATTGCAATCACCTACTAGACTAGAAAACGCCTCTAAACACAACAATTCTTTATAATTTTAAACAAATACATCTAATATTCATCCCCTCAATTATATAATTCTTACTAAAGAGATCTATTTTTTTTAATAATATTTTTTCATAAATATAATTATATTATTTAAATTTCTAATAAATATAAAATAATATTTAAAACTAAAATAAATTATTGATATTTAAATTAAACTCTATACTAAATAACCCATTTACATAAGATAAAATTTAACTTAGGTTAAAATAAGAAACTTTAATTAACAATGTTAATGAATCGTATAATAATAATAAATTTTGACTTCAGAATTATAAAGAATTTTGACTTCAGAATGATATAAGATACTAAAACATTAGTAATAATCTTAATTATAAGGCGTTGAATGTCATAATTTTTTTCTTTCTTGTTTCGAGTGTGGTTTATTCTACTACAGAGCGATATAATAAATATCTTCGTTAAGTATTCTTGTTATTTTCTTTAATTTTTAGTGCGGTTAAATTCCTTCTGCGTATTTCTATTTCATGTAAAACGTATTCCTATGAAGTTAGTATATCAATTTCTATTTCATGTAAAACGTATTCCTATGAAGTTAGTATATCAATTTTTAGTGGAACTGGAACCCAAATAAAGAAGAGAGGTGCGACTCCAATTTATCATTCGAGTTACATTTATCGTGACCATTATTTCTATTTTATTTTAAATTAATTGATGGAAAATGATGTAAAGTAATAAATATCTCAGGTATGGTTATGGTTAGGTGTAGATTTAATATAATTATTATTCAATTATTTAACAAAAAAATTATTTTTAGAAATGGTGTAATGTAATGGTTAATATTTTGACTCGGTCAAATTATATAAAAAACAAATAAAAAGATTAATTTAATGTAATGTAAATAATTTAAAAAAAAAAACCTTATAAAAATAAAATAATAATAAAAGGAAAAATGAACCTTGGTATTGCCCCATGGTATTCATATGCAAGCAGAAATTATACCAACCAAGAGGCATCTTAACTCCAAGCATATAGAGGGATCAAATCTTTTAAGATGCAAACTTCTATTACACTAAAAAGAAATTAGATTGGTAGATCCGGATTTAAGATATATTTAAGTAAGTATCATGTCGATTTTGATAAAATTAAATAAAACCATTTAGTATGTAGAATAATTTCTTAGATATATATTTAAACCATGTAATTATTATAATTGGGATAGCATCATGTGGTTTTACTATATCGTATAAATTAGTTTCTCAATTGCCTCATTTATTCTTGAAACTATATAATTATTACTTTAACATATGGTTTATGAACATAATTACCTGATTTTAAATTCAAAATTATGTAATTATATATCTAAAACATTGTAATAAAGATACTGTAATGACCCCAGTAAATGTAAATGTGAATTTTACTATGGTAAAAGACAATATAGTAGTTGTTGTTTATGTTTAAAAGAAACAAAACTGTGATAAACTACATTATTGAATAAATTAAATATTTTCTTGAAATGCTGGCAGCCTCTGGGAGGTGGATTTCAAAGAAAGAGATCAGTTGTAATAACTGATTGGAACTGCCCTCCCAAACAGGAAAAGTCTTGGATGTAGGGAGGAAGTTATGTGCTGTTGGGACAGACAGAAGGAAATCTTTTCTGAGAAAAGAGAAAAGAGAAATACAAAAGGAAAAAGGTTAAGTCTGGTAGAGACCAGATAACCAGGCACATAGTGCACAGATCTTGTTGAGGGCTTGAGGCCTGCAAGATGGCTCGGGGGGAGAATACCGTCTGCGAGATGGATCTCATGGCTGGGTGGTAGAGCGGAATCAAGGTACAGAAGACTTGCTTAAGTACCTGTTCATAACTCTGGCGAATCAGGTATGATTTCCAATCGCAGAGTTTCCATTGAAAATTAAAGTGAGGAATGTACAGTAGACTTACAGTGGTTAAATGATAACTGTGTTTCATTCCCAAGATTACTGTCATGCTAATGAATTAACTGCCTAAATGTAGGATAAAATAAGGACAGGCTATTAAGTGTTAGGCATAACCGGAAAACTTGCTAACTGTTAATACAGCTACGCAGGTGTGGTTTTCGATTAAACCACAGATTATAAAATGATTTACATAATGTAAAGCAATCAATGAGACAGAGTTAGACTCAGGTCGGAAAACGAGTTAATGGAACCAGCATTCTGAAACCCTGAATACCGACCAACAGTTATCGAGACATTCTCTAATAAAAATAAGTGTGAAAATATCCAAGTCAGAGTATTAAGTACCGGCGGTAGGTTCTAAAGTGGTATTCATTAACAGACCGAAATAAACATATGCATATTGGTAAGACTCTGTTGAATAGTGAGAACTAACATACTATTCCATTCACAGAAGTAGTAAACATATTCGGTAAATGTATGAAATGAAGAACCATACCCTACTGTTACAACCCTATTAATAAATAGCATCATTTGCAGTTACAGCCACCGAGGAAACGGTTCAACACATAAACGACCACGAAATGAGATAACAGAGCAATGAAAATGTGTTTGTGACTGTAGAAATACTTGACTGTAGAAATACTTATACATGCGAATTATCCGACTTGCTGAATGAAAGAAAATTCGGTATGCCAACTACAGCAAACAGATACTATCCATAGCAAACAACATTGGCAAAAACATATGGTAATATCGGAACGATTTCCGTGAAATCTGTAGCGAAACGTAATGGAAATCAAGAGCTTTGCCATCATTGAAGACAGGCAGCTTACCACAGTCAGAGACAGAAAGTAACTGTAAATAAGAAAACCTAACCGGGATTTATATTATCATTTAAGCACACAACCCATTTCCATAACGTTGCTCAGAATGCGGACCACCAGAGGGGGTTCGAACAGAGCCATATCCCGAACACATACATTTATATGAACTGAAAAGAAAACGAGTGCCTTGACAGTAAAAACCCTGGTCGGGTATTAACATGCGAATCTATATACAGAGGATTTTCCAAAAATAAAATAATCTGTATTCGTAACCGAAACTGTGCATCAGGGCCAGGCCCTGTATATTATCAAATAATAAGTGCAGAAACCCCAATGTCTAAACTGTCGAAAGGGGCGACTGCCCATAACAAAACTAATCTAAAGATAGAAGAGACGGAGTACACGGGTCGCCATGGACTGTGCGCCCGGTGCTGGATATAGATTCAAATCATGAACAAACATATGTAAACCGTGAGGGTGCGCTCAGAAATACCTCAGCAGACCGAAGAAGGATTAACCAGTGCTCGAACGATGGACTGCCACAGTTCAACCACACGAATATATCAAGAGCGAGGACTATTGAGCTCTCATCTACAAAAGAAAGGGGTAATGAGAGGCTTAAACTCACCTGTAACCGTTGAGAAACAGTGTTATTGAGCCTAAAGGCTGTGACGTTGTTGAAGGAGAGCCATCGGACCCATCTGCACATTATGCCAGCAAAGCAATATATTAGATTGAACCGTGAGCAGTTAAAAGTTGAAAGCATGCCGAGAGCGAACTGTAAATAAACCTGGGGCCATTACCTGTGCAGGAGTATGCCGAGCGCTTCACTTTCTTCTGAGCTTGGGTGAGGTGTGGATACGAAGCTGGAGGCCTCGATCCGGCATCAGAGCTCCGAGAGGAGTCGAAGAAATCTGTGGAAATGAGTTCTGGGCTCGCTCCGGTGGGGTTTTGAGCAGCTCTAAAACCCTCGACCCTTCTCATCCATTCGATCCGAGTAATAGATCCTAACCGTCGATGTATGGCGGGAAAACTGTGGTGGAGTAACCGAGGTCCCCAAGCCCGAGGTGTCACATGGCGGGGTGGGCAAGTCATGCCACCTGCCAAGTGGTGGACTAAGCTCATAAAGACTGTAGATGACCTGGCGCCTGCAATGGCTGCGGTCGGACCACCTAACTCCGCGTTATGTCAATACATCATGTACTGGGCAGGGTCATAGGATTAGGAGCTTAGGTGTGAATCATTTACGGCCAATCCAAATACCATGTAAGGCACATATAACATGTTAGCGCATAACCATATAGTAAGGTGTTGAAAACCGTCAGCAAATATTAACCATGTTACATAGTATATAGGTTGGTAAATGCACCATGTTCAATAACACATTCATATACGGTAACATTTAGTTAAGAGGTATTCCATGCAGTAAGCCAACTATATGGCAATCGTAAATTTTTTTTTATGTATGGTTTAGAGGTGTGACAGATACTAATTTGTAGTATTGAATCAATTATGGTTTTTCCCAAAAACTCTATAGCTAGGTTCTATACCACGTAATTTGTGAATAGTAGTCATCTACTCTACATATACTCTACATATTCCTAGAAGAATAGAAGAATATGTTGTTTAGTGATATTAGATAATCCAAAAATAAAAAATACATATGCTATATATATTTACATATGCACATAAAAGCATGTAAAAAAATAAAATTTATTTAGAGAGAAATCAAATTTCTTAAAGTGAAGTTTTGTGTCCTTTTTTAATTATTTAGTAAAAAAATCGAATGACAAAGGAATTAAATTTTAAGAAAACGGAATTTTCTCAATATTGGTAAATTTGTATTTAAAATAGATATATGATGATTGATAATCCAGTTTTCTAGTTTTAAACAAAATTATATAATATTTGTCCCTCAATTATATCAACCTAGATCCATCTTAATTTTAGAGAAGAGTCTATAGGGATCAAATCTCTTTTCACTCTATTAGTGGTTTGCACCTCAATAGATTTGGTGAGCCTCCTCGTTTGGTAGATTTAGAATGAGGTAGTCTAATTTATAGAAGAAATAACCTTTTTCACTAGAATGAGGTCATACAATTTTAAGCAAGGTTGTGATTTTTTATTGTTTAAAATATTTTTTTGAATGCATAAATGGAAATCCATGGGTACTTGAAGTTTGCAAATTAAACAACTTAAACTCAAGTTTTTAAAATCTTTTCCAAAATTTGGTTTAAATTAACCACACAAAAAAAGGTTATTCCATCCATAAATTAGACTATGCAAATTCAGAATTAAAATAGATTTTAAACAGATTTAATTATTAATTATAATTATAATTATTATTTTTTGTATTTTATTTTATTTTATTATTATGTAATTTGATTGAGTCAAAATTCTTTATTACTAATTCTAATTATTATTTATTTTAAATTTCATTTTATCTTAATTTTTTCTTTGATATAATTTGATTAAGCCATACATTTTAATATAACATAATAGGATATTATAACATATCTTCCATATTAAACTAGAGAATGCCTCTCAACACAGTACTACTTTATAGTTTTAAACAAAATGATATAATATTTAAACAAATTGTTTATGTAATTTGATGAAATCATAATATTTGAGAGAACAAAAGTTGGTTGGAAAAATCGACCAAGAAAAGTGATTATGTGATAATCTGGAAAATATTTTCACAAGAAAAAAAAAAAAAAATCACAAAAACCTAAAATCCAAAAGAATAAACCATTACAATATATCTTCCATACTAAATTAGAAAAATCCCAACACCATAATTATTTATAATTTTGAATAAAATCATATAATATTTATCTATTAATTATACAAATAAATTTCAAATATTATTTAATTACTTTAATAATATATTTTCATAAATATAATTATATATTTCTAAACTTCAAATAAAAATAAAAATAAAATAATATTTATAACTAAAATAAAAATAAAAGTAAAATAATATTTATAACCAAAATACTTGATTTAAACATAAGTTAAATAATATATTTACATAAAATTCTAACCCACATGTTAAACTATCAAAATAACCAACTATAATTAACCATCTTAATAAATCATAGTTCTGACTTCATAAATCATATAATAATAAATAGCTCTGACCTCACAATTATGTAATTAGAAACTAAACCTTAAATTATAATCTTAATTATAAGACCTTAAACTTCATAAAATATCTTCATCAATTATTCCTTTTTTTTAAGTTGAAAATGAATTATTACATCGAAATCCTTTGCATTCCTCACGTTAAATAGTAAAGTACTTTATTGCTGGGAAAAGCAAGACTTAGATAAACTTATGGAGTTGTCTATAATGCGACTTTTTGAGATTCCGGTGATGGAATCCGGCGGAAGAAATTGAGATGAAATCATGATTTGTTGTAGTTAAAATGGTTTTTTAACTGCATATTCGGATTCAGCACCCTAAAAAACCCCTGGGACGCTTTCATTGTGCAGAAACTAGTTATCAAACTTGGATTTCAATAAATTACTGACGGATTTTCACCGGAAAAAATCGCCGGAAAAGCTTTCAAAAAGTCGCGTTAAAGACTACGGCTAAACGTATTCATTTGAAACCCGACAATAAAGACGAGCATTATTATACCGGCCGAAGCAGGTATATAGCGATGGATATTGCTTTGACTATGAATTAATTTCGTTTGATTTTTTAAATATCAACCGCTATTCAATATTTTAACCAAAGTTTTACGTAAAAAGTGAATTTTTAAAATCATTTAAATATTTTTCGATGGTTTTCATTGCCCATTCAACTTTGGGGTCTTGTTGCCAACGTCGAACTTGCTTTTAACCGAAGTTTTGCCTTTATCCAAAGTTTTTGGAGTATAATTGCAGACGCTGAACTTAAATTTTGCATTTATCCAATATTTTTAAAAGCGAAGTTTATTGCTGTGTATTTATCTAAAATTTTATGTGTATCCAAAGCTTTTAAAAACCAAGCAAAGTTCTAAATAACTTTATATTTTAATAATATTTTAAAACAATTTGTAAATGTTTTGATTGGGTATCATATTCGAGCTCTTATTTTCATAGTTTGAACCAAAACAAGAAGCTTAATATAAAGTTATTTCGATTTATATTATGTTAAATAATTTTTCAACCTATCAGATTTTGACAATTCCATTCATACAGTGAGGAGTCTTATTGCCAGTGATCTTTATTTTTTGATCGTAAACTTAGGAAATAGATCAAAACATATATCAAAATTCGACCCTAAAGCTAATTAATGCTAGCTTTAAATCTAGCATTAAAACATAACATTTTATGTTAGCTACTTTCCACATATATTTGGTATGCCTTTCGACATGTATTTGGTATGCTTTGCCACATGATGGTGCGCTTCCATGTGCCCCTGCATGTGTGTGACTGTCGACATGTGGTGGTTGGAACGTTGTCCAACCAACGACCCTGGTATGATAAAGGGGAGTAGATGCAGTTTCTTGCAGAAAGACAATGAATTCTGAGGGCCAAAGGACAGATATCATCCATGGCAGTTATGTTGCAGAAAGACGCCCTGGGGTTTTCCACAAAACTCAGATGTGATTCAAGTTCATGGTGGGCAAGTGACATTTCAAACCCTGTAAATTCGACCAAATTTTCAGCGAATTGGTTCCCGAGATAAGCAGGAAATTCACAGAACTTGGAATTCAAAGCGACTCCGTGGAAACGATTCGGTGCCGAGGGACAACGACATGATAAATGTTGCCACAACGAGTGGCAGCAGCGAGGAGGTTTTGCAGAGACCGATTTATAAGAAGTAGTTCGTCTGTTATCAGTGGGAGGCAACATGCACCTGCTCGTACGGAGACAATTGTCGTTATCCTCATGGTAAGCTTCCCCTTTTCAGCTTATTTTTTCATGAATTACATGAAAGTTGAAATAAAGAATCCATGGTAGATATCTTTATACCTTTCTAGCTGGGGTTTGTTTGTACAGAGCTTAGGAAACTTGTGGAGAGCGTCAAGGGTTTAAAGAATGGAGATTGGCAGTCAAATATTGACAGCGTTGTTCAAACACTTTCAAGTCTTATTGTGAGGAACACGGACACAAGCCTCTATTCTCTGACATAAACTTAGGACATGGATCAGGAGATGCTTCAAAATTGGACCAGTGGGATTGATTAATGCTGGATTGGCCTTAGCATTAAAGCATAACATTTTCCTAACATTTTATGTGAACATATAGTTGGTATACTTTGCAACATTATGACATATTTCCGCCATCTGGGCTTGTGGCTTAGCCATCTGTCCGCCTACGTCTATGTGTCACTGTTGGCATGTCGCTATTTGCATGCTGGTCAACCAAGGATGGGTGACAACGCACAATATCTATTAATTACCACGGCGTAGAGTAGTTTCTTGCAGGAGAAGCACTTTCCTGTAGAAGAGATCTCATCATCCATGGTATTGATGAAGATGAGGGAAATTGCAAAGACTTACCTTACTAGTTGAGTTGCGCTGCATTCTACAAGCTGGACGCTGGATAACCGTCGATGAGTTAGCAATCGTGCTCCGCCGTTTATGTACAGGCTAGGATTTTAGAATTTGAATTCAAGTGGGAAGTTTCTGATGAATTTCTATGGCATAGGAAGCCATTATTGGATCATTGGCTTGGAGGGCTCCACAACCGAAGGCTACGAGGCAACGCTAGTGTAGTAGTGCAGAGAGGATCTTTACGATGACATTGACGAGGATCTGTTCAAGCTGTCGAGGAACCGAGAATTGGAAAACGGGATTCTTGATAAATTTATGGAAAACGGGATTCTTGATAAATTTATGGAGGCTGCTGCCAGATACGAGATTTATCTAGACCCTAGAAATTCAAAATTTTCGAAACTTGCCTATTTTTTTGTTTTGTTTTGGCCAGCTTTTGCTATTTTTTTTGACACTGCCATTTCCCCTAAAATGAACAGTTGAAGTAGCTGAGTGATAGAATCGCAGGCCGTCAACATGCATTAATGAAGGGAAAAATTATGAAATTCCTCCACCCACTGCGTTCTCTAATTCTGGGTTACACAAGCGGCTTCCACAGAGGTGATTTATCATCAAATTCTGGCAGCACTGCAGCAGGTTAGCATTGTAGCAATTTGATTAAGTGTGATTTGCTAGTAATTGATATTCCTCTGCTTTTTTTATAAATATATATAAATTGGTGTAACAAATTCTGGCAGCACTGCAGCGATTTAGCATCGTAGCAATTTGATTAACTATGATTTGCTAGTGATTGATATTCCCCTGCTTTTTTATAAACATATATAAATTGGTGTAACAAAAAAGTTGTAAGTATTGCTGTCAACTTGGAGTACAACAGTACTCTTACATTTTAAATATGATTGATTTTATATGAACGTAGCATGAGGAATGATTGCCCTCACCACAGAGGATGAAACGTGATTGAAGTATAAAGTTAATGTTGTTCGAGTATTTTTTACGATGATTTTGGTCTAGAAATGGGTAAAAACGTGATTGCTCATGACAGTAATATGTTGGTGTCCAAATTTATTTCTATTTAACATCAAAAGTACGCATACCTGTTTCACATAATGGGATGGGATTAATGGTGCGAACATGGATTTATAACGTCCCTTAAGTATTCCAGCAACGCTGAGCTTGTATTTTTAGCAGCATAGCAACGTAGCTTTGTATTGATTGAATGTACTGATCTCTTTGATGGTGAACATTCTTCATTGACAGGTGAAGCGCTAGGGGAAATAATCCATGCAATGCGGTAAAGCTATAACGTCATGATCTATGTCGAATTTATTTCATTAACTGCTCTTAAAATCCTACATCTGAGTCGCAAATCTGATACATTAGATTCAAGTGAGATCACTAAATCTCAACTCAAAAGCCTAGATCTGGCTTGTCAAATAAAGAGTTGTAACAAGGAGCTCACTTTGCAGTATGAACACTGATTGCCCTCAACACAGAGGAGCAAGGGCACCCCCTAAGTATCCGCACTAATCATGAAATAAATCACTTGCATGTGTTTATAGACACGAAATATTGAAGAGTGCCATTATAAAAAGCTTTAGAAACTGCACACGTTAGTTCTATGAGAGGGAAAGTGCACCCTTCTCTAAGCATTTACATGTGCCAAGTAGATACAGCTCATGCTTGGTTAGAGCTTGGTCCATATCTGGACAATAGATAGATATTAACTTGATTGGATAAACACTGAATGCAGAATTCATTCGGACACATGAATAACAGGGAGGATTATAAAAAATATTTAAATGCATAGTGAGAAAGGAAATGAAAATGGTTGATTTATAAATGCAAAAAAATTAATTATCAACTAACTATTTTATACTTCTCTTATGTAAAATAAGAGGCTTAGTATGAGCGTTATGACAGAATAAGAGGATTAGTTGCAGATGGTGCACAAGCTCCATTAGGTTGTCCACAACTGTGGTGAACAAAGTGTTTTTACGTCTGTACTGGGCCTCGAATTTTTATAGAGTTGATGCTGCCAATTAAAACCGCCATAAATTTCAAAGGCCAATGCTAAAATTATGAACATTATTGTTGGTTTCTTGGTTGTGTCCTATTTCTATAAATATGAACAATATTTGCTGCTGGTTCCATTCTTGATTTCCTGGTTGTATCTTATTTCTATTTTGGTGTAGCTCCATTCTGCTGTGCAAAACTTTGTGATGAACAAACAACGTTTTTCGCTGTGTGGGTTAGGGCTTTTTGACAGAGTTGATGCTGAATTTCAAACGTCAATACGGAAACCATATTTGTTGTTGGTTCCCTGGTTGTGTCCTATTTCGGCACGTATGCCATTGCATTGCAATCTTGTTGATATACAATTCTTCTTTACGCCACTTTGTAGTTTTGGGATATCCTCATATTAACATCTAAGGTGACGTAGCCAAAATAGATAGTGGGTCACCTTAATTTAATTATTCCCCTTAGCTTCAAATCAAGCTTAGAAATCCTATGTTCCCCACGGTAAAAAAAATTCCAAGGCTTAGCATCGAAAGTGCTTAAGCCTATAACCATTGTCTTTCAGCATTCCCTCTTATAATTAAATTTATAAGAAATCCATTTCACGCACGTGGTTCCATGTTACAAGACTATATATCATTCAGATCGTTGCATCGGGGTAGACTATGGAACATGCTTTTGATTCAAATGTTATCCATGATCTGAAGACCCTGATGTGACATTTGTAATTTTGATCTGGATTACTTTCCATAGCTATTATTTATGGGTGTTGGGAGTAGAAACAATGAAGCCTATATTTCCTAAAACGCACCCAATATATTTTTAAATGAATAAAATTAGACTTTACCGGGCTTGCGTCGGGTTCTATATGATCCTAGGGGTTCAGGTATATCTGGTGTATCCGGTTTCCATCCAAATTTAGTAATGTCTCTTCTGCTTTGAAACATAATTTCCTTAAAACGCTTCTAATAAAACATTAACAAGATATGAACGAAACCTTGATCTATGTGGTTTGTTGGGCCTCGCAATGGAGATGATTCGAGTGTATCTTATGTTTGTGGAAATCTAGTGGTCTAGGAGACTTTGCCAGCGCTAAATTTAACCAAGATTTGAATGACCGAATAAGTACCCTTTTGGGTCCTACGTTAGTGCGGGGGTCTCGGTATTATTTCCCTTTGTGTCAGATCTTGTTTGTTGACAAACTTTGCAACACGATCTTGTTGGTTGATAAACTTTGCCACGAGTCTTCTCCGCTCCATTTATTGATGCACTTCGCTATAAAACCCAATCCAGTCCTGCTCTGCAAATTATAGCTTTCTCTTCATTCCACGAATTGATGAAAGTTATTATGCGAGGCCTTTGAATTCATCTGCAACCAATTAAGAGAACTAATACTTGGATACAAGTTTAAATCTACGAATTCAAACAACCCAATATACACAGATTTACAAATGCAAACGATTTAACAAACAAAGGAAACGATTTAACAAACAAAGGAGCCACTGTCGTAGCGGTAGTCCCTTCCGGGGTCAGAAATATGAACAACAATATTGGTGTGCTCAAATGCAAGAAACTTCCCACTTTCAGAATCATTGCCAAAGGAGGATTACTTACCAGAGATGGCACAAAAGCTCCATTCAGTCACCACAACTACGGTGAAAAGATAGTGTTTTACGTCTGTGTTGGGCCTTAAGATAGTGTTTTACGTCTGTGTTGGGCCTTGGATTTTTACAGATTTATGCTGCGCATTCAAACTATCATAAATTTGAAATGCCCATACCAGATTTATGATATTTGCTGCTGGTTTCATTCTTGATTTTGTGGTTGTCTTTTTTCGGCAGGTATACCATTGCATTGCAATCTTGTTTGCTTTTCAGGCCATTTTCACATTACGTTTACATTTAACACGTGATTTCTTCATGCTATTTTCACACGATATTTACATTTTTTCATGTGATTGAGTGGTAAAGTCAAAGAGGTTTACTTTTTGGTTAGGAAAAATTTTGAAAACGATTTTATAACATCATTTCTTAAATTTCGAGTCATTATCTCACCGAACCTAACCAACATAGTCGTTTAGCTAACGCGTATCTCCATTCCCACAAATCCTAAGTATAATATGGATGCCCATTCTTAATCAACTTTTAAACTAACTATATTTCTCGGAAATATTCCTTATGTATGTTTAGGTATCTGAAATGAGTTAACCGTAGGGCGAAGTTTTATTTATGGTGGGGAGGTATTGGTTTTATTTAAATGCAATAATTGCTAGTGAGATAAGTTTGTTTGTTTTTCCTTTTCCTCTGAGTTTATTGAATTGTTTTGTGCAAAATATTATGAGATAAAAAGAGAATGCACAATTTTTCGTTACTAATTATGTTATATATTGTATTTATAATACTAAATTTTACAAGAACTGCTACGCCCAGCTGCCGCGCGCGCCCTCTGTGTTTTCTTGTGATCCGACTGTGTCTGCCTGGGCTCTCGCCTCCAGCCATGGCCCCCTCAGATCCGCCTCTGGAGGGGGTCGATTCTCAGCGCGCCTTCTCTGATTTAGTGAAATCCCTACCCCCGCAGCGCCCCAGGCCTTCTCTTTCAAGATTTGTCAAGAAGCTGGATGTACTCTAGGAAGTTCAGTTGCCTCCTGCCCTGCCTCGCATGGCGGCTTTGTCTCTCGCTGAAAAAGGTCTCATAGGTCAATTTACAGGCCTCTGGCCCTCTCCTAGAACTGTTCAAAGATGGGTTGAAAGAAACTGGTCGGACAAGATTCAAGGGAAAATCTCCATCAGGTTCTATGGGAAAGGGTACTTCACATTCCACTTTGAATCTAAAGAGGACAAGGATTTAATCTTCAGAAATGGGCACTATTTCATGGATTCCAGGGACCTCTACCTCAACAAATGGACTCCAGACTTTGATCCTGAACTGGATGTCCCTAGCGCTGTTCCGATCTGGGTTCGTCTCCCTCATCTCCCTCTTCACTACTAGGGAGATGAGTCTGTTCGTGCCATCGAGAACGCAGTGGGAAAATACATCGATCGTAGTGAACTAAAAGATAACATGCAGGCCTGCGCAAGGATCTGTGTCGAAGTGGATCTTGGCAAAGGTCTTCCAGAAGAAATAAAACTGAAAGTGGACGAATGGAGCCATACCCAGCAGCTGGATTATGAGCAGATCCCTTTCAAACACAAGGTATGTCACGAATACAGACACTTTGCCAATAGATGTTCTAAACTTGTTGATGCAGAGAGTGGCGAACAAGAAGGCCATTGGGAAACGGTCAAAAAGAAGAAGTCTGCTCCATCATCTAAACCCCCCCTGGAATCAGATCCTCCAGCTCCCTCTGCTTCTCGTCCCTCTTCTTCCTCCCCTTCTTTATCTGTCCATCTACCCCCAGATCCGCCACTCCCCTCTTCCTCTAATCCCCTTCTAGTCTTATCTTCCCTTGATCCATCTTCCGTGGACCCTCCTCAGCCCCCCTTGATCATTTCTGAGCCCTCTGATCCCCCTCCCTCCCTAAACATCTCATCGCAAGCTTCTCTAGAACCCTCTCTTTCCAGACATACCAGAAGCAACACTAAAGAACATGGAACTTCTAGCGATACCTTTAAGAAACCTAGACCTGGTAGAAAATCAGCTAAGCAACATAGGGACGAGAACGCTTAGAAGGACATAGCCATGGGAACTCAAACCCCAATAGAGTCCTTCATTCAAGGGCATCAAGAAAAAGAGACAAATTACAAAGATCAACAGAGGCGAGCACCTCTCCGCACGCCAAATATCCAATGATGAAAATATTGTCTTAGAACAGTAGGGGGTTGGGGCACCCTTCCAAAATTTTATCCCTCACAGATTTAATCCATATTGAAAAGCTAGAAATCTTATTGATTCAGGAGACAAAACAGGATCAGCAAGTAATGAGAGGGATTATAGACCAACAAAAACAGTACAAAGGGTGCGCCAACGATGCAAGACGAGCTTCTGGTGGCATAACCACCCTCTGGGATCATAGCAAGTGGAACTACGCTTCAGTAAGCCTTCATCAGCATTGGATCAGAACCAAGCTGGAAAACAGAACAAATAACCAAACAGTAATTATCTATAATGTGTACGCCCCCAACCACTACAGAGAAAAGGAAATTTGTTGGGGCGGTCTTAAGGCTAGCATCGATGGTGATCTAAGTTTAAATATCATAGTGGCAGGCGACTTTAATCTCATCCTTCATGCCAACGAGAAACGGGGAGGCAGTTTTTCACTAGACCCCTTCAGAGGCCAGTTGGAGGCTATCATTCAAGATCACGACCTAGTGGACGTTGCCCGTAAAAACCGTAGGTACACTTGGAGCAACCGCAGACTTGGTATTGGAAATATAATGGAAAGGCTGGACAGGTTTCTAGTCAAAATTTCGTTTCTTTCCTCCTTCTCCGTGGGATATGCCAACATTCTTACCACTTCAGCCTCTGATCATTACCCCATTACCCTCACGCTGGAAACTCACTGTCGCCTTGGGCCCATACCGTTTAAATACAGCCCCCTCTGGAATTGGGTTCCAGCAGTCAAAGAAATAATTCAGAGAACTTGGAATCAGCATGTAAAAGGATCACCAGGTTTCATTTGGGAAACTAAACAAAGAAAAACCAAACAGGCCATCAAAGAATGGGCAAGAGTTAATTATAAGGAACCCGAGGAGACCAAAAAGAAAGTTAAGAGCGATCTAGAGAATATCCAGAGAATGATAGAAGAACACGGCCTCTCCCAGCAGAGTATGGAGCAAGAAAGGGTTCTCTATTCTCAGCTGAGTCACATAAACAGGGAAGAAGATTCCAAATGGTGTCTAAAATCTAGCAACTCTGGCTCCAAGGTGGAGATAAAAATACAACATTTTTTCACAAGTAGGCCATAGCTCAAAAACTCAGGATTAATGTAAGTTCAATCTTGGATAATAAGGGCAACCAGCAAGACACCCAAGAGGCCATTAGAAATGCTGCTACTGAGTACTACAGAGATCTATTAACTGAAACTAAAGGCGAAGAGGATTATGCTAACCTTCTTCAATACTTACCCAAGGGTATCACTAAGGATATGAATGACAGCCTGAATAAAGAAATCGAAGAAGGGGAAATTAGAAGAACGATTTGGACTCTGAATCCTGATAAGGCTCCCGGGCCTGATGGATTCCCCATATGTTTATACAGGGCATTCTGGGGTTTAATAAAAAAGGATCTAATCAAGATGATCAGGTGGATCCAATGGAAGGGTAAGATAGGTGGTTACACCAATGCCACTTTTCTAGCCCTCATCCCCAAAGAAAATAGACCCACTTCTTTCTCTCGATTTAGACCCATATCCCTCTGCAACTCCTCCTACAAAATCTTGTCCAAAATCTTATGATTTCTGAAAACCAAGGAGGGTTCTTGCCCAATAGGAAAATTACTGATTCTATTCTTCTTGTGCAAGAAGCCATTCATTCGAGTCTCTCTAGGAAGGAGAAATGTTTCATTCTCAAACTTGACTTGGCCAACGCCTTTGATAGAGTTAGGCACTCCTTCCTTATTGCAGTCTTAAAGAAGATGGGGTTTGAGTCGCCCTTCATCAGTCTTATCTCTGCTTGCATCTCTCGGCCATGGATTTCCCCTCTAGTTAATAGAAGACCAAGTGAAGCCTTTCAATCCTCCTGGGTCCTTAGACAGGGTTGCCCCCTCTCCCCCTATCTTTTCATTCTTATGGCGGAATCCTTTAGTCAAGCTCTGAACTTCAACAGAAGAGTGGGTCTCATCATCGGTATAAAATTTGGGAATGGAGCCAAGAATATTAACCACTCACAATTTGCTGATGATACCTTGCTCATTGGAGGAGCCTCCACCACTATAGTACGGAGGTTCAAGATTCTTCTTGATCAATTTATGGGGTACTCTGGAGGTTTGATCAATCAGCAAAAAAGTTGTATATATGGATGGAATACTTCAAATCAGGTCATCCACAACATTGCAAATATTTTTGGTGTCCCTTGCAATTTAGACTGGACTCGTTTCTCTTACCTAGGCATGTCAGTGAGCCTAGGACCTTTGAAGGCAGGAACTTGGGACAGTATCACTGACAAGATGAAGAGGAAAGTTCAGCAATGGGGTTCAATGTGGCTCAACCCAGCAGGCCATCCCATCCTTCTCAAATCAGGTATCTCTTCTCTTCCCCTCTATCGCTTTTCTCTTTTCCAAGCCCCAGCTTCCTTTCTCCACAAAATGGAAGTTGTTCTCCGCCTTTTCCTCTGGCGGGGGGGGGAACGACAAGAAGAAATTCAACCTTGTCAGTTGGAAACAAGTCATTCAAGCCCAGGACAGAGGAGGTCTCGGAATTAGGTCCCCCACTTTTTCTAATCTTGCCTTTGGAGGGAAGATCGTTTGGAGGCTCATCACTGGCCCTCCTGCGTGGTGGAAACGGGTTCTGGAAACCAAATATTTGAATTCCCCCAGACAACAGCTTCTAGACTCTGATATCCCCAACAAGGACTCCTCAAAAATCTGGCGATTATGCAAAAAAGCTATTCCTTTCATGACCGAGAATATTTCCAAAGTACCTAGGAGAGGAGCTAGCATAAATATTGGGGCTGATAAAATCCTGGGACAGTAGCCAATAAACAGGTATGATGAAGCTATTCCTATTCTAACTTTTCTCAACAACATGGGTATCTTTTATCTGGATCAAATTTCTAGATGGGATCCTCTGTCTCATATCTGGATTGGATGGTCCTTTCCTGCTATCCCCAGTGATCTTAATTTGAGTCTATCCGCTCTTCAAGCTCTCCTCCACAGTAAAGCTCCCATCAAAAAGAATGAGAGGGACGGCTTTCGTTGGGACCCCTCAAGATCGGATTACTCTGTCCAAGCTGGACACCAGCACATTTGCTACAGCACCTTCCCCATGACATTATGGAACCACTGGAGAATCATTTGGAAATCAGAGGCCCTACCTAAAATCAAATTCTTTATATGGGCCCTTCTAAAAGGGAAAATCTTAACAGCAGAAAACCTGCAGAAGAGGGGTATTAACGGTCCATCTCGCTGCCCCAACTACTGTGGCGCTGAAGAAACTATGCACCATCTCTTTGTCGACTGTTCCTTTGCTGTTGACTGTTGGAAAAATTTATCCCTCATTGATAGGTTACCATGGACTGCCCAACAATCTATAGGGGAAGTGATTCTTGCCTGGAAAAAGAGTTGTCCTTGGGATAATAAGAGGAGCAACCTAGTGAAGAGAGTATGGAATACTCTCCCCTACACCATGATATGGAGTATCTGGCTAGCAAGAAACCAGAAAATCTTTAAGGATAAGAACATGGCAACAAGAATTGTAAGTAATAAGGCAAAGAATCTTGTTCTCGAAACCATTTCTGTCAAAACCCAAAGTAATATTGATGTAACAAAGTACAATGTTGAGGAAAGAAGTTTCATTAGCTACATCCTGGATAAAAACAATAACACTCAGAAAGGCAATACAGGGAAAGATCAGTGCAGTCAGGAAACCCATTCATGGAAAATCAGGTTAAGACAGGAGGAGTTTGCCAATTAGTTACAAAATTGCAACAGCTACTATCTGTTCTTTGATGGAGCATCTAAATCAAACCCAAGCATCGCTGGAGCAGGAGGATTGATCCTAAATGCTAATGGGGAATGCGTTCTCTATTATGAATGGGGTCTTGGGAATTTATCTAATAACAGGGTGGAAGCATTGGCTCTTTATCAGGGGTTAACGCAGCTCAGTAGACTTGGGATAAGAACAACAAAGATTTTTGGAGATTCCTCAGTTGTTATAAGCCTTATGATTCAACAAAATGAGTCTCCCAACATCCTCCTTCAGCAGGTCATTCAAAGATGACAACTCGTGAACCAAACATTGGGCAACCTACAGTATCATCACATCCTCCGCAATCTTAATAAGCAAGCTGACAGGCACGCCAACAAGGTTTGCGAAAGGACAAGGGGCGGTTTATGTTGTAACGCTGAGGAGATTCATCAACCCTTGCCATGATCCAATTCTGTTTACCTTGCATCAAATCAGTTTTTCTTGACAGAAAGAAGTGGTCTCAGACTTCCCAGATATCCAACAAAAGCATTATTTGCAAAAGGATTTGGTGCATATCAGATTCCCTCAAATCTCTACTCCTAATAAGTAATATCGTTGCTTTCTCTCTTCACATTCTCGACACTTTGACTTTTATGAGCAATTTCCAGATCACCCTTTGCCTTTCTCCAGATTCCCTCTCTTTCCCTGTGTTCGACCCTCATCCCTCCCAACTTTCCCCACGTTATTACTCAGCGCCCTTTCTTCCCATATAACCTCTATATGCTCTCTCACAGTAGCCTGGTGGCTGAGTGGATGTGTTTGTCTCCTTGTCTATTAGAATCCATAGGTAGTTCTTCATTGCTATCGATCTACTCCAGCTCAGGATCCTTCCTCTTCTTCAGCAACTCAATCATCGACCTATCAGAGGCAGCCAGGCGAAAGAGCCCACTGTGGTTCTAAATTACATGAAGGACATTCCCAACAACGTAACCCCAAGTCCTTTAAGCGCCAAGCACATGGAAGGTGAAGAAATGCTGGAGGTATCCATAGCACAGCGTAACAATCACATTAGTATAGATTAGAAATGATTTGCCAATGTCAGTTTTTGTTGTTCCAATTTGTAAGAATCTACTCTTGTCGAGAATTTCTCAAAACCAGAATAAGCAGGATTAAGGAGAACTTTCTGCTTTGTAACTCCTCTGATCCTGACTTACTTCGGCATCTATTGTACCTCAGGAGTTCTAACTCCCCTCCTTTTTTCAGAGATTAATATAGCAACCGACTTTGTAAACAAAAAAAAAATACTAAATTTTACAAGATTAAATTTTAACTTTTTAAGATTCTTAAGTTTTGTTTTTATTTTTTCGTTTGACTTTTATGTTGTGGGTGTGCTATAATATCTCTATTAAACCAATCATGCTCCTATTACAATTCTCAAGATAATGGGTATGCATTGGCACATGTAACACTAAAAATTGGCACATAAGATGTTGAAATATGTACGAACACAATTGAATTGAATATGAGTGTCCATCTTATTAAGCACAAAATATTGCAATGGATGGGTACACACATTAGAGCATGCTTGTGAACTAGAAAACTTACTGCACATGGAATTTTTTACATTAAATAATATTGATGTCTTAAGATTCTAACATTTAACGCTATAACCCCGGATGCGGGTGACACGACGGGTGGAAGTGAGGAGCCACATGAAAGCCATGTGCTGCCTCAAGCTTAAGGCAGGCATTCAATGCGAGATCGCCGCCAAGGAATATATGTATGGATTATCATGGACGACAATTCAATGCTCTGTCCGGGATATTGGTTGCGACTGCAGCGAGCAGTTATGGCGTACAGGACTCGAGGAGGCGATGAAGTGTTTAAGAAAGGTGGTGGGCTGGATTGTCATGTGCTGGTTCACGCTCAGTATTTGGTATTTGGTGTTCAGGCTCTTGCCTGGTCTATGGTTTTCAGGGCAACAGCTCTTGCCATCCCTCTGTCAGTTGAGCGTTGTTTCAAGTTTGAAAGGCTGGTCGGGTGGCATTTCAAATCCTCCTACTCCACTTTGTTCTATCCCCCTCGTACTTTTGAAAAGATGGTTAGGCCTCGACAGCGCCTACTCAGCCGTCGAGGCTCTGCCCGGGGAGGGTCTTCTCGTCCTTCAACTGAAAATCCCCAATCCCACTGCTGTCGATGCCTTTGCCATCGAATTGCTGAGGCCAACCCCCTCCAAACAAGCCAATTCATGGACACCGGAAGCCCAGATTCTGACTCGGCACCTCTGCCTGCTTTCGGTACTGCCATTTTCTCCTTCAGCAGCTCCCAAGAGAAATCCCGTATCAATGCCCACGTCTCGGTCCTCTTCCTTGAAGAACCTCAGGATGATGGCGAGGAACATCTCAGCAAGGGGAAGCACCCGGGCAGGAGCTCAAAGGATGTCGAGGAGACGCCAGCGGCTGCTCCAGAGCACGCCTCCAACCTACCTCAGACTCAGGCAGCGTTATCACCCACGGGGGACAATGACGATATGGATTCTTTTCCTACTGCAGGGGAAATGGAAAAATATGGCTGGTGCAGGGTGGTCGAGGAGAAGCCGAACGATTAGCCATCCATCCGCTCAGCATCACTCTCTCAGGCGCTGCTCAGGTCCTATTTTGATTTTCTGTGTTTGTTATGTTGGCTTACTGTATGTTCTTGCTATGTTTGTTTGGCCCGAAAGGGATCTTGCTGAAGGTTTTTTGATGCCCCTGCGAGGGATGAACACTTTTTGCCCAGAGCCCCTGCGCGGGATGTTAATTATGATCTGGCTGCACTTCTATGGTTTAAAGCCCCTGCGTGGGTTGTTTTGCTCAGTCGCGGTGCCCCTGCGTGGGCTGCTCTATCTAATAACTCTCATTCCAAAGTGCCATTGTTGGCCTTTGGCAAAATGACTCTGTGATTGTAACTGTTTTTCATGTTCTTGTATATAATAGAATAGTATAGTTTTAACGAGAAAAAAAAAACATTTAATGCAATAAGAAATGATGTTAGGGTTGTCCTAATTGGACGAGGCCTACACGGAAAATAGTCTTTTTCCAACACATGCGATGACATGTATTAGATACACATGTAGTTTTGTTTGAATTAATATGTATGCATGAATATGCATGAATTAATATGTAAGCTATGACCTTGTCTCTATTTACACCTAGAAATTTGTAGCAAGTAGAGCTTATGCAATACATAGGAAAATATGCAGATTTGAAAATTTTAAAGAGAGAATAAATTTGTAACTCCAAAGAGAGATCTTGAATAGTGCTTAGTGTTGCTCCTTGTTGTTTACATGCTTTGATATAACAAGATATAACATAAATTGAAAGCACAACGCTAACTAGAGGAAAATACTTGAAAAGTTAGCAAAGTATACTCCAATCTACCTAATTATGATATAAGTAATCTATAAATAATTATTTTCATACTATCTTATTATTATATAATTAAAAAAATATGAATATTAAAATAATATTTATTTTATTTTTTAAATATTTATTATAATAATAAATAAATAAATAATATTTTTAGGATTATTATGAGATGAGGTATTGAATTGGTATATGAGATTTATTCATAGGCTAGATAATGTATACTTATAAAAAAAAATAACCTTTCAAAATAAAAAATTCATATTCTTTCTCTATTTTAAAATATATTTATTATTTTCAATTTTAAATACATTTTGGATCATATATACTTTATTATAAATACATTAAATTTATAATAATTAATATAAATTGTTTGTTTTCAATCCCTTTAAATTTCATTATTAAAACTTCAACTTTTCAAAATAAAAAATTCATATATTTTATATATTTTTAATATTGTTAATATTTTTAATTTTTAATTTCCTATGAATCATATGTATTTTATTATAAATAAATTTTATTATTCATTATAAAAGCATAATTTAAAATTGCTATAATTTTTAATCTTATTTTTTTAACTATTTAAACAATCACACCATTATTCTAAAAAAATTTAAAATATAAAATAACTTAATATAAACACTGTGAGTATTCTAAAAAATTAAAATATAAAATAACTTTATATAAGTACTACATTACTACATTAAAGTTGCCAAATACCCCTTAACTCCATCATTCTCAACATTACTACATTAAAGTTACTAAATACCTCTCAATGCCATCATTCTCAATGATCGAGTAAGGGTGGTCTAATTATCCCATTTAAAATATATATAATATTTTCAATTTTCAATTCTTATCCTATGTACTTCATCATAATTATATCCATCAAATTTATTAATATAAGTAATTTGTTTTCAATGCCTTTAAATTTTGTTATTAAATTCTATTGTGTATTGCAAAACATAATTTAAACATGCTACTATTTTTTATCTTATCCTGCAAGCTATTTAAACAATTAAAATAATTTTGTTTATTAATATAAATTGTTTGTTTCAATGCTTTTAAATTTTGTTTTATAATTTTATTGTGCATAGCAAAACATAATTTAAACATGCTACTATTTTTTATTTTATCTTTCAAACTATTTAAACAATTAAAATAATTTAATTTATTAATATAAATTATTTGTTTTTAATACTTTTAAATTTTATTATTAAATTTTAATATATATTACAAAACATAATTTAAACATACTATTCTTTATCTTATTTTTCAAACTATTTAAACAATTAAAATAATATCATAAATAATAAAATCTTAAAATGTAAAATCAGTCTGTATAAACATTACATTAAAACAACTAACTCAATACCAACGGCTCATCCCTAACACTCATTACATTAAAACAGCTCAATACCAACCGCACTCAAAATGATTGAATAAAAGTGGTCCATTATTCCCACTATAAAAATATATTTATATTTTCGATTTTAAATTCCCTATAAGTTAACTCTACTTTTCCATAAATACATTTATCAACGATTATGTGGTTTGTTTTCGAAGTCTTTAATTTCGTTACTAAGACGTTCTTATACTTGTACCTCCAAACAAATATATCATAATTTTTTATCTTATCTTTGCAATTATTTGAACAATTAAACCCTATCATACTTTATTATTAAAATAACTTTGTATAAACAGAACCACGTACCGACCCCTTAACCTTAACAATCACAGGAACACTGTCGATGATTGAGAAATGGTGGTCCCGTTATCCCCAATCACAAGCACACTGTCAATGGCGATTGAGTAATGGTGGTCCTGTTATGCCCAGTTTCACCAGGAAGTGTGATTAAGTTTGGCCGCCTTACCTCCACTTACCCTGTATCATAATCCTTAGGATCAACGTGGAGTCTTTCGATTCTTCTGTTGTCCCCAGATTAGGGTTAGAAAAAACAAATTTATACGACCGATGTGGGATCTTTATTTTCACTACATTCAAACTATTTGCCGTGGTCGTAGATGGCATCATGCGTCCAAGTGATGGATCCAGTCGCGCCAATGATGGTCGCCAACGCAGCACACACCCTGCCATTGATGTCACGACTCCACGGTAATTATACCTAAAAAAAATTTGATTGCAAAACCTATGCTTTATGTCCATCCATATATTCGACATGGAATATCCACATGTATATATATACTTCACTTCTAAGTACGGGACATACTGCTATGATTAAACATATATATAACTTTCAACTCAATAACGTATTGACCTATCATTATATGAATCATTGGTGACTATACGATTAAGGTTAAGTCAATGGATGGCATTCATCGGATTCACTATTCTGACCAACCCCGGTGCCAGGTGGTGAACGAATGTTTTAATGTCTTCACCTACCCCTGCCACGTGGCTAGCACCGTGCAGAGGCCATGTGAAGTCTCGGTAGAATCGCTGGGGTTTGCGCGCCAAGCCTCGATTCGGATGAACGGCCAGGATTACATGCTCAAATCCAAGGGTTTACAATCATTCCAGGGTTTAGTGGGTTTATATACCACCGAGTCACTGTTTTCGGGTTCATTTGCATCTGTTTGGGAGAGGACCGCATACTGCTCAGCTCGGCAGCCCTTCATGCACCAGCTATCAAGTCTTGCAACGCCATTCCAGGTACTCCGATGACTATTGCCCGCCATCTACAGGTCTTTCCTCAACTGATAGATTTATATATATATTTATACAGTGCTTTTGCTTACGTTCTGGATTACTATCGACATGAGCTAACCTTGTATGTTTTTCCGCTTGCAAGTATTTGCTTTGGAGTCCTTCTGTTGCTCGAAGAGCGATTATGTAACCGCTGTGCTCACAGGTATTTACCCCATCACGATTCGATGCAGAGTCTGCGATTTAATCTTGATAGGTGAGGGTTATTGTTATACGGCTTGTCTTATGATGATTTTCTCAGCCTGAGGAATTCCTCATGGCGGTCTTTCTCTTAATGCTTCAGGGTTCCATCACTCGGTCAAACCCTGGTTCGAGTCGCGGTCGGCCATTTCATGCCTGAACCCGCGACCTCTTTGATTTGTACAGTCTTATGTTAAATATCAGTTTGGCAGTATGCCCAGGTTTCATGTGTACTTGTTTAAGGGTTCACGGCCCTCTGCCGGAACCGAAATGTTTCAAATGAATTCAAGACATTCACTCGTTTACTGTTTCTCATACTGTCGAGAATGTTTAATATGAACTCTCAAGTTTTTGTATGTATTTATGAAGGACGAGAACCTTCTTTAGCTCTCTGGACATATGGATAAATATACTGTCACCGTACCCAACAGAGTTTCTGTCTATTATAATGTTAGCATGTTTTTTTTCTTGAATACCATGCATATGTTTATCTTTTGGTATAGTTTATACTAGCAATCTGCCCTGTTTTACCCGCATATAATCTTGATTTAAGAATGTATTTATGCTCGACGGATTATACGGGATTACTGTTATTCTTTTGTTCACAGAGTATTGTTTATTTCATTGAGGGTTTTATGGTAACAGTCGTATCTTCACTGGTTATACATGACTATTCCACGGCAGTTGTATGGCCGTTCCCTCCGCGGGGTTTGATTACCAGGTGACATCGTGTTGCCCTTACAATGTTAATGGCACTACTCCCTATGCTCTATACCGGTTGGGTATTGGTAACGGTATCACCGTGATTTCTTTTACACTAGTTTTCGAGCATAATGAAGTTTAAACCCTTAGCACAGGGTCTGTCTACATTTCTTTGTTACAGTCTTACTATAAACTATGAACAACATTAATATTTCAACGTGTTTCTTGTCTTCTTTAGAGTCACGATAATTCTCTTGCCGTTCTGTTGTTTTCTTTGAATCCTACTATTGTTGTATAGTGTAATGCATCTTTCTAATATGCACTTAAATACTCTGCGTACCGTTAGGGTCTTTCCGGACTCTGGTACAATTTGCATATAGATAATATGCTCATGTTTCTATACAGATAACATACATTGGTTCTATACTGTTATTATGCAGCATTTCTAAATAGATAATATGCATCAATTTCCATACTGTTAGCATGCAAGATATACAACAGATGGTCTCTGTTCTTTTTGTCTTAATAACCAGTTCTAGGTATTCATAGGAACTGTTTCTAACATTATATATTCCTTACATCTAGTTAGCAACAGAGACTTAGATTTAACTGTACTTTCTTCCTATACACTCAGTATACTGATACAGAAATCTGAATCTGGTGAATAACTCGTACCTGGTCTACCAGCTACAAGAGTTAATGCTCCAGAAGTTCACCTGCAATTTACATGCTTGCTCTTATCCACCCAACCTTGAGATCCACCAGTACGTTGGATTCTCCCCCCGAGCTGTCTTGCAGGCCTGCAGCCCTCAACAAGACTCATGCACTGTTGTGCTAGGGTTATCTGGTCCTTACCAGACTTAACCCTCCTTTTTCTTTCTTTTTTTCCTCTCTTGGAAATTCTCCTTCCCCGTCTGTCACCACAGCCCAGGGGTTTTCCCTCCCAGGACTTTTCCTGTCTGGAGGGTTAGTTTCTTTTTCAGTTTTATAACTGTTTCCTTTTCTTTAGAAATCCTCCCTCAGGAGGCTGCCAGCATTTTCCCAAAAATATCTTCCATTTCATAAATAAATAATATCATTTAACAACAGTAATTAACAGTTCACATTAGTTTCTTACCATAGTAACTTTTCATAATTACATGTTTTACGGGGTCATCACATCTCCCCCCCTGGGATTGGACATCATCCCGATGTCTATTCCCTTTAAATAAGTTCGGGTAAACCTTCCTCATAAGCTCCTCGTCTTCCCAAGTAGCCTCCTCAGGCCCATAGTGCTGCCACAGCACTTTAATTTGGGTAATAACCCGTTTGCGCAGCCGCACTTCTCTCCGGTCGAGAATGCTCTGTGGTTCGACCAGAACCTCGCCTTCCGGTTCGACCTGCAGACAATCAATATCTTCAGTCAGTGCCCATTAAGTATATCCGCACGTTCAGAACAACGGAATTAATTCTTACCCTAACATCTTGCCATTTGATCACATGTTTAGGATCGTATACATATCTCTTTAGAACAGAAACGTGGAAAACGTTGTGAATTCTAATATGGCTTGGCAAGGCGAGTTGGTAAGCCACCGGCCCCACTCTAGCCAAGATCTGGAAAGGTCCAAAGTACCGAGGAGCCAGCTTGGCACATCCGCTCCATTGCAGTGTGCTTCTTCTGGCTTGGATCCTCACAAACACATGGTCACCAACCTGATATTCTTTAAACCTTCTTTTTCTGTCCGCAAAACTTTTCTGCCTGTCCTGTGCAGCCTTCAAATTGGCACGCACCCTTTTCACCATGTCTTCCATTTCTTTAAGCATTTCCGGACCCAAACTCAGCTTATCCTCAGGTCCACCCCAACTTGAGGGTGTGCGGCATTTTTGCCCATACAGAACCTCAAAGGGGCTTAACTGTGTCGAGGTATGATATCCATTGTTATACGCGAATTCAACCAGGTGTAAATATTCTTCCCATTGGTTTGGTTTCATCATCACATACGCCCTCAACATATCTTCCAACACTTGATTTACTCGCTCGGTTTCACCATCGGTCTGCGGGTGATAGGCTGTGCTAAAGTTCAGCTATGTTCCCAACTCAGCGAACAACGTCCTCCAAAAGGTGGATGTGAACTTTACATCCCGGTCTGAAATGATTACCTTCGGTAGTCCATGCAGCCTGAACACATTCTGCATAAAAAGGTGAGCAATTTGCACCGCTTTATAAGTGGACTGCACGGGTATGAAGTGTGCCGCTTTACTCAACTTATCAACCACCACCATGATGGAATCATTGTTTTTCTTCGTTCGTGGCAAACCAGTTATGAAATCCATGGAAATGGTTTCCCATTTCCACTCCGAAATAGGCAAAGGTTGTAATAGCCCGGCTGGATGCTGATGTTCTGCCTTAATCTGCTGGCACTCTAAACACCTTGCCAAATACTCAACCACTTGCTTCCTCATTCTGGGCCAGAAATATTCCTTCCTAAGTGCAGTGACCATCTTTTGGTACCCTGGATGGCCAGTGTAGTGGCTGGTATGGAACTCGTCCAAAATCAGGTTCTTAAGGTCATTCGAATCAGGTACATATAATTTTTTATTAAAATACAGCATGCCAGTACTGTCTAGTGTATATCCTTGCTGTAATTTTTCATTAACTGATTGCTGTACCTGCTGTTTTAATTGTTGGTATTCAACATCCTGATTTGCTGCTAATTTAATATGCTCAAACAGAGAGTTTCGCCACTTGCTGACTGAAAGTTCACACAAACACTGCACCTTTCGACTCAATGCATCAGTCACCCGGTTCTCTTTGCCTTTTAGGTGCTTAATCTCGAAATCGAATCCACTTAGGAAATCCGCCCAATGACCCTACCTTGCATTCAAGGTAGGTTGACTGAAATAATTGGTCAAGCTGTGGTGATCTGTTAACAACAGAAATTTCCTCCCCAAGAGGTAATGTCGCCACATCTTCAGCGCATGAATAACAGCTGTTAATTCTAGATCGTAAGCAGAGTATTTCTGCTCATGATCTTTTAATTTTCTTGATTCATACGCAATTACTTTCGCTTCCTGCATTAATACTCCTCCTACACCCTCTTTACTTGCATCAGTACACACAACGTAATCCTTATTAGGATCAGCTATACTCAAGATGGGTGCAGTGGTGAGTAAGTGCTTCAACCGATCAAAGCTCTGCTGACATTCCGTTGTCCACTTAAATACCTTCCCCTTTTTCTGCAAAGAAGTGATAGGGTAGGCTATCCTTGAGAAACCTTCCACAAATCTTTGATAATAGCCAGCTAGTCCCATAAAGGATCTGATATCAGCTACATCCTTGGGTATGGGCCATTCCATAATAGTCTTTATTTTCTCAGGATCTACTGCAATTCCTTCTTTAGTAATCACATGGCCCAAATATTGAATTTCCTCTTTGAAAAAGTCACACTTACTAAACTTAGCATATAGCTGGTGTTCTCGAAGAGTTTGCAACACCATCCTCAGGTGCTCTTCGTGTTCCTCATGGGAACGGGAATATATCAGAATATCATCGATAAATATCAGCACGAATTTGTCCAAAAACCTGTGAAACACGTTGTTCATCAAACACATAAAGGTGGCGGGTGCATTGGTCAAGCCAAAGGGCAGCACCACAAATTCGTAATGCCCGTAGCGTGTTCTGAAAGCGGTTTTGGAAATGTCCTCTTCTTTAATTCTGATCTGATGATAACCAGATTGCAAATCGATCTTGGAGAATACCTTTGCTCCCTTCACTTGATCAAAGAGTTCGCCAATCCGAGGCAAGGGGTATTTGTTTTTTATCGTGAGCTTGTTCAGCTGACGATAGTCTATACACATGCGGAGAGTTCCATCTTTCTTTTTGACAAATAGTACTGGAGCTCCCCACGGTGACACGCTGGGGCGGATGTAATTCTTATCCAGCAACTCTTGTAGTTGCATTTTTAATTCTGTCAACTCGGGTACGCTCATCTGGTACGGTGCCCGTGACACCGGTGCTGCCCCTGGTGTTAATTCTATAGTGAAATCTATATCCCGTTTTGGGGGAAGTCCTGGTACCTCTTCAGGAAAAACATCCACAAATTCCTGTACTACCGGAATATTGTCCAATGCAGATGTTTTGTCTTTCTGGTCTGCATAACCAACTTGAATGGCGTAAATCTGACACTTCTTCCTGAGACATTTAGCTAGCTGGGAAGCAGTGATAGGTCGGATCTGTACAGGGTGTTTAATCCCCTGCAATTCTTGCTGCTGCCCCAAGTCATCCTTGTAATAGATGGTTTTGGTCTTGCAGTTCACCAACGACCAATGTTTTTCCAGCCAATCCATACCAATCAGGATGTCGTAGGACCCCAATGGAAGTACATTCAGGTCTGCTGTAATTGGCTGCCCTGCTATGCTGAAAGGACAGTTACTAATTTTGGCTAAGACTCGTCTCTTAGCTCCTATGGCTAGCTATACCAGCCATGGGTTCCTGAACTTTTCAGAAGATAACTTACACTGTTCTACTATTTTTGGGCTAACATAACTTAAAGTAGCTCCTGGGTCAATAAGAACAGCTATAGAAAGATTTGAAATTTTACCTTCAAACTCCACCATGGTCGGCTGGTATTCCGCTTGACGGTCATCCAAGGCTGCGTTAATTCTTGGCATGCTACGCGCCACCTCTCCAACAGTCGATGCTTCTTGGATCTGAGATATTTGGTCCACTCCTTTACGCTGAGGGCAGTTCTTAACGTAGTGCGGTCCTCCACAACCCCAACATTGGACTGGAGGTCTGGTCATCCCTTCAAGGTCTGACCTGGCAGGTGGTTCACTGATTCTTCTCTCACTTGGTTTAGTCCGAAAGGTACTCTTTGCTACATTTCTGCTAAAATGTCCCTTACCAGCACCCTTGCTGCCATTACCACGACTCCCTTTATTGTTACCAACAATTCTGTTGCCCTTTCTTTCACTCCATCTTTTATTTGAAATGTCCCCTTTCTGTTTGTTTTGCTGGTAACAGATTCTTGCCTTACGAATTGCCTCATCCATTGTTCTGGGATTATCAAACTCAATGCGTTCCCTTATATAGGCAGGTAGACTACTCACAAATCTCTGCACCTTGGCCTTTTCCTCCTTAATATAGGGCACGTAGCGAAGCGGGGAAGTGAAACGATTAATAAACTCGTCCATAGACTGTTGTCCTAGCCTTAAATCATGGAACTCCCGTGCCTTCTCATCATAGAATCGCTCTGTTAGATATCTCTCTTTGAAGTATTTCTGGAATTTTTCCCATATTATGTTCTGCTCACTTACTCCTTTTACAATTTTGGTTTCTTCCCACCACAGGGTTGCCTTGCCTTGTAACTGGAAGATGGCCAGCCGTGCTTTCAAATTCTAATCATACTCATACAACTGAAAATACTTATTCATGTTAATTAACCATGCTTCTGCTGCCTCCTCTTGTTCCCCATCGAAATGTGGAGGTTTAATCTTTCGAAATTCTCCCTGTAATTCCATTTTCTGTCTTTTTGATGTTTGTTGTTCCAGCATGTTGTCAGAATGGTCCTCCTTTTCTTCTGAATTTTCAGGTGCAGTTGGGTAATTTCGTTCCTCAGTTGCCCTTTGCTGTTCTGCACTGGGATTGGCTAATGGTGGATTTTGTCTGTCCGACAGACTCTTCAATATTCTTTCCTGTTCTACTGTCAATCACGCGTTATCTTCTCACAGACGCGCCATCTCATTTTTCAGTTCTTGAACAGTTTCTAGTATCGCCAGATTGGTACTGCGTGTCTCTGCACCAAGCTGTACCCACAGCTGTGGATTTTCCCGAGGAATGCTATCAGCTCCCTGCCTTTCCTCCATCTTTATTGTTGACTGTTAGCGGATTGTTGTTTCTGTATTTATCTCCTAATTAATAAACAAGAAAATCAGTTAGCTGAATTATTTCTTCCTCATATATGTACTATATGACAATCTTCCATGCAGCTGGATCCTACTGCTCCAGAGGCCACAGTTTTGAAACCTCTGCTCTGATACCACATTGTCACGACTCCACGGTAATTATACCTAAAAAAAATTTGATTGCAAAACCTATGCTTTATGTCCATCCATATATTCGACATGGAATATCCACATGTATATATATACTTCACTTCTAAGTACGGGACATACTGCTATGATTAAACATATATATAACTTTCAACTCAATAACGTATTGACCTATCATTATATGAATCATTGGTGACTATACGATTAAGGTTAAGTCGATGGATGGCATTCATCGGATTCACTATTCTGACCAACCCCGGTGCCAGGTGGTGAACGAATGTTTTAATGTCTTCACCTACCCCTGCCAGGTGGCTAGCACCGTGCAGAAGCCATGTGAAGTCTCGGTAGAATCGCTGGGGTTTGCGTGCCAAGCCTCCATTCGGATGAACGACCAGGATTACATGCTCAAATCCAAGGGTTTACAATCATTCCAGGGTTTAGCGGGTTTATATACCACCGAGTCACTATTTTCGGGTTCATTTGCATCTGTTTGGGAGAGGGCCGCATACTGCTCAGCTCGGCAGCCCTTCATGCACCAGCTATCAAGTCTTGCAACGCCATTCCAGGTACTCTGACGTCTATTACCCGCCATCTACAGGTCTTTCCGCACTGAGAGATTTATATATATATATATATACAATGCTTTTGCTTACGTTCTGGATTACTATCGACATGAGCTAACCTTGTATGTTTTTCCGCTTGCAGGTATTTGCTTCGGAGTCCTTATGTTGCTCGAAGAGCGATTATGTAACCGCTGTACTCACAGGTATTTACCCCATCACGATTCGATGCAGAGTCTACGATTTAATATTGATAGGTGAGGGTTATTGTTATATGGCTTGTCTTATGATGATTTTCTCAGCCTGAGGAATTCCTCATGGTGGTCTTTCTCTTAATGCTTCAGGGTTCCATCACTTGGTCAAACCCTGGTTCGAGTCGCGGTCGGCCATTTCATGCCTAAACCCGCGACCTCTTTGATTTGTACAGTCTTATGTTAAATATCAGTTTGGCAGTATGCCCAGGTTTCATGTGTACTTGTTTAAGGGTTCACGGCCCTCTGCCGGAACCGAAATGTTTCAAATGAATTCAAGACATTCACTCGTTTACTGTTTCTCATACTTTCGAGAATGTTTAATATGAACTCTCAAGTTTTTGTATGTATTTATGAAGGACGAGAACCTTCTTCAGCTCTCTGGACATATGGATAAATATACTGTCACCGTACCCAACAGAGTTTCTGTCTATTATAATGTTAGTATGTTTTTTTTCTTGAATACCATGCATATGTTTATCTTTTGGTATAGTTTATACTAGCAATCTGCCCTGTTTTACCCGCATATAATCTTGATTTAAGAATGTATTTATGCTCGACGGATTATACGGGATTACTGTTATTCTTTTGTTCACAGAGTATTGTTTATTTCATTGAGGGTTTTATGGTAACAGTCGTATCTTCACTGGTTATACATGACTATTCCACGGCAGTTGTATGGCAGTTCCCTCCGCGGGGTTTGATTACCAGGTGACATCGTGTTGCCCTTACAATGTTAACGGCACTACTCCCTGTGCTCTATACCGGTTGGGTATTGGTAACGGTATCACCGTGATTTCTTTTACACTAGTTTTCGAGCATAATGAAGTTTAAACCCTTAGCACAGGGTCTGTCTACATTTCTTTGTTACAGTCTTACTATAAACTATGAACAGCATTAATATTTCAACGTGTTTCTTGTCTTCTTTAGAGTCACAATAATTCTCTTGCCGTTCTGTTGTTTTCTTTGAATCCTACTACTGTTGTATAGTGTAATGCATCTTTCTAATATGCACTTAAATACTCTGCGTACCGTTAGGGTCTTTCCGGACTCTGGTACAATTTGCATATAGATAATATGCTCCTGTTTCTATACAGATAACATACATTGGTTCTATACTGTTATTATGCAGCATTTCTAAATAGATAATATGCATCAATTTCCATACTGTTAGCATGCAAGATATACAGCAGATGGTCTCTGTTCTTTCTGTCTTAATAACCAGTTCTAGGTATTCATAGGAACTGTTTCTAACATTATATATTATTTACATCTAGTTAGCAACAGAGACTTAGATTTAACTGTACTTTCTTCCTATACACTCAGTATACTGATACAAAATCTGAATCTGGTGAATAACTCGTACCTGGTCTACCAGCTACAAGAGTTAATGCTCCAGAAGTTCACCTGCAATTTACATGCTTGCTCTTATCCACCCAACCTTGAGATCCACCAGTACGTTGGATTCTCCCCCCGAGTTGTCTTGCAGGCCTGCAGCCCTCAACAAGACTCATGCACTGTTGTGCTAGGGTTATCTGGTCCTTACCAGACTTAACCCTCCTTTTTCTTTCTTTTTTTCCTCTCTTGGAAATTCTCCTTCCCCGTCTGTCACCACAGCCCAGGGGTTTTCCCTCCCAGGACTTTTCCTGTCTGGAGGGTTAGTTTCTTTTTCAGTTTTATAACTGTTTCCTTTTCTTTAGAAATCCTCCCTCAGGAGGCTGCCAGCATTTTCCCAAAAATATCTTCCATTTCATAAATAAATAATATCATTTAACAATAGTAATTAACAGTTCACATTAGTTTCTTACCATAGTAACTTTTCATAATTACATGTTTTACGGGGTCATCGCAATTGACATTTCAGCATAAACAGATCTAGCGTACCACAGATCATCCCCTCCCATCCAAGAACCAAAATGATGACTCCCCTTTCCTACTGTAACCAGTCGCAGCGGACCCAATCTCAAGGCAGAATGTGGATTTCATTTGACATATATGAGCCTCAACATGGCTGCCGCATTCAGGACGCGGTTATCCACATGGCCAGAGTGGCCGCTCTGCTAGAAAAAGGAAACAACATTGACGTTGCCGTTCTGAAGAGCCTCGAGCAATCATGGGTATGTGTATGCGAACAACAAATTTGATAGATTTAGATGAAATGATTTGATACCATTTAACCTATGGTGGATTCAGATGAATTTATATTAATACTTTTCAGTTTTTCTAGTTTTCAGAGCAGAGACCGCCTTCTACTAATTTATTATATTGTATATGCAGGCTGTTGTGTTTGCTGTCTCGAAAGTGGGATCCAGTGGTGATGGACTTGGGTTGAATCTGCCCGAGGTAATTTTTTAAAATAAATTTTAGATTTCTGAAACCTGCAATTAACATAAATTTAACATTTTATCAGATGAGAAAAAATCTAGGCCCTGACTAATTGATTTGTTGTCATAATCAGGCAGCAGCGTCCACAAAGGGGATGACCAGCGCAGTCAAAATAGTGGACTCCGGTTGGTTCCGGTTGACTTCACGGGAAATAAGCAGAGGGGTTCCCTTTGCTCAGTTATCCCTCGGAGACATTGTTAGCCTCAGAAGAATCTACACGGCAAGCTAGAAGATACAGAATATGCTTTCTTTCCTACAGCTGCCTGGCCATACTAAAGTCCTACTTCGTTCGGCTTCAGGGCATATTATCGTCATCCTTCTATGAGTCTCTAGACGGGAAGCAGATAATAGGGTTAGGAGTGCGAGATAACGGTGATAATGCCAACGTGAACCCTTGGATCGTGTTTTGGAAAATAACGATGATAATGCCAACGTGAACCCTTGGATCGTGTTTTGGAAAAGCCTGGGACCCAAGAAGCTCAAATACCATGTCTGCCAGGTCGCCTATGTTACACATTCCGGGATCCCTGCAACCTCCAGAATTCCAGGTCGGGGTTTCAAATATAAAGTCAATGAAACAAAAATCCATGATATATAGATCACAGATGGATGGATGGATGGTCAGTGTTTTCTACAGAATTTTGAGGTTTAAGATATAGAAAAAATTCAAGATGGTCAACCACAAGTATAGAGCAGAGGTCCATTGCGTGTTATACACGTTCAAGTCGTTCGGAAATAGGATGGCCCAGCCGCGCTCTTAGCTTGTCAATTTCAGACATCGTGAGTCGGACTGCAAGACAACTCCAGTATGCCACAAAATACCAGAAGACAAAGTACTTTTAACAGAGTGAGAAACATGTGTATAATTATGTCCCCGCCAATTTCAACCATTTTTCATCATCCCATTTCAAAATTTCCATCGACATATGTAAGTGGAATGGGCTTGTTGAACAAGAGACCGTAAGTTTTCACAACTCAAATCATAAAAAATTAAAATATGAGAATCCAAGTATTAATATGAGCATGATAGTTCCAAATATTGCAAGTTGGAAATTTGATTTATTTACAAAATACACTTCACTATTTACATTATCATTCAATTCTTCAGAATCTCTCTAGAAATTCATACGGCAAGTAGCCCAATGTTAAGCAATAGAGCATTTCTCTCATACTCAAACTAAATTTTCAATAAATATGTGTTTATATCAATATTTTAATGAGAAAAAAACCAAATGAGTTCATCTAGGGGCTTTACCTTTGTCTTCCTCATCTTCCTACTTGTCTTTAATCTTATCGCATGGGATTCTACATGTTTTTTCTTAACACCAATTCTCACTACAATGAACATAGTTTGGCTTTGATTTTCCTACCCACTACCTCTAAAATTCTACTTTTTGCATCACTTCTTACTGTAATCTCTTCTAGTAGAATCATGTGATTGATTCTTTGATTTTTAAGAAAGGAAAACAATTCATCTAGTAGATTAAGGTGTCTTCTTGGAAGAATCTTTCTCACATTTTACAATTTTATCCAACAAGGAGTTAATTGAATCAAGAGATCTTAGTTATCCACTAACATGAAGTGACTCAAGATAGTGAAAATATATGGGGTAGAGAGCCTCAATGAAGTTCATGAGAGAAATGTCTATATTCACACCAATAGCATCAACATCATGCATGATGCTTTTAATTTAAGAAGATAAAGCCATGATATCATTATCTCTCATTTCAAGGATAAAGAGCTTCATCAAAAAATTGAATTAGCACCATTTCTGAAATTCGAATATAAATCATATACATATTTCAACTTCTTCAAATGACTTCAAATTTTTTAATAGATCTAATATGATGACACACGTCTTCACTTATGAAAGTAGCAGTAAAAAATTAATGTTTCTTTATTTGTTGTAATTTTCATAAGTTTAATATGGCTACCATAAATGACATCGCAAAAATTATTGAAGATCAATGTATACTCAATCTTCCTTGACTATTCTAGATAGTTATCCTTTCCACTTAGTATGCGACCAACAATAAAACAATAAAATTCATTTTTCCACCTATTGCTTTTTGCGATAAAATTTAGTTTCACAAAACCTCTGAATGTTAAAGGTCTTTTGTACATTGAGATTAAATTAGACTTAGCATTTAGTGCAAGCCACGCGCAATTCCTTAAACATCGTGCCTTAGTGCACTCTTTTGTCACTATGTCCTCTCAAGGGCATTGATACTATTTCAGGAGATTTGGAGTCGCTGCTATTTCCAAATATGGAGATATATATTAGCGTCTGAAAATGTATCCAGTTGAATATCAATTCCTAATTTTGTTTCAGATTAACTTCAAAGAATGAAAATGATGTCAAATTGAATATCAGATTCTCTTGTAGAACAACTAAGAGAATAGATGTAACAAAGTGTAACTTCGGTTTGAGTTGATAGATTTTAATTGTAGTTCAAGAAAAACCATGTCCATGTTGTAATGAATGGCCTCATAAACCCCTTCAAAGTGCTTATATGTATGACAACACATTTGAAGATATAATGGAAACGTTCGTTGAGTTCGCTCATTTATGTTTTTCTAAGGATTGTGCCAATGGACTGATTCACAGTTGCGAACCACTTGTATGGAAAGGGGCCCTCTTGAAATATCCATGCCTGAACTATAAGGAATGAACAACCACTAGGATAACCACCATCAAAAGGTACAAAACAAGGTTTTCAAAGACAAAGAACAAGTTGAATGGAATAAAATGATTATTTCAAGTTGTTTTTTAGTTCGATTCACTTGAGCTCAACCAATGGGAGAGCCAACATCAAAAGGAATGGAATGAAGGTTTCAAATTCATATTTAATTTTCTTTTGTCATGTTGTCATCGGAGCTGAGCTTGTGAAACACAATTCAATTTGACTATGCCACGTTTGTGGTATCAAAGCCAATCAATATCAATTGACATTAATGTATACAAGTAGCGACTTAGAAAGAAAAAATTATCCCAAGAGTTAGCTCATCTTCCCCTCATTCAAAAAGAGAAATATCCAAATGTCACATGACGTATGGAAGCATTTAGGGTTTCTTCAATGCGGGGAGGCATTTCTAATAATAGAGATTGTCGGTTTCCTGAATAAGAGGAATAGAGACTCTTTGAACAAGCTGTAAATATTAGTAGATATTTTTATTAGTATTCTAGGTTTTTGGAATATAGATTTTTTTGAACAAGTTGCAGATATTAGTAGATATTTTTCTTAGGATTGTAGGTTTTTGAATATTTTGAATAAGAAAAATCAATTATTTGATTTTATTTTGTTCATTACATTTCTGGAATTTTGAAATGTATCATAAGCTATAATCGAATTAAGTTTTACTGATACACTAGTAAAATGCAAATAGAGGTATTACATCTGAAATATAAAAAAAGGTATTGCATCCTAATTGTTTCTAGATGAATGCCATTGGAATGGCTACTTTCTGTACATTATTTTTGAATTTAGAACAATTAAATTAGTTGTGGACTTATAAAAGATAACATTAGTTTAATTTTGATATCATTAATAGCTTACAAACATATAACTTTATGTATTAAAACTTTTATGCCAAAGAAGTATCATATATATATATATATATATATATATGCAAAATCTATTATAGCAGCACCCTTTCTCGCTCTTGAACTAGGCTAAGTAAGCTCGCGGAATGAGTATTCTCTTTCAAGTGTTTTCGAAGGCCTGTGAATGCTCTAAGTGTTGGGCATTACAAAGGTTGGTTAAGTGAGGTAGTGTCAACTCCATAAGCCATCAGGCGGGGAAAGGGCTTTAGGTTAGGTAGGCAAACCACTTCCTTCAAGAAATGCTTGCTTACACTACCCCACACCTTTCATCTCAATGAATCTATTTCCGGCGAAGGCTTTTCAAATTGACCGGAACAACTCCAACAATTTCAAAATAGCTTTTCACTCTGACACACTCGATGACAGGTTGATTCATCACCATTACTTGAGGAAAACCACACCATGTAAAATTATCTTGATGGTCCATAAAGAAATAAGATTTCACTTTTGCCATACGCCTCTGAGTCTTAAGGTATTAACTTATTTCTTTAAATGAACCAACTTTTAGCCAAAAAAAACAATTTTTAAAACTTATAAAATTAAAAAATTAAATATTTAACATTTATTTTTTAATATTATTTTCATTTATTATTTTACCCTTTATTTGCTTCATAAAAATTTGTTTCTATATTACATTATCATCGATAAGTCAAGATGCTAGCCATTTGATGGTGGAAGCACGGGTACAACCTTTTTATTGGGATCCCTATTGTTGAAGCTTTTGAGGAATATTTTTATTTAAGCTTTTCGATCTCTGTTGTTGAATCTTTATATGATTATTGTTGTCTAAGATTTTCTTTTTTATTAGGTACATATATTGTTTTGTTGAAGCATTTGAAGAATATTGTTATTTAAGCTTTTTGATCTCTGTTGTTGAATTATTATAGGATTATGGTTGTCTAAGCTTTTCTTTTTTATGAGATACATATATTGTTTTCGATCTCTGTTGTTGAAGCATTTTAAGAATATTGTTGTCTAAGCTTTCATTTTTCAGTAGATACATATATCATTGAACCGTCTCGTTGTTTGAGATCATCATGACACATAATATATTAATTATATAGCTTTTGATTGGTGCTTTACATATGTGTTTGGGAACCACTAAAAGAAAACAATGGTTGTTTTGAAATATCATTACTCTCAGGCCCAATAAAGAAAAACGAACGAAATTTGGTTGTACACTGCATGTCTGCTTCGAATGGTGTTTCTTTACACAGAATTGTCTTTAGAACAATATGTCCCTGATGGGAAAAGTATATCTACTCTCCACCATATCTACTTTTTAATGGTATCTAATTTGTCTTTAGTACCAACGAGGGATAACTATCATGTTTTCTTTTACATTATCATGGGACATAATAAATTATATTTAATTGAATCATATTTTGTACAAAATAATTTAGGATCCAATAAATGAAATCGGATAGGACTTACAAATCTATGGCATGATTAAAGATCATATGCAGCCTCCACCATAACACAAGATGCAAAGATGTTTAAGGATTTCTTAAAACAAATGAATGAAATTCGATGTGTCTCATATATATATATATTTCCGAAAAGGTATGCATCTATTAAGAATGGTAAAATAAATTATTTTATTTATTTATAATTTTTTGTTCTAACGCATAAGGATTTGAAATTTATGATTTACATATTATTTTATAACAAAGTGATATTGCATTGAACTAATTTAATGGTTTTTATGTTTATTTATATTATTTATAATTAAAATTTTATTTATTTTTATAAAATTTATTTATATAAATTTATATTTTATATAGTTTTTATTTTAAATTATAGAATATAATAATGATTACTTTATAATTAAATCATATAATTTTATATTTAGAATCATGTAATATGTTTAAAAATATTATATGATTGGAATAATATTATTTCGTGAAATTAAATAAAATCATATATTATTTAGATTATTTTATTAGGCATGTCTTAAACTATATCATTATGATAATTGGAGTAGTATTATGTCATTTTACTATGATATATAGGTTAATTTCACTATTTCTTCCTCGCCTTTTGAAAATATAAATCATTACATTAATATATTATTTATAACATAATTATCTAATTTTGAGATCAGAATGATGTAATTATATACTTAAGACCATGTAATGAAGCCACTGACATGTAATTCAATTTTATTTTTTATTTTTTTTTAAAACCCAATGCACCAAGAATAGCTAGGTTCTAGATAGCATATTTCGAGGAGAGTGTCAAGGTAGTTTACATTCACTTATGTAGATATGTTGTTAAGTGATGCTAGATAACTAAAAAACATATATGTTTAAATATGTACATAAAGGTATGTTAAAAATAGTTAGTTAGTGTAATTTTTTGTGGATTGATTAAATATTTAGAGGAATCCAATTTCTTATGTTGTAATTTTTTAATTATTTAATATAATATCATATAATATTTATTTCTCTATTATACTAGCTTATATTCATCTTAATTTCAAATCGACCTAGGATTGAGAGAGATCAAATATCTTTTCACTCTAATAGTTTACACCTCAAGGGATTTGATCCCTCTTGGCACTTGGTAGATCCATAATTAAAATAGATCCAAGTTGGTTAAATTAGTAAGTAATTATAATATAATCATAATTGTTGATTTCTATTTTATTTTACTTTTGTTTTTATGTAATTTGACCAAGTCAAAACTTTTTATCAATTATTTTATAATTATTTTTTTAATGTAATTTTATTTTTATGTAATTTGACTAAATCAAAATGTTTAACAAAACAGAAAATTACAATCCCATACTAAACTAGAAAACGCCTCTAAACACAACAATTCTTTATAATTTTAAACAAATACTTGTAATATTCATCTCCTCAATTATATAATTCTTACTTTAAAATCTTATTATTTTAATAATATTGTTTCATAAATATAATTATATTATTTAAACTTCTAATAAATATAAAATAGCATTTATAACTAAAATAAAATATTCGTATTTAAATTAAAATCTATACTAAATAACATATTTACATAAAATTTTAACTTATATTAAAATAAGAAACTCTAATTAACAATCTTAATAAAAAGAATTTTGACTTCAGAATTATAAAGAATTTTGACTTCAGAATTATATAAGATACTAAAAGCTTAGTAATAATCTTAATTATAAGACGTTAAATGTCATAATTTTTTTCTTTCTTTCTTGTTTCGAGTGTGGTTTATTCTACTACAGAGCGATATAATAAATATCTTCGTTAAGTATTCTTGTTATTTTCTTTAATTTTCAGCGTGGTTAACTTTCTTCTGCGTATTTCTATTTCATGTTAAACGCATTCCTCGGAAGTTAGTAGATCATTTTTTTAAGTGGAACTGGAACCCAAAGGAAGAGAAAAGCGACTCCAATGTATAATTCGAGTCACATTTATTGTAACCATTATTTTTTTTTTATCTTAAATAATTGCTGGAAAATGATGTAATGTAATAAATATCTTATGTATTGTTGTATTTAGGTATAGATTTAATATAATTATTATTTAATTATTTGAAAATATATATATTTAGAGATGATGTAATGTAATGATTAATATTTAAATATACATAAAAATAAATAAAAAGATAGGTAAATATTTTAACTCTAAAAAAAATTTCTATAAAAATAAAATAATAATAAAAAGAAAAATGATTCTTGGTATTGATTCATGGTATTTATATGGAAAGAGAAATTAAACCAATCAAGAGGCATCTTAACTCCAAGCATATAGAGGGATCAAATCTCTTAAGATGCAAACCTCTATTAGACTGAAAATAAATTGAATTAGTAAATCCACATTTAAGATAGATTTAAGCAAGTATCATGTCAATTTTGATAAAATTAAATAAAATCATTTACTATGTAGAATAACTTCTTAGATATATATTGAAACCATATAATTATTATAATTAGGATAACATCATGTGGTTTTACTATATCATATAGATTAATTTCTCAATTGGCTCATTTCTTCTTGAAACTATATAATTATTACTTTAACATATAGTTATGAACATAATTACCTAATTTTGAACTCAAAATTATGTAATTATATATTTAAAACTTTGTAATAAAGATATTAACTAGTAATATTTGAATCAATTATGTTTTTATCCCAAAAACTCTATAGCTAAGTTCTATACAACTTAATTTGGGAATAGTAGTCATATACTCTACATATTCCTAGGAGAATATGTTGTTTAGTGATGTTAGGTAGTCTAAAAAACCAAACAAAAAATATAATATATATATTTACATATGCACATAAAAACATGTAAGAGAATAAAATCTATTTAGACAAAAATCAAATTTCTTAAAGTGTAATTTTGTTTAATTTTTTAATCATTTAATAAAAAATTGAATGACAAAGAAATTAATTTTTAAGAAAATGGAACTTTCTCAATATTGATAAATTTATATTTAAAATAGATATATGATGATTGATAATCCAAATTTCTAGTTTCCCTCAATTATATCAACCTAGATCCATCTTAATTCTAGAGGAGGGTGCATAGAGATCAAATCTCTGTTCACTCTATTAGAGGCTTGCACCTCAACAGATTTGATGAGCCTCTTTGTTTGGTAGATTCAGGATGAAGTAGTCTAATTTATAGAAGAAATAGCCTTTTTCACCATAATTAGGTCATACAATATTAAGCAAGGTTGTGATCTTTTGTTATTTAAAATATTTTTTTGAATGCATAATTGAAAATCCCTAGGTACTTGAAGTTTGCAAATTAAACAACTTAAATTCAAGTTTTTAAAAAACTTTTCCAAAATTTGGTTAAAATTAACCACAAAAAAGGTTATCCCATCTATAAATTAGACTATGCAAATTAAAAATTAAAATAAATTTTAGGTTGATTTAATTATTAATTATTAATTTTTGTGTTTTAATTTATTTTATTATTATGTAATTTCATGGAGTAAAAGTGTTTTATTACTAATTCTAATAACTATTTATTTTAAATTTCATTTTATTTTATTTTTTTCTTTGATATAATTTGAATAAGCCATAAAATTTAATATAACATAATAAGATATTATAACATATCTTCCATATTAAATAAGAGAATGCCTCTCAATGCAATACTTCTTTATAGCTTTAAACAAAATAATATAATATTTATCCCTAATTGTATAATTCTTACTAAAAACATTTAATTATATTATTAATATATTTTTATAAATATAATTATATATTTTTAAACTTTAAATAAAAATAAAATAACATCTATAACCAACTTGCATGATTTAGGCTTAAATTAAATCATATACTAAATCATGTATTTACATAAATTTTCAACTCACATGATTTAGGCTTATACTAAATCATGTATTTACATAAATTTTTAACTCACATGTTAAAATAACATACGAGAAGTAATATAACCAAATTACATGATTTAGGCTTAAATTAGATCATATACTAAATAATGTATTTAGATAAATTTTTAACTCACATGTTACAATAAGAGACGAGAAGTAATAATCTTAATAAATTATATAATAATAAGTAGTTTTTAACTCACAATTATATAATTAAAATACTAAACTTTAAGTGATAATCTTAATTATAAAATCTTAAACTTTATAAATTTATTTTTCAATTAAAAAATTTAAATTCATTTTTTAAAGACATTTATCAAAATTTTGTTAAAATAGAGCAGAACTGTAATGTAATGTCCCGAGAAAAAATGTAAATATTTGGTTTACTGTGGTAAATATAAACTAAACCTGATATTATTATCCGTTTGAAATTTAAATATGTTTTTGTTTTCATTATGATAAATATGTTTTTGTTCTCATTATGAGAGATAAGAAGTGCTTCCATTAAAGATGGTAACTTTACAAGGAGGAAGTTGTCCTCTTGAGGTAAAAAAGACAGTTGCTATGAGGGCAACCTTAACCTCCCCTAACTGGAAGAGTTTCTAGAGAAAAGGAAGGGATTACCTCCCCTAACTAGAAGAGTTTCTAGAGAAAAGGAAGGGAATAGGGACATGCAGAAGAAAAAAAAGAAAAGGAAAGCGGCTAATTCTGGTGATGATAAGATAGCCCTGTGCAAGCAACTTGCGGAAGACTGTGGTCTAGCAAGTAAGCAAGGGGGAAGATTCTGGTCCTGAAAGATGAATCTCATGGTCGAGCGGTTGAGAGGTAACAGACCCAGGTTTGGATGACCTTCAAGAAGATCTTTACCAGCCGGAACACCAGATATGTAAAGAAACCCTTGGGGAAAAACTGTTGTGTGAACTTTATAATGTATCATATTTCTGTTAAAAGAAAGGTGCAGAAGGTTTTCTTTATAGTGAATAGTAGAGGAAATATGATAGGAGAGATGGGTATCCTCCTATAAATATCTTTACTAATGTAAGAGTTAGTAGTCTGTGAAGAGTTTTCTTATTTTTGAATTGGAGATAAATGTAAGAGAAGTCTGTAGGAAAAATTTATCCAAAAATTAAAAACAAAAACTCAAAGATTTATAGCAGACTCAGAATTTCAAAAGACTGACCTTGTAGTAAACCAGAATCCATACAATAATTAATAGAATGACCATTTAGGAGCTCTTTCCTTACATATGCCTGAACACAGAAATGCAGGAAAATCTAGAGAGTAGATTCAGAACCTGGAGCACAACCAACGGAGCGACATTTATATAGATTTTAAAGAAAATGCTGAGTGGCAAAACAGTTCCCGCAAGGTTATCAAATTCAAATCCAGAACCCTTTCTTTCCCTACTTGCATGCAGCTATGTTATTAAATGACAGCAATGCAAATCATGTAACTATATATATTATTGACAGAAGAACAAATCTTGCAACTACATAACCATATGAAGGCGAGTATTCATGATATAGTTAGATAATAACATAATTCATGATATAGTTAGATAATAACATAACCAGAGATATGAGGAGCATATTTAAGCTTAAGAGAAAATGTAAAAGTGACACGCATAGAAGACTAGCAGTATCATAGGGCTAGACCTGAAAGCAAATGCCAACATGCAACAAATCTGCTAGGTATATAACATTTTCACCGTGCGGGAGATTGCCTACACAGAATATCATAAAACATGCAGTACAAACCCCATAGCAATCCGTGGGATTCAAAACTATACATATAAATTACACTGTCTCAACCATAGGAATATTTCTATAACTCAAGGAACCCTGAAGGGGGTTAAAACATTACAGTATAAGAAAAGAGTCACAACGCGCAGCAGAGATGGCATGCTTCTTTTAATAACTTAACACTTACTCAGGTCACAAATACCTTAACAAAAAAATGGAGAATAATTATATGAAAATTGTGCTCAGCCAACAAACAAACTGTAGCAAGCCCAAGGATTCTAACCAGGGTTTATAACCTGAACAGTCCTCTTTTAAATAAATGTAATACATAGAAAATTAAGAGTAAGCCCGAGGGCATGTCAAATTTAATAATGCGCTAGGATAACCAGGGCTACAGTTCGGAGGAATAATTCCAAGAACAAGATTTCCCAAACCCTGAAAAGCGCAGGGCAACCCTGACTGGTGTATAGACTTCGCCATAAATCTGATACAATAAATGAAATAGGAGTCATAAGGACTTGGGCCAGAGGGCCATTTCTAAATAAAAAGGAAGAACCCTTTTCTTCCATCAGCAGAATGAGCAAACTGTCAATAGAACCAGAGAATCGACTACCATCAGGAGAAGTATTTCTAGGAACTTACCCGTTAGCCAATTGCAGAAGAGGTAGGGCCTGGAAACCTGGGAAGCATCAACCAGAACCCTCAAGTGATTGTTGGAGGTCGACACCATGACCCTCGACCATAGAACAAAGGCAAGCGAGAAATCTATTAGAGTTTCGGACAAAAAATTAAAGAAAAACCTGAATGAAGGAAAAGAAATCGATAAACTGAAAATTTGCATGATATAATTCTTACCAGAAGACGAATGTTGTAATAACCAGGTCCAATTCAGTCCAGAGCTCGGCAGTGTACAAGAACCATCTGCATTCATTCGACGTGAAGCAGTTCTGGACGATTCGGCGCCAGGAAGGTAAGATAGAGCTGAAGCAATGCCTAGTGCAAATGTTTTGGGAAACTCCACGCTACAGGATAAACAAGGGTGGAGCATATCAGTCCAGCACAACCCTCGGATGGGCATCCATACACCCACACCATCGATGAGGGGAGAAGCCCGAGGGCGTGAAGGCAGAGTGTACTCTGACCATACCCATCACGTGACAGAGCCGGTGGGCATAGAAATTTTCGGATAATGCAACAAGAAAGCAATACCCTTTGATATTTCCAGAATGATGTATGTGGTATTAGAAAGTTAGTAAGGTTAACACGTATTAATAAATATGCATGTATGAGGTAGAATAGGGTTTGACTTAAATGAAAAAATAATTACTTGGCAAGTTTACTTCCTGTAGGTGGGTATATTACAAGAAAACATTATTAGAAAGATTATTCTATAAGTTATACTAGGAAAATTTGAAATTATGGATTTTAGGTTGATTCAATTATTAATTATAATTATAATTATTAATTTTTGTATTTTATTTTATTTTCATGTAATTTGACCAACTCAAAATGTTTTATTACTAATTATAGTACTTACCTATTAGAAGGCATCACTCAACAACAGAGCACCTTGTTACGCTAAGGATCATTGCGGAGGAATGTCGTAATGATAAATCCAATTTATTCTGCTGCTTTGTAGACTTTAGAAAGGCTTTTGATACGGTTCCTAGATACAACCTTTCGAATAGGTTAGAAGAGCTAAAGGTTCCTCTTGAGTTAAGAGCTGCTGCTATAAGGCTATACGAGAATGTAATTGCCAAGTTAAAGAACAATGAGGGGTGGTCAAAAGATATTAAGTGTAACATCGAAGTTAAACAAGGTTGCCCCCTCTCCCCTACTCTATTTGGCATTTACATCGATAAGCTCGAAGGTTATTTAGAAGAAGCAGGATGTGGTGGCACAATCTTAGCTGGGATAGTCATTATCCTTCTTCTCTATGCTGACGATATTGTTCTTCTGGCAAGGCGCCCTTCTGATCTTGATAAGCAACTCAAGCTTCTTAAGGATTTCTGCTCTACCATGGGTATGACTGTTAACACAGACAAAACAAAAGTTATGATTATCAAATCTAAGAAGGACACTTGCGCTAATTTTACGTATGACAATAATAACTTGGAGGAAGTGTATTCTTACAAGTACCTAGGAATTGATATCCATCACAAGCTCAACTGGAACCATAGCATTGAGAAAAGGATCAATGGGGGATGGAAAGCTTATTTTGGTCTTGAAAATAATTGTAAAACGGCAAACCTCGTAATGTGGGATAAAAAGAAGTTCCTCTTTGAAACTTTAGTCACTCCTGTTATCTTATATGGATGTGAAGTTTGGGGTGGCAGCATCTCCAGAGAATCATGGAGGAAGATTGAGCAAATCCAGAAGCGTTTTATAACTTATAACCTGAAAATTAAAAGTAATACACCCTATCCTATTCTCCTTATAGAAGCAGGTCTTTCTTCTATTGAGAGCCTAGCTATGCTCAGGTTTCTGATGTACAAGCACAAGCTCAATAACATAGACAATCATAGAATTCCTAAGCTAGCTTTAAATTCCAGCCAAAATCACCTAAGGCTTAACCGAGGATGGCATAAGGACACAAGGGCCTGGTTAAACTATTGGGAGATCAATGAGAATGACGCTTTGCAAAACATAAATAACATTAAAGATATTGTTACTTCTAAGTTCAAACAAAAATTGTGGTGTGAGAAAGATTTAGCGTCTAAAAGAAAATTAAGTTATTATAAGAAGGTCATCAACCCCACCCTTGAAGATCAAAAGTATCTCTCTATTCTAACTAGCTCAAAAAAGAAAATTAATATAGCAAAGATTAGAATGAATTCTCATGAGCTCCATAGTGAAACTGGCTGCTGGGTAGTTCCTAAAACACCATGGATGGAAAGGATCTGCCATATTTGTGAGAATAGGAGCATCGAGGATGAAAACCACTTCCTCTTAGAGTGCCCTGCATACAACCACATTAGATCTCAATTTCACAACCTTTGTTACAATACTGACCTTCCTAGCCTTTTACAATGCCAACATTATAGTGAGCTCGGGAGGCTTCTCTCCAAGCTTTTTGAGCATAGGAATAAAATCTTAAATCAAAATAAATAATTTGTCTTTTTAGGTCCGATAGATCATTATTTGGTCTCAGCGGACGTTAACGATCATCATCATCATCATCATCATTAAACAATAAATTAATAAACTAATATCATTATTTAAATATTATTTTTCAAAAACTAGTCATTTAAGATAGTTGTTACTTAATAATATTTGTTTTTAATATATTAATAGATTAATATAAAAATTTAAATATTATTGTTCATCTTGTGTGATGATGAACCATACTTGTTGGTTCGAGATGCGTTGACCAAAAATTTCTCTTATGTGAATTCCACAGAAAGACTTTTCTTAATTCATTATGCATCGCAGAAGCTTGAATACATAAATTATAATACTTATTTATTTTAAATTTTTCTTTTTTGTAATTTGACAAAATCATAATATTTAAGAGAACAATAGTTGGCTGGAAAAGTCGACCAAAAAAAGTGATAATGTGATCAATCTGGAAAAGGTTTCCAAAAAAGAATTGGATCACAAAAACTTAAAATCAAAGACAATAAGACATTACAACATATCTTCCATACTAAATTAGAAAATACCTCCCATGAAAATAATTCTTTATAATTTTAAATAAAATCATATAATTTTTATCCCTTAATTTTTTTTTTTTTTTTTTTTTTTTTTCAAAAGGTGGAAAAACCTATCAAACTCAGTTTGTCAAACCAACAGTGAGGACAGCCATCTCTGGCTGCTATCCGCGAATGTCAGTTGACACATCACTGTTATCAAGGAAAACCACGCCACCTGAAATAACCCGCTGGTGGTCCGTAAGGGAGCAGGCTTTCACTCCTGCCAGATGCCTCTGGGTCTTGGGCCGTTAACCTGTTTCCTTACGTCCGAGGAAGACGAGCTCTTAGCCAAGCAGAAGCAGTTTTAGGGCATACTCCAGGCCCGTTTTTATCCCTTAATTATTTAAATGTTACTTTGGAAAATTATTTAATTACTTTAATAATATATTTTCATAAATATAATTATATATTTTTAAACTTCAAATAAAAATAAAATAACATTATAATTAAGCACATATATATATAATTAAACTTCAAATAAAAATAAAAATGAAACAACATTTATAACCAAAATAACTGATTTAAATTTAAATTAAATAATCTATTTACATAAAATTCTAACTCACATGTTAAAATAAAAAATAAATAACAAACTATAATTGACCATCCTAATAAATCATATAATACTAAATAATTCTGACTTCACAATTATATAATTAGAAACTAAACCGTAAGTGATAATCTTAATTATAAGACATCAAAATTCCTAAAATATATTCATCAATTATTCATATTTTTTAAAGTTGAAAATAAATTACTAGTTGAATTGAGGCTTCTGTGATCCATAAAATTTAAAAGAAAACTTAACATGATAAATAGTTTGAGCAAAGTCTCCAACGGCTAAATTGTCTAATGGCTAATTTTGACCTTAGGACCTTGGTCAAATTATTATTTATTAATTTAATATTATTATTACTTTTATTATTATTTTTCTTATGGAAATAAGTTAAATTAGGTAAAATGGTTGGTTTTAAAAAGAAATTTATTTATTTATTTAAATTAAAATTAATATATATATATATATATAGATATATAATAAAATTATAATATTAGTTTATTAAGATAAAAGTTAATATTAATAATTTCAATGGTTGGTTTGAAAAGATAATTTATTTATTTATTTAAATTATTTAATATATATATATATATATATATATATATATTAAAATCATAATATTAGGTTGACGAGTATTTTCATTCAATAATAATTTAATGGCTAGGTTATTTTTATTATTATTATTTATGGAAATTAGTTAAAATATAAAAATAAAATAATTTTAAGATTAAAGAAGTAATTATTTATTTATTTAAATTATTTATTAATAATTACTTTTTTAAAAACTAACCATTTAAAAAAAATAAATTAAAATTAATATCTTTGATTAATTTATATATATATATATATATATGATGATGATGATGATGGTTGTTAACGTCCACTGAGACCAAATAATGATCTATCGGACCTAAAAAGACAAATTATTTATTTTGATTTAAGATTTTATTCCGATGCTCAAAAAGCTTGGAGAGAAGCTTCCCGAGTTCACTATAATTTTGGCATTGTAAAAGGCTAGAAAGGTCAGTATTGTAACAAAGGTTGTGAAATTGAGATCTAATGTGGTTGTATGCAGGGCACTCTAAGAGGAAGTGGTTTTCATCCTCGATGCTCTTATTCTCACAAATATGGCAGATCCTTTCCATCCATGGTGTTTTAGGAACTACCCAGCGGCCAGTCTCACTATGGAGCTCATGAGAATTTGTTCTAATCTTTGCTATATTAATTTTCTTTTTTGAGCTAGTTAGAATAGAGAGATACTTTTGATCTTCAAGGATGGGGTTGATGACCTTCTTATAATAACTTAATTTTCTTTTAGACGCTAAATCTTTCTCACACCACAATTTTTCTTTGAACTTAGAAGTAACAATATCTTTAATGTTATTTATGTTTTGCAAAGCATCATTCTCATTGATCTCCCAATAGTTTAACCAGGCCCTTGTGTCCTTATGCCATCCTCGGTTAAGCCTTAGGTGGTTTTGGCTGGAATTTAAAGCTAGCTTAGGAAGTCTATGATTGTCTATGTTATTGAGCTTGTGCTTGTACATCAGAAACCTGAGCATAGCTAGGCTCTCAATAGAAGAAAGACCCGCTTCTATAAGGAGAATAGGATAGGGTGTATTACTTTTAATTTTCAGGTTATAAGTTATAAAACGCTTCTGGATTTGCTCAATCTTTCTCCATGATTCTCTGGAGATGCTGCAGCCCCAAACTTCACAGCCATATAAGATAACAGGAGTGACTAATGTTTCAAACAGGAACTTCTTTTTATCCCACATTACGAGGTTTGCTGTTTTACAGTTATTTTCAAGACCAAAATAAGCTTTCCATCCCCCATTGATCCTTTTCTCAATGCTATGGTTCCAGTTGAGCTTGTGATGGATATCAATTCCTAGGTACTTGTAAGAATACACTTCCTCCAATTTATTATTGTCATACGTAAAATTAGCGCAAGTGTCCTTTTTAGATTTGATAATCATAACTTTTGTTTTGTCTGTGTTAACAGTCATACCCATGGTAGAGCAGAAATCCTTAAGAAGCTTGAGTTGCTTATCAAGATCAGAAGGGCACCTTGCCAGAAGAACAATATCGTCAGCATAGAGAAGAAGGATAATGACTATCCCAGCTAAGATTGTGCCACCACATCCTGCTTCTTCTAAATAACCTTCGAGCTTATCGATGTAGATGCCAAATAGAGTAGGGGAGAGGGGGCAACCTTGTTTAACTCCGATGTTACACTTAATATCTTTTGACCACCCCTCATTGTTCTTTAGCTTGGCAATTACATTCTCGTATAGCCTTATAGCAGCAACTCTTAACTCAAGAGGAACCTTTAGCTCTTCTAACCTATTCCAAAGGTTGTATCTAGGAACCGTATCGAAAGCCTTTCTAAAGTCTACAAAGCAGCAGAATAAATTGGATTTATCATTACGACATTCCTCCGCAATGATCCTTAGCGTAACAAGGTGGTCTGTTGTTGAGTGATGCCTTCTGAAACCTGCTTGGCCTTTAGCCCGCTTATCTTCACTTTCAAGCCATATGCTTAACTTTTTTTCCAGAATACTACCATATAATTTGGCTAAGAGAGGGCTGATCATAATTGTTCGATAATTAGAGGGGTTATTTGTATCTCCACTTTTAAAAATAGGGATAATGAGGCTCTCAGTCCAAGGTTTAGGGAAACCTTGCTTAACAGCTTGATTGAAAAGCTTGTGGATGTGGGGGATGAGGACAGGGCCTCCAATTTTTAAGATTTCTGCCTGGTAACCTTCAATGTCCTTAGCTTTCCCATTCGCGAGGCGATTAACTCCAAACTTAATGTCTTCTAAAGAGAAGACTTCTTTCGTTGTGAGCAGGGTTTCCAAATTATCCGTGGCATTAGGAGATTCATAAAGCTTTTTAAGATAAGAATTCCAATCGTGAAGAGCAATTTTATTATTATCCTTAGTCTTCCTAGTCAGAATCTGCCTCCAAAATTTTTTAGGAGCTACCTTAGAGAGGTGTAGGAGATTCTCCTGTCTTTGATGAATGTACTGTCTCTTTTTCCTTTTAATTAGGGCTTTGTATATTCTTATCTTGTATATAATAAATAGATGCATTTAAATAATTTTTTTAAATAACTTATATCACCATCAAGTTTTGAAAAATTGATTATAAATTTATGTAAAATTGGATTACAGTTCATTAACTTTATAAATTTATATAATATTGGAGTTAGCTTAACTAACTTTATAAATTTAAGTAAAATTGGAGCATACATCACTTACTTTCAACTTCTAAGTCTTCTGTTCTAGTTTGGGTTGTGCTTGCAATCCATGTTATATGTTGTTATATCAAAGCATGTAAACAACAACGAGCAACACTAAGCACTATTCAAAATCTCTCTTTAAAATTTCCAAATCATATGTATTGCTTAATACATTAAAGTTGTGGATAGAAACTCTACTTGCTACAAATTTCTAGATTTAAATAGACAAGAGGTCATAGCTTACAAGAAGTAAGAACCTTGTAATGTAATATTTGATATGGAAAATGTCTATTTATATTCGTGTATACATAATTCAAATAAAGTACATGCGTATCTAGTACATGTCATCATATGTTGGAAAAAGACTATTTTCCGTGGTTAAAGATTAGAGTCTTAAAACGTCAATATTATTAGATTTAAAAAATTTCATGTGCATTAAGTTTTCTAGTTCACAAGCATGCTCTAATGCGTGTACCCATCCATTGCAATATTTTGTGCTTGATAAGATGTAAACACGTATTCAATTTAATTGTGTTGGTGCATACTTCTACATTTTATATATCAATTTTTAGTGTTACATGTGCCATGCATGCCCATTAACTTGAGAATTGTAATGGAAACCTAATTGATTTCATAAAGAAATTATGAAACACACACAACATAGAAGAGAAACGAAAAAATAAAAATAAAACTTAAAAATCTTAAAAAATTAAACTGTAATCTTATAAATAAAATTTAGTGTTATAAATACAATACACAACACAATTCGTAATAAACAATTATGCTTTATCTTTTTATCTTATAATTAAAAAAAAATAAAAATTAAAAACCTTAAAAAATTAAACTTTAATCTTATAAATAAAATTTAGTGTTATAAATACAATATATAACATAATTCGTAACTACGTTCTCTTATTATCTCATATATTTTGCACAAAACAATTCAATAAACTTTTATAGCTTATTTTGAAGCATAAAAAAACTTAATTCTTATCTCGGCCATTATTGCATTTAAATAAAACCAATACCTCCGTACCATAAATTAATAAATAAAACTTAGCCCTACGTTAACTCATTTCAGATACCTAAACATACATATTAAAGGAATATTTCCGAGAAATATACTTTGTTTCAAAGTTGATTAAGAATGGGCATACATATTGTACTTAGGATTTGTGGGAATGGAGATACGCGTTATCTATAGGACTATGTTGGTTAGGTTCGGTGAGATATTGACTCGAAATTTAAGAAATAATGTTATAAAATCGTTTTCGATATTTTTCCTAACCACAAAGTAAACCTCCTTGACTTTACCACTCAATCACATGTAAAAATGTAAACATCATGTGAAAATGGCATGAAAAAGCAAATAATACTCGTCTTTATAATGATTATAATAAATAAGTTTATCTAAGTCTTGATTTTCCCAGCAGTATAGTACTTTACTATTTAATGTGTGGAATGTAAAGGGATTTCGATATAATAATTTAGTTGAAAAAAAACTTCAGCGTAAATCACATGTAGACATACATTTGTCGACGCGTTTCGAACCAACTAGTGTGGATCATCCTCAAGACAAGTTGAAGAAACAGATCCAGCTTAGCATGATAAATAGTCTAAGCAGAGTCTCCAACGGCTAAATTGACTAACAGCTAATTTTGACCTTAGGACCGAGGTCAAATTATTATTTATTAATTTAATATTATTATTATTTTTCTTATGGAAATAAGTTAAATTAGGTAAAATGGTTAGTTTTAAAAAGGAATTTATTTATTTATTTAAATTTAAATTTATATATATATATATATATATATATATATATACTTATAATATTAGTTCTTTAAGATAAAAGTTAGGATTAATAATTTCAATGATTGGTTTGAAAAGATAATTTATTTATTTATTCAAATTATTTAATAATTATTATTGATATTATATATATATATATATATATATATTAATTAAAATAATAATATTAGATTGACGAGTATTTTCATTCAATAATAATTTAATGGTTAGTTTATTTTTATTATTATTATTTATGAAAATTAGTTAAAATATAGAAATAAAATTATTTTAAGGTTAAAGAAGTAATTATTTATTTATTTAAATTATGTCATATATTGTATTTATAACACTAAATTTTATTTATAAGATTAATGTTTAATTTTTTAAGGTTTTTAATTTTTTTTTTCTTTTTTTTAATTATAAGAGCATAATTGTTTATTACGAATTGTGTTGTGTATTGTATTTATAACACTAAATTTTATTTATAAGATTACAGTTTAATTTTTTAAGATTTTTAAGTTTTATTTTTATTTTTTCGTTTCTCTTCTATGTTGTGTGTGTTTCATAATTTCTTTATGAAATCAATTAGGTTTCCATTACAATTCTCAAGTTAATGGGCATGCATGGCACATGTAACACTAAAAATTGATATATAAAATGTAGAAGTATGCACCAACACAATTAAATTGAATACGTGTTTCCATCTTATCAAGCACAAAATATTGCAATGGATGGGTACACACATTAGAGCATGCTTGTGAACTAGAAAACTTAATGCACATGAAATTTTTTAAATCAAATAATATTGATGTTTTAAGACTCTAATCTTTAACCACGGAAAATAGTCTTTTTCCAACATATGATGACATGTACTAGATACGCATGTACTTTATTTAAATTATGTATACACGAATATAAATAGACATTTTCCATATCAAATATTACATTACAAGGTTCTTACTTCTTGTAAGCGATGACCTCTTGTTTATTTAAATCTAGAAATTTGTAGCTAAAGTTTCTATCCACAACCTTAATGTATTAAACAATACATATGATTTGCAAATTTTAAAGAGAGATTTTGAATATTGCTTAGTGTTGCTCATTGTTGTTTACATGCTTTGATATAACAACATATAACATGGATTGCAAGCACAACCCAAACTAAAAGAGAAGACTTAGAAGTTGAAAGTAAGTGATGTATGCTCCAATTTTACTTAAATTTATAAAGTTAGTTAAGCTAACTCCAATATTATATAAATTTATAAAGTTAATGAACTGTAATCCAATTTTACATAAATTTATAATCAATTTTTCAAAACTTGATGGTGATATAAGTTATTTAAAAAAATTATTTAAATGCATCTATTTATTATATTATTACAAAAAAATATGACTACTAAAATAATATTTTTTAAATATTTATTATAATAATAAATAATAAAGTTTTTAAGATTATTATTAAATAAGATATTAAATTAGTATATAAGATTTATTTATATGTTAATAGTTAAAAAAAAAAAAAAAATTAATAAAATTAAAAAAAAAAAAAAAAAAATTATCTACTTTATCTTCGTGTAACTTTCCAAAATAAAAATAAAAAATCATATTCCTTCTCTATTTTAAAAAATATTTAATATTTTCAATTTTAAATAGATTTTGAATCATATCTACTTTAGTATAAATACATTAATTTTATAACAATTAATATAAATTGTTCTTTTTCAATTCCTTTAAATTTCATTATTAAAACTTTAGCCTTTCAAAATAAAAAATTAATATCATTAATATATTATCAATATATTTAATATTTTCAATTTTAAATTTTCTATGCAACATATCTACTTTATGATAAATACATTAATTCTATAACAATTAATATATGTTGTTTGCTTTCAACACTTTTCAATTTCATTATTAAATTTTTTTATACATTACAAAACATAATTTAAACATACTATAATTTTTTTGTCTTATTTTTCTAATATTTAATCAATCACACCATTATTCACAAAATTTAGATTGTAAAATAACTTTATATAAATACAAAATTACTACATTAAAGTAGCCAAATATGCCTCAACGCCATCACTCTCAATGATCGAGTAAGGATGGTCCAGTTATCCAATTTATATATAATATTTTCAGTTTTCAATTCTTATCCTATGTACTTCATCATAATTATATTCATCAAATTTATTAATATAAGTTGTTTGTTTTCAATGCCTCTAAATTTTGTTATTAAATTCTATTGTGCATTGCAAAACATAATTTAAACATACTACTATTTTTCATCTTATTTTACATACTATTTAAACAATTAAAACAATTTAACTTATTAATATAAATTGTTTGTTTTCAATGTTTCTAAATTTTACTTTAATTTTTGTTATTAAATTTTATTGTATATTACAAAAGATAATTTAAACATGCTACTATTTTTTAATTTTATTTTTCAAACTATTTAAACTATTAAAATAATTTAGTTTATTAATATAAATGGTTTATTTTCAATACCTTTAAATTTTATTATTAAATTTTAATTTACGTTATAAAACATAATTTAAACGTACTATTATTCTTTATCTTATCTTTCAAACGATTTAAACTATTAAAATAATTTGATAAATAATAAAATCTTAAAATATAAAATCACTTTTATAAACATTACATTAAAATAAAATAGCTCAATACCAACCGCTCAACCCTAACACTCAAAAATGTTTAAATAAAGGTGGTCCATTATTCCCACTATAAAAATATATTTATTGTTTTAAATTTTAAATTCCCCATAAGTTAACTCTACTTTTCCATAAAGATATTCATCAACGATTATGTGGTTTGTTTTCGAAGTCTTTAAATTTTGTTACTAAAACATTCTTACGCTTATACCTCCAAACAAATATATTATAATTTTTTATCTTATTTTTTAATTATTTAAACAATTAAACCCTATCATAATTTATAATTAAAATAACTTTGTATGAATGGAACCAAGTACCGACCCCTTAACCCTAACAATCTCAAGCACACTGTCAATGATGATTGAGTAATGGTGGTCCCGTTATGCCCAGTTGCACCTGGAAGTATTATTAAGTTTGGCCCCCCTACCTCCACTTACCGCGTATTATAATCCTTAGGATCAACGTGGGATCTTTATTTTCACTACATTCAAACTATTCGCCGTGGTCGGGGATGGCATCATGCGTCCAAGTGATGGATCCAGTCGCGCCATGGTTGCCAACGCAGAACACACCCTGCCATTGACAATTCCATATAAACAGATCTAGTGTACCACAGATCATCCCCTCCCGTCCAAGAACGAAAATGATGACTTCCCTTTCCTCCTGTAACCAGTCGCAGCAGACCATATAGGAGCCTCAACATGGCTGCGACATTCAGGACGCGGTTACCCACGTGGCCAGAGTGGCCGCTCTGCTAGAAAAAGGAAACAACATTGACGTCGCCATTCTGAAGAGCCTCGAGCAATCATGGGTATGTGTATGCCAACAACAAATTTGATCTAGCATTCTAGGAAGGTTTACATATGAATTTATATTAATATTTTCAGTTTTTCTAGTTTTTCAAGTCCGTCATACGGCCCTCTACTAATTTATTATATTGTACGTGCAGGCTGCTGCGTTTGCCGTTTCGAAAGGGGGATCCAGTGGTGATGGGCTTGGGTTGAATTTGCCTGAGGTAATTTTTTTAAATAAATTTTAGATTTCTGAATCTGCAATTAACATAAATTTAACATTTTATAAGTTTAACATTTTTTCAGATGAGAAAAAATCTAGGCCCTGACTAATTGATTTGTTGTGATAATCAGGCAGCAGCATTCACAAAGGGGATGACCAGCGCAGTCAAAATAGTGGACTCCGGTTGGTTCCGGTTGACTTCACGGGAAATAAGCAGAGGGGTTCCCTTTGCTCTGTTATCCCTCGGAGACATTGTGAGCCTCAGAAGAATCTACACGGCAAGCTCGAAGATACAGGATATGATTTCCTACAGCTGCCTGGCCATACTCAAGTCCTACTTCGTTCGGCTCAAGGGCATATTATCGTCATCCTTCTATGAGTCTCTGGACGGGAAGCAGATAATAGGGTTAGGAGTGTGGGATAGCGTTGAATCCGCATCTGTTCTGGTAAATAATGATGATAATCCCAACGTGAACCCTTGGATCGTGTTTTGGAAAAGCCTGGGGGCCAAGAAGCTCAAATACCATGTCTGCCAGGTCGCCTATGTTACATTCGGGGATCCCTGCAACCTCCAGAATTCCAGGTCGAGGTTTCGAATATAAAGTCAATGAAACAAAAATCGATGATATTTCATAGCTCACAGATGGATGGATGGTCAGTGTTTTCTACACAATTTTGAGGTTTAAGATATAGAAAAAATTCAAGATGGTCAATCAGAAGTATCAAGCAGAGGTCCATTGCGTGTTATACACGTTCAAGTCGTTCGGAAATAGGATTGCCCAGCCGCACTCTTAGCTTGTCAATTTCAGACATCGTGAGTCGGACTGCAAGACAACTCCAGTATACCACAAAATAACAGAAGACAATGTACTTTTACCAGAGTGAGAAACATGTGTATAATTATGTCCCTTCCAATTTCAACAATTTTTCATCATCCCATCTCATTATGAAGACTATGTTGCTCCTCATTTCAAATTTTCCATCGACATATCTAAGTGGAATGGGCTTGTTGCAGTCAAATGTGAACAAGAGACCGTAAATTTTTCACAACTCAAATCATAAAAAATTAAAATATGAGAATCCAAGTAATTTGAGCATGATAGTTCCAAATATTGCAAGTTGGAAATTTGATTTATTTAAGTAATACACTTCACGATTTACATTATCATTCAATTCTTCAGAAAATCTCTCTAGAAATTCAGACGGCAAGTAGCCCCAATGTTAAGCAAGGGCATTTTTCTAAAAATCAAACTAATTTTTGAAAAAAACCAAATGAGTTGATTCAGGGGCTTTACTTGTGTGAACCTCTTCTTCATACTTGTCTTTAATCTTATCCCATGAGATTTTATATGTTTTTTCTTAATACCAATTCTCACTACAATGAACATTATAAAAATTAGAAGTTTGACTTTGATTTTCCTACCCACCATCTTTAAAATTCTACTTTTTGCATCACTTCTTACTGCAATTTCCTCTAGTAAAATCATGTGATTGATTTTTTCATTTTTAAGGAAAACAATTTATTTAGTAGATAGAAGTGTCTTTTTTGAAGAATCCTTCTCACATTCTATAATTTTATCCAACAAGGAGTTAATTAAATCAAGACATCTTAGTTTTCCACTAGCTTGAAGTGACTCAAGATAGTAAGAACATGTAGGGTAGAGAGACTCACTGAAATTCATGAGAGAAATGTCTATATTCACACCAATAGCATCAACACAGTGCATTATGCCTTTAATTTCAGAAGATAAAGCCATGATATCATTATCTCTCATTTCAAGGATGAAGAGCTTCATCAAAAATGAATTAGCTCTATTTCTGAAATTTGAATACAAATCATATATATATTTCAACTTCTTGAAATCACTTCAATTTTTTTTAATAGATCTAATATGATGAGTCACATCTTCACTTATGAAAGTAGCAATTAAAAAATAATGTTTCTTTATTTGTTTTCATTTTCATAAGTTTAATATAGCTATCATAAATGGCATCACAAAAATTATTGAAGATCAATGTATACTCAATCTTCCTTGACTATTCTAGATAATTCTTTTTTCCACTTAGTATCAAACCAGCAATAAAAACAATAAAATTCATTTTTCCACCTACCACTTTTTGTGATAAAATTTATTTTCACACAACCTCTCAATCCTAAAGGTCTTTTGTACATTGAGATTAAATTAGACTTACCATTTAGTGCAAGCCACCAACAATTCCTTAAACATCGTGCCTTAGTGCACTCTTTTGTCACTATGTCTTCTCAAGGGCATGGATACTATTTTAGGAGATCTCGAGTCGCTACTATTTCCAAATATGGAGATACATATTAGTGCTTTGAAAAGTATCCTATTGAATATCAACTACTAATTTTGTTTTAGATTAACTTCAAAGAATTAAAATGTTGTCAAATTCAATATGAGATTCTCTTGTAGAACAACTAAGAGAATAGATGTAACAAAGTGTACCTTCGGTTTGAGTCGATGGATTTCAATTGTAATTCAAGAAAATCCATGTCCATGTTGTAATGAATGGTCTCATAACCCCCTTCAAAATTCTTATATGTACAATACCACATTTGAAGATATAATGGAAACATTAGGTGAGTTCGCTCTTTTATGTTTTTCTAAGGCTTGTGCCAATGGACCGATTCACGATTAAGAACCACTTGTATGGAAGGGTACCTCTTGAAATATCCATGCCTCAACTATAAGGAATGCACATCCACCGAGAGAGCCATCGTGAAAAGGTACAAAACAAGGGTTTCAATGACAAAGAACTATTCAAATGGAATAAAATGATTATTTCAAGTTGTTTTTCAGTTCGATTTACTCGAGCTCAACTAATGGGAGAGCCAACGTCAAAACAAAACAAGGGTTTCAATGACAAAGAGCCATTCGAATGGATAAAAATGATTATTTCAAGTTGTTTTTCAGTTCGATTTACTCGAGCTCAACTAATGGGAGAGCCAATGTCAAAACGAATGGAATGAAGGTTTCAAATTCATAGTTCATTTTCTTTTGTTATATTGTCATCGGAGCTGAGCTCGCGAAACACAGTTCAATTTGACTACACCACCTTTGTGGTATCAAAGCCAACGAATTTCAATTGACATTAATGGATACATGTGGAGAATCCGAAAAGCCAACAGATTTCAATTTCCATTAATAGATACACGTAGAGACTTAGAAAGAAAAAAATATCCCAAGAGTTAGCTCGTCTTCCATTCACTCAAAGAGAAATATCCCAATTTTCAGATGACCTATGGAAGCATTTAGGTTTTCCTCAATGCGGGGAGGCATTTCTTATTATAGAGATCGTTGCTTACCTGAATAAGAGGAATAGAGACACTTTGAACAAGTTGCAGATATTAGTAGATATTTTTATTGGGATTGTAGCTTTTTGAATATTTCGAATATGAAGTATCACTGTAATCCCATCAAGACCCGAATTTTACTATTCCTTCAGCTGAAGAGTTGGAAGGACGCGGATGAGGGTTCTGCAAACAAGGGTTACAATGAAGTAATGCCAAAGGAGGCTGTCGAATGTTGCAGCAGCGAATAGGGAAAGCAAGCAGAGAGTGAACGCAAAGATTAAGAGAAACCAGAACAGGAGAAGCATAGTTTAATCGAAACAATGGGAAAAAGAAAGACCATGGCTGAAGGACGTAAATGGAAGTGGGGTAGGGGAGGGGAGAGATCCCCTCCTACAAGGCCATGACAACAGGAGAAGCGAGCAGGGAGTGTAAGAGAGATGGAGCAAAATCATGCGAAGGCAAGGATTCAACAAATGGCGCGAACCCGAAAGCGGGTATAAAAAGCAAATGCCTACCTAGGGCAATGAAAAAACCCAGGTTCGTAATACCAAATAATAGATTAGAGGAATATAGAAGTTATATGAAAGACAATGCTTTGATCTGTAAATTTGTAGAGTTTTGGCCAGCAGAGAGAGATCTTTTCAAATGGATTCAACAAAGGTGGAAACCAAAAGGGCATGTGGAAATAAAATTGGGGGCGAAGAGTTTTTTCATAGTAATATTTTCTAACCTAGAAGATAAAGAAAAGATCTTCGAGGGAGGACCCTACTTTATGAACAATGCAGGACTATTTATGAGACATTGGGTAGACTACTACAACCCATACAAGGAAAAGATGCTAGCAGCTCCAGTATGGATAAGACTCTTCGGGTTGCCAATAGAATTCTGGGACCCAGAAATCCTTAAGGGTATAGGGAACATAATAGGGTCTTTTGTGAAAGTGGCAGAATCTACAAAGAGGGGAAGATATACATCATACGCAAGAATCTGTGCATATATGAATATAACAGAGCCCCTTCCAAACTCTATAGAGTTGGAATACCATGACGAGATCTGGCAACAACCAGTTGATTACGAACACATCCCCTTTCGTTGCAGAAGATGTCACGAGTATGGACATCTATTTCAAGAATGCCCTATTACTGTAATAGAACAAGAAAAGGGGGGAAAAATGAAGGGAAAACCACAACAAAGGAATCAAGACAAGAGGAAGAAAACTTCAGAGAAGTTCAAAGAAGGAAAAAAATAGGGACTAACAAAATGCAGCCGGAAAGACAAAAGGAAAGTATCACCATAGAGTCCCAAAACAAATTCAATGTCTTACAGGAAGAAGAAATAGAAACAGAGGAAAACGAAGATGATGAGGTAGAAGGAATGGAGTTCTCAAAGGAACCCGATGACAAAGTGGTTGATCAAGCAGATAAAGGACAGGGGGTAACAGAGGAATCAACAGACAACCTATGTGGCCAAATAAGAATGGAAATAGATTCACAAAAGGCTAAAGGAGAGGAATAAGAACAAGTAATGAGGAAGCTCTTGTAGGAATGGAGGGCGCTTGATGAAAGATTTATTCCGGAAGAACAGAAGCAAATGTACAAAGAAGCTTTCCAAAGATACAAGGAAAAAAAGGAATAACAGAAGATAACAAAATACGGAAGATGGAGACACAGGGAAACCAAAATGTAGGAATGAGCAATGCTGGCAAAGGAGGTAGAAAGAGAGGTAGAAGGACAATGAGTGAGACAATTCAAGAAGTGGGAGAAATGTTGGTAAACTCAGGAAGGGTTATACCTCTCTCGGAGGTATTTCAAACACCCCCAAAACTATTAAGATGATTATCACAAGTTGGAATATAAGAGGCCTCAATAGTAGAGGCAAGCATAAATACTTGAAAGAAAGACTGAAAAAGGACAAACCTAGCATAATGATAGTATAAGAAACAAAGATAAGTACGGAGAAAATGAGAGAAATTCTGAACAGAGGCAAGAATAGATATGAAATGATGGGACAGGATGCGATAGGGAGTGTTGGAGGTCTGGTGATAATATGGAACCCAGAGGAAATACAAATTGACAATTGGATAAGCTCCCCAAGAATTTTAACAGGAACTGTAAAGATTATAGGATCAGCAGCAGAGGTTGTTATATCAGGAGTGTATGGACCACATACCCCAAGAGAGCAAAAAAGCTTTCTGCAAAATCTGAAAGCAATGCGGAATCTTATCCCCGAAAAGTCGTGGAAAATAGGGGGGATTTCAATATGATTAAAAGTTTAGAGGAAAAAAGAGGAGGACTAAGAAGAACGGATGCAGATATGGAAATGTTTGGGGATATGATAAGGGATCACAGGTTGATAGATATTGAAACAATAAACGGCAATCATACATGGAATAATCGAAGAGGGGGAGCAAATCAAATAGCCTCAAGACTAGACAGATTCTTAATCTCTGAGCCAATCATGATGAAATATGTATTTGTAGAAGCCATTATACTCCCTGTAGCAAGATCTGATCACTAGCCGATTAAGCTGGAAATAGATCTCAAACAAAGACCTAATAATAGACCCTTCAGATTTGAAGCCTTCTGGCTTAGGAACGAGAAGCTGCTAGAGAAATTAGAAGAATGGTGGACGAAGAGTGAACAAAAAGGAAAGAACAAAATGCATAACTTTCAACTCAAATTAAAAGAGATGCAGGGAAAAATTAAAAAATGGAATAAAGAGGAATTTGGAGATATCTTCAAGGAGCAACAACGCCTAGAACAAAAAATGAATGAGCTGCAACAAAAGGATATAGTAGAAGGCATAAATGAAGATCGAATCAAGGAAGAAGGAATTATAATAAACCAACTAAAAGAACGAAGAAAAAAAGAAGAAATCTTATGGAAACAGAAGTCTAGAGTACAGTGGCTTAGAGAAGGAGAGATGAATACTAAGTTTTTTCATAAAGCAATGATAAAGCATAGACAAAGAAATAGAATTTTCTCCATCAAGAATCAAGAAGGCCAACGCATTCTCCAGCATGAGGAAATGGAACAAGTCCTGGTAGACCATTTTAAAAATCTTCTTAGTGAAACTTAGGATAACAGAATAGAGGCAGTTATGAAGATAAGCAAGGAGATCCCTACGCTGGTGACCATAGATCAAAACCTGGCCCTGATGAGGAAAGTAACTATGGAAGAGGTGGAGGAAATAGTAAAGAACCGAAAAAGGAACAAAGCCCCAGGTCCAGATGGGTATACGGCAGAATTCTACCAAGCAGGATGCCATTTCCTTGTAGAAGAGGTCCTAGAAGTGGTGGAGGAAGCTCGTATGCATCAAAAAATATGGCCAGGAATAAATTCCACTCTTTTAACTCTCATACCAAAGACAACCCATTCGGAACAAGAAGAAGGTTTTCGTCCAATAGCTCTATGTAACGTCATCTATAAGATTGTAGCAACAGTAATGGCCCAGAGGCTGAAGACCATCCTCCTACTATAATATCTCCAGAACAAACAGGGTTCGTGGAAGGAAGGCAGATACTGGATGGATTGGTGGTCACCGAGGAAGTAATGCATACCTTAAAAACGAAAAAGGAAAAAGGCATGTTGATTAAATTGGATCTGTCAAAAGCATACGATAGATTAAATTGGAGATATTTAGAAGCCATTCTACAAGCCTTCAGATTCTGTGATAGATGGGTGAAATGGGTCTTAAGTGTGATATCCACGCCAAATTTTTCCATCTTGTTAAATGGAGCCCCATCCGCTACCTTCAACGCTTCAAGAGGCTTGCGACAGGGAGACCCCTTATCCCCCTTCCTATTCATAATAGCAGCAGAAGGGCTAGGAAGGTATTTCAAGAAAGAATTAAGAGAAAGAAAAATCCAAGGACTGAGACTATGGGGCAACAACATCCCAGTCACACACCAGCAGTTCGTAGACGATATCATGATCTACTGCAAAGTATTCCTGAAGGAGGTGAAACAGGTAAGGAGGATCCTAGAAGTTTTTATGCAAGCTTCTGGCATGGAAATAAACAAGGAGAAATCGAGAAATTTCTTTTTTAATAATGTAGAATCAGTCAAAAACCACCTAACAAGAACCCTGGGTTACAGAAAATGCGAACTTCCAACCAAATATTTAAGGACCATGCTGGACTCATCATCTCTTAAAACAAGAAATTGGAGGTCTACAATAGAGAAAATTAAAAACAAACTCTAAAACTGGTCCTTTCGTGCTCTAAATTTTGCTGCAAGAGTAGTACTGCTCAGATCAACTTTACAGGCTATTCCAATATATCCCCTATCAGTAATGGCAGCACCAAAAGGGGTATGCACCAAGATGATAGAGATTTATAGAAAATTCCTATGGGGAGGACCTAAGCAACAAAATAAATGGGCTCTATGTTCCTAGAACAACCTAACTAAACCAAAAGAGAATGGAGGATTAGGTCTGAGGGATCCGTCAACACTAAATCAAGTCCTAGCAGCGAAATTGTGGGGGAGATGGATGCAAGGAGGAAAGGATCTATGGAAAGAAATATGGACAACAAAATACAATATGCCAACAACACCTGAAGAAATATTGAGGAAAAAAGAAATACCAAGAGGATCAGCAATATCGGAACTGGCTAGCCAGAACAGAGACATAGTAGACGGAAACATATTCTGGGAAATATGAGGGGGTCAGACAGCGAGATTTTGGGAGGAAGCGTGGCAACAAAGAGAGAAAATGATGGACTTACAGGAAATACAGGACATTTACAGGGAAGGAATAGGCAAAGGACTCATCTTGGTCAAAGACTACTGGAAAGAAGGACAAGAAAACGAAGAATGGAGAGAGTGGAAGAAAATAGAAGAATGGAATAGGAATTCAACAGAGGAGCAAAAAACCAAGTTCAGAAAAGAATTAGAATCCAGGAAAATAAAAAACAGAGGAGGCTCAGATATCCTAAGATGGGGGAAGGAGACTAAAGGAACATTCACTATCAAGGAAGCGTATAATATAAAAATTAAGCAAACCCAAGCGGAAGAGGAACAAAACTGGAGAAAATTATGGAAAAATAAATGGTGGTCGAAGATTAAGATATTTGCGTGGATGGTAGGGAGAAAACGTATAGTTACCTGGGACCAAATCCAAAAAAGAGGGTTTTCAGGGCTGCCAAGATGTAGCCTATGTAACCAAGATGGAGAAGATCAAGAACACTTACTGAATGGATGCAGAGTAGCACAATACCAATGGAAAAATACTAGAGAGCTCTTTAAAAAAACTGAAAGAAATCCACAAGATATCATACAAACTCTGTGCAACTGGGGGGAAGGAAAATTCCAAAGCTTGGTGGTGAGAAGAGCATGGAATATGGTGGTGGGATTCAACGTATGGAACATCTGGAAAGAAAGAAATGGAAGGATTTTCCAAAGGAAAATATCCACCCCCGAAGAAGTTTGGAAAAGGACCCAGAGGCAAATAAGGGAATCAATTCTCTCAGAAGCATGGACAGAGGAAGATTGGAAAACCATAGAAGAAGAAACAAATATACTAAGAAAGTTAAACTTGGAACAAGGGATGGTCTTTCAACAACATAAAAACAAGCAAACATCAACAATCCAAAGTCATGCCGTCTTCAGAAGTCCACATGAAGGATTCATCAAACTCAACTTTGATGGAGCGACAAAAGGGAATCCAGGTCCAGCAGGATACGAAGGTATTTTCAGAGACAGTCAGGGAAATTCAAAATGGATCTATGCAGAATATGGAGGAACTATGAGCAATAACGAAGCAAAATTCATGGCAACTTACCAGGGTCTCAAAATTGCGATAAGAAATGGATACATAAAATTAGAGATAGAAGGAGACTCAGCTCTGGTTACAGGAACCATAAGAAAATTAATCCAAGGAAAACCGTGGGAGCAGGTTGCCAAAAGTTGGAGAACGGCGGGTCTGGTCCAAGAGATAGAAGAAATATTGAAAGGTATAGAATAAAAGATCATTTCCCATGTAAGACGAGAAGGAAATAAACCAGCGGATTACTTAGCTAATTGGGGAAGTAAGGAAATAAAAGGTAAAGTGGATAATAGATAGGCAACCCAGATGGAAATGACAAGATGGGAGAATCTAAGACGAATCATAGAACAAGACATTAATGCAACAATATAATTACAACCAAGAAATCGTGTATTACCCGAGCGGGGTGGAAACACATGAGTACTCAGAAGCAAGGACAGGACAAAAGCATGGCGGCCACGCCTCTCTGACCATGGCAATTAATGAAAATTCGGAGAAGCAGGTATGGAGATCAGCACGCAATCCGAGGCATACAGCAGAGCATATCATGCAAACAATAAGGGAAAGAGAAGGTGGAGCGCAATCGCATCATAACCAGAAAGGTGGCGAAAATAATCTAAGGCGGAATACAGGCAAGATGACAGACAACAAGGCGTTTGAGAAGGTGGCAAGAGAAGGAGCGGTCTGGCAGCGGAACAAGAACCAAAGACTTAAGCGAGCCAAGGAAGGGATGGCGGAGAGATGGGATAAGGAAGCATAGGCAGAGCAGGAAGAACAGAGAAACACAAAGTTCGACCAAAACAGAATTAAAATTGAGATTGAAAGCTCAGAAGATATGGAGATAAGTCAGGATGAAGGCCATGCAAGGGGAACTTTTGAGATTGGGCAAAGCAGTAGAAGTGGTAACAGGGGCAGAGTAGGCGGGAGAGGCAGAGGACGCAGAAGAAGAGGCAAGGGCTGACCTCGACAAGAAAATAGTGGTGAGAAGGAGAACCCAGTAAGGGAACAACAAAAGAGGGGCAGAAAATCTATTCGAAGGGCAGTCAATGACGTGGAAAAAGCTTATAATAGAGAGACTAATGAAGACATTCGAAAAATTATCGAAGCATTGGAAAACAAGGTTTTGGAAGAACCCTCGGACCCTGAAATGGAAGAGTGGAATTCGCAGCTGCCGGATCCTGGCAATACACGAGGAAGATTAACCCTGTATTGCCAAGCTCTCCACACTTACTGGGTATTGAAGCACCTTTTGGCCAAGGCGATGGAGCAAGTTGCAGTTGAAATGGTGGAACTGACTCAGGAAGCACTGGAAGCAAAAAGAGAGATAGCAAGTCTAAAGGGCATGATACGTCAACAGGATGAGAAGATAAAGGAAGTGCATGGGATGCTGAAGCACCTGGTAAATGCCAAAAGCAATGAGGGAACCAGAAAGGAGAGCGCGACAGCATGATAGGCCAGTTATTTTTCTAATTTTGTTTTTTTACTACTCTGTCTTGGTAAAAATTAGTGTTTTTTCCAAAACAAAGGTAGTGGAGATAGGTCTAGTGGTAACTGTTTGGAGAGACTACCTCTGAAAACAATATGGATAAGACAGTTCAATGTTTCTTTTGCTATATATTTGAATGCATGGAACAGAAAAACAATACAGACTGTATGTTTTTGAGGAACCAACAGATCCGGTTTCCCATTTGGGCAGATTGAGGTTACCTTAGTTTGTATATTTTATTCCTCTGTAGATAATAGAAATGGTAATTCCCTAGCTTACAAAAAAAAAAAATATTTCGAATATGAAAAATCGATTGTTTGACTTCATTTTGTTCATTACATTTTTGGAATTTTGAAATGTATCAAAAGCTATGATCGAATTAAGTTTGATTGATACACTAACAAAATGCAAATAAAGGTATTACATCTTAAATGGAAAGAAAGGTATTGTATCCTAATTGTTCTAGATGACTGCAATTGGAATGACTACTTTCAGTACATTATTTGTGAAGTTAGAGCTCTAAAATTAGTTGTGGATTTATAACTTACAAACATACAATTTTATGTTTTAAAATTTTAGTACAAAAGAAGTATCATATATATATTTTTAATATTTTTAAATATGTTTTTTTTTTATTTTTTTAATTTTTTTTTACGTATTGGCAAAATTTATTATAATTTAGTTGTCAAATCAACAGTGAGTCATCTCTGCTACTATTCTCAAATACAAATACAAATACAAGTTGACTCATCACCGTTATTTGAGAAAAACCACACTACCTAGAATTAGGAATTATCCTCGTGATTCATAAAGAGATAAGATTTCACACTTGCTATATGCCTCTAAATCTTAGGCTATTAACTTGTTTTCTTAGATGAACAAATTTTTAGCCAAACAAAAATAATTTTTAAAATATAAAACTATCCCTAACTTTATTTTTAATTAAATATTTATAATATTAAAAATTAAATATTTAGCCTTTATTTTATTAATATTTTTTTATTTATTATTTTTCTCTTTATTTGCTTTATAAAATTTTGTTGATATTTTAACTTATAAAATTTTGTTTCTATGTTACATTATCATTCATAAGTCGAGATGCTGCCATTTGATGTGAAGCACAGGGACAACCTTTTTATTGGGATCCCTGTTGTTGAAGCTTTTGAGGAATATTGTTATTTAAGCTTTTCGATCTCCGTTGTTGAATCTTTATAGGATTATTGTTGTCTAAGATTTTCCTTTTTTATCTTTATAGGATTATTGTTGTCTAAGATTTTTTTTTATGAGATACATATATTGTTTTTGATCTGTGTTGTTGAATCTTTCTACGATTATTGTTTTCAAAATTTTTTATTTTTTTTTCAATAGATACATATATCATTGAACCGTCTCGTTGTTTGAAATCATCGTGACACAATATATTCATTATATTTCATTTGAGTGGTGATTACCATATGTGTTTGGGAACGACTAAAAGAAAACAATGGTTGTTTTGAAATATCATCACTCTTACGCCCAATAAAGAAAAACGAAGGAAATTTCGTCGTATACTGCCATATCTGCTTCGAATGTTGTTTTTTTTTTCAGAATTGTCTTTAGAACAATATGTCTCTGATGGAAAAAGTACGTCTACTCTCCACCATATCAACTTTGGAATGGTATCTAATTTGTCTTTAGTACCAAGCAAGGATAACTATCATGTTGTTTTTTACATTATCATGGGACATAATAAATTATATTTAATTGAACGATATTTTGTACAAAAGCATTTAGGATCCAATAAATGAAATCGGGTAAGACTTACAAATCTATGGCATGATGAAACATCATATGCAGCCTCCACCATAACACAAGATGCATAGATGTGTAAGGATTTCTTCAAGAAAAATAAATGAAATTCGATGCGTCTCATATATACCCACCCACAGTGGAACACTTCATCGCTATATTTGGATGTTTCCGAAAAGGTGTGCATCCTTCAAGAATGGTAAAATAAATTATTTCATTTAATTATATTTTTTTATCTAACGTATACGGATGTGAACTTTTATATTTATTTATATCCTTTATAATTAAAATTTTATTTATTTTTATATAACTTATCTATATAAATTTATGTATATAAATTTATGTTTTATAATATATTAGTTAATATTAATTTATGATTTATCATATAGATACATAGTTTTTATTTAAAATTATAAATTAAATAAGGATTACTTTATGATTAAATCACATAATGTTATATTTAAAATTATGTAATATGTCTAAAAATATTATATGATGGGATAGTATTATGAGGATTTTAGTAAAATTAAATAAATTCATGTAATATGTGGATTATTTTATTGGGTATGTCTTAAAACTATATGATTAGTATGATAATTGGGGTAGTATCATGTCATTTTATTATGATATATGGGTTAATTTCACAATTTCCTCATTACCTTTTGAAAATATAAATTATAGATGAAGCCACTCATATGTAATTCAATTTTATTTTTTTTATTTTTGTTAAAACTCAATGCACTGAGAGTACCTAGGTTTTAGGTAGCATATTTTGAGGAAAGTGACAAGGTACTTTACATTCTTTTATGGGTATATGTTGTTAAATGATGTTAGATAACCCAAAAGAAACATATACATTTAAATATGTAAAGTATGTGAAAAAAAGATTAGTGTAAATTTATATCAATTGATTAAATATTGAGAGGAATCCAATTTCTTAATGTGTAATTTTTTAATCATTTAATATAAAAGAATTATTACATGACATAAAATTAAAAGATAAAAAAATTTACTTCTCAATATTGATAAATTCTTATCTTACTTAAATATGTGATGATTAATAATCCAATTTATAATTTTAAACAAAATCGTATAATATTTATTTCTCAATTATACTAGCCAAGATTTAGCTTAATTCCAAATCTACCCAGGATTGAGAGGGATCAAATATCTTTTCACTCTAAAAGTAGTTTACACCTTAAGAGATTTGATCCCTCTTGGAGCTTGGTAGATCCATAATTGAAATAGATCTAAGCTGGTTTAATTAGTGATTATAATTATAATATAATCATAATTGTTCATTTCTATCTTATTTTTATGTACATTGACCAAGTGAAAATGTTTTATTAATAATTTTATAAATATTATTTATTTTTATTTTTTTAATTTATTTTTACTTTTATGTAATTTGACTAAGTCAAAATGTTTAACCAGACAAGAAATTACAATTCTCTACTACATTAAAAAAGGCCTCTAATCACAACAATTCTTTATAATTTTAAATAAATACATATAATATTTATCCCCTCGATTATATAATTCTTACTAAAAAAATCTAATAATTTTAATAATATATTTTCATAAATATAATTATGTCATTAAAAATTCAAATAAATATAAAATAACATTTATAGCTAAAACAAATTATTCATGTTTAAACTAAAGTCTATACTAAATAACCTATTTACATAAAATTTTAACTTGCATGTTAAAATAAAAAACTATAATTAACAATCTTAATGAATCATATAATAATAAATAGTTTTGACGTCATAATTATATAAATAAGATACTAAACCTTTAGCAATAATCTTAATTATAAGAAGTTGAATGTCATAATTTTTTCTTTCTTTCTTTGTTCAGTGTGGTTTATTTTACTACATAGCGATGTAATAAATATTTGCATTTTAAAATAAGAAATTATATTTAACAATTTTAATGAATCATATAATAATAAATAGTTTTGATTTCGCATTGTATAAATACGGAGGGTTGCACAGTAGCTAGTCCTTGCTTTGAGCAGGAGGAGCAGGGAGCGGGTGGTTTAAGATGACATGGGTTGACTTCGAAGTTAAGGCAATTGAACAGGAAGTTGAGGATTGCATGGGTTGACTTCAAAGTTAAGCAATTGAATAGGTAGCTTTTGTGTTGCATGGGTTGACTTCAAAGTTAAGGCAATTGAGCAGGCAAAGATTATACAATACCTGAGTTTAGTAGAAGGAATTAATAGCTTAGGAGCCTCCAAAGATACCAGTACAAACACAATGAGCTACTATACATGGAAAGAGGTACTAAGATCAATTACTTATACTAATACAAGTAACTGATTACTATATACTAATACATTATGCTTAATAAGAACATTGTAAATCACTTTGGGCTTCCAACAAGCTCTGCAGTCACAATGGCAGGGAAACTAGATTTTGCAACTTCGATATCTGTCATTGTACTTGGTTTGAAAGTTAGTTCATCATTCTTTAGCCGATTGAGATCATTAAGAATTCATTTCAATGGCATCTTCTTAATAGTCTGATCCTTGTGTATTTCTGTAAGAGGTGATGATAAGCTAAAAAATGTTGTTTGATCTGTTGTATGAAGATCTGTGAACAAATTTTCTTCCAAAATGACCATAAACATTTGACCAACTACTAGTTGAATAAAACAGAGTACACAATAATATTGCATCTATAAGCAGACTAAAATGTGGAGTATAGGCTTTTCATGGGGCTCGAAGCAATACATAATATGTGATCCACATAGTAATACATTTATTCTTGTATTGTAAAGAGAAGCCATAGCCTACTGTACGAGCATATAAGCACCATCAAAGAGTATGCTGAGATATTTTTCTTTTGTTGTTTTATGGCAACAACAAACAACCATATGAAAGTTGCTTGAAGATTGAATTCTAATCCAATTGTAGAAGGCATAGTAGAATAAAGGACACAGTACTAGCCCATTTGAGTATGCCAATGGAGCTGAGCACCTTTACTCCAGCATGTTCTCTTATTTTTAACTTGTGACTCAAATGGGTGAATACCGAGAATTCTTAGATGTTTCTTTTGGTGCATCTTATTTATAGCATTGAAGATTCTATGTCTAACTTTCAAACTAAAAAAGAGAGGATGTAATTATAAAAGAAGCAGTGTCTAATATTGCAAGCAATTGCAGGAGTAAACCAATATACCAACCTCATTTCAAACCAAATAAAAGGGGTTGAAGAGAGATGACCACAGAAGTAGACTTTAGATTTCATGTTCTATTGATCTTTCCATCAGCAAGGTGTTTTCAAATTAGTTGATGACATCGAACTGTTTATTTTCAACAAAGGTCTTTGCATGTTTCTAATTCAATTTTCCAATGACTATGTGAGGGATTAGGCTCTAGTTTAAGAGAACAAAACTCTCAAATGAGGTCCTCCAAATTTTTCAAGAAGTTTGTTTTCTTTGAGTCATAGAGAAGGTATTTTAGGTGGTTCTAATTCCCCCACTGAAAAGTGGAAAGTTGCCTATGTGTCCTTTTCATGAAAAGGAGATTTTCAAGCTTTGTTATCTAATTCTTGTTCTTCTGCAGACAGGATTTCTCCCCACTTTAAAATTGAATCTAGTCACTTCACAGAGAACTTTAACAACTTATGGGATTGGGACACCTAAGGAGTCTTTTTCCTTCAATGGCAGTTTATTCATGATAAATGAATGAAGTAAACCTCTATGGAGGGGGTGTTTTTGTGGAAAACTACAAGGAAGATCCAATTTTTTCTTAGAACAAAGAGAAACTTATCAAAGTTCAAGACTCGAAGATTTTAGTGTGTTCCACTTTTTATGTTTGCATTGAATTAATCATCCTGACTATATTATTGGGCATAACTCAATAAATAGAATCTTCCACTTCTAGAGTCATTGCATGACAGTCATGTTTTTGGAAACCATGTTTGAGCAAAGGGCTATGAGCAGGATTTTGTGTAGATAGTAGAGAGGGCTCCCATCCATGTCTCAGCAAGTACAATGATCATATTAGAAGAAGCTTATGTGGGAAAGAAGTCAAAAATTGATAAAAACGATTGAGATTATAAATGAAAATAAGGTCAATCATGAATGAGCAAAGGGATCAACAAAGCATTGGGATCAAGAAAGCATGGAACAATGTGACAAGTTGTAGAAGCAAGCTATGACACATAGGTGATTCATTCAACTGTTTCCTGAATAGAAGGTGTGTTAATGGCCGTGAGATGGTGGATAACGACTATGAGAGGAGGAGAGGGGTCATGATCTCTGATATCTCATTTGGATTGTGCAATAAGGAGCAGAAGCCAGTTTTTACCTTGAAAAGGGATGGATAATGGATTTTTTTTACTTAGAATTTGTTTTCAAGTGTCAAATTTTGACGTATCAAAAGCACTGAACTAGAACATCATGTGCTTGTCAAACATTTCAGAGGAATAAAATGGTTGATATAGAAGTAATCACACCCATAACTGGTAGCACTTCATTTCATCTCTTGCATTCAGATAACAAGTTTTTATAATTAGCCACATGGCAGGAGCATAAATGTTGGCAAGAAACACCATAAGCCTTCACATTTTTTTCTGTTTTCAACGGATACATGTCCTAAGCCTCTCCCCTCTTTGGTTTGACCAGAAAGAGAATGAAAAAGCCAAATTCTTGTGCTTGCATCTACAACTATAGAAGGAGTTAAGCAACATCTGTTAAAGAGTCACCAATGGATTAAGTTTAAATGGTGTGATTTTTCGATTTCACTCCAATATCAAAGGGAGTGGCACCCATAGGGAAGGTAGCATGGGTGGAGGTGGGGTTAAAATTATCAGGACAAAACTTACATGAAGTCTTTAAGAACGAAAAAGAAAAGAGATATCTCAACTTAAAGCTAATTTTTAAGACCACTAAAGTCCTAAAAACCTTCTCAAGGTAGAGTGAAATTTTTCTCTAAGCCAATTATGAAAATGTGAATAAAATGGCAATTATACCTGTTATGTTTTTGCTTGTTTCAAAGGGTTTGAATTTTGGATTTCAGTAGGTAAAATAATGGAAAGTATTTTAGTAAAGGCCCTTGTTAATGGCTCGATGTAAAACTTGTTGATGTCCCTAAAACCTTCTCAAGCTAGAGAGAATATATGCTATAATCCAATAGAAAATGGCATAGAACAGCCATAAGATTTGTAAAGCTTATATTGGTTCCATAGTGTTTAAAATTTATCTTTTAGTAGGTAAATGAATGGAAAGTTTTTTCGTAAAGGATCTGCTAAGGGCTGGATGTAAAAACCACCTAAGTCCCTAAAATCTTTATGTGTCCTAGAATGGTTCATATCTGAATTTTGTGTTTCCTAGAATTTCTTATGTGAATACCTGAGGCAAGTATAGGCATTAATTATTTCCTTAAAATACTGAGATCAAAATTCAATTTATATTTCACCTATCCTCGTACTACTCTTGGGAAAGTACATTAAACCATGGAGTTTCTTCATTAAGTATCTTAAATCAGTTCTCCAATGTACCTCAAGATATTGTGATGAGTCCATTAATGTATTTTCATGTGAGAAACAAACATTAATATTGAATAGATCAAGAGACCCTACCTGGTATTATCCATAGGTAAAAGAATGGAAAGTATTTTTGCAAAGCTTAAGGCTTGGATGTAAATCAGGAAGCAACCTTCACAAAGGGGATGACTAGCGTAGTCAAAATAGTGGACTCTGATTGGTTCCAGTTGACTTCATAGGAAATAAGCAGAGGGGTTCCCTTTGCTCAGTCATCCCTCAGCGACATTGTTGAATCTACACGGCAAGCCTAAAGATATAGGATATGCTTTCCTATAGCTTCCTAGCCATACTCAAGTCCTACTTCATTTGGCTCAAGGGAATATTATCGTCCTCCTTCTATGAGTCTATGGACAGGAAGCAGATAATAGTGTTAGGGGTGTGGGATAGCATGGAATCCGCATCTGTTCTAGTAAATAATGATGATAATCCCAACGTGAACCCTTTGATGGTGTTTTGGAAAAGCCTGGGGGCCAAGAAGCTCAAATACCATGTCTGCCAGGTGTTGATGGTGATAGACCCACCAACATGTCAAGGAGATCTCCCTAGTAAGAAGTTCTAATTAGACCATAGACCGTTTGTTGTAGGATTCCCAACAGTCGGTCGTAAGGTAACGCCTTGACCGGGATGTTGCACAGAGGCACATAAGATAACTCTATCAGCAACAAGGGTGTGACTGATGTAGTGTGTCAAGGAAGGTGTACGAAAGGTTCCAACACTTCGAAGGGGGAAGGAGGTGAAGGTGAGTTCCAGGTTGAAACAGATCAGTCCAAACTCGGCTAGGAACACACAACACAAAACGATATGCACATCTTCTAGTGAAGTAGTCCACTCGCATGCAGCAGTCACATCATACAAGTTAAGATAACAGGTACACCACTCACGGATCAGTTCGAGACGAGTGCAATGGTTGTTATGGCAAGGTTCAAGTGAAAGGTCTGTCTGATGTTTGGTAGAGTAGTCAACATGGACAGTGACAACATTAACAAAAAATGCAATGCATTAACAACAAAATTCATATAATGGCATGTGAATCAGTTCATACACAAATACGCAAGTTAAACAACATTTATCATTAAAGAAACTAGAGCAGTCCAACTACAATAACAACATATGCATGAAAATTTGTTGGCTCTTATTATATAAAGAAGTGTAAGTCACAATCATACAATACATCCATGTAAACCTGCTAGCCCCAACAGTGGAACATTACAGCCACATCCACCTGCTCCCCCAAAGAGATGTACTAGCTTCGTGCAGTGGAGAATCCAAGGCACATTACAATACTGTCCAAGACTGCTTTAAGATAGTCTTAGTAGAAGCTTGGTTGACCAAAAGCCAGTACAATGAGTTATGAGGGACTATTTATAGCAAAGGGTGGGGTGTCCCTTGACATTCCCCTTTGTGACCATTCAACTACCCTCATGACTCTTCACCTACTCTATGACTGTTACATCCACTATTGACACTTGTCCTACACTTGACATGAATCAACATTATAATGCACATTTACTCATGTGAGACAACGTGGATTGAGAAAGTCTTTCAAGACATCACTAACATTCGGTCCATTGTGGTGAGACCAACTCTTTGACATGCTTGTGATGGTGAAGGTGGTGAGATGATGCCAAGCTTGGTCGTCTATGATGGCGTGCATGCACCTCATAGTGACATCTTGCTGAAGAGAACTCTTTCCTCTATTGCAACCAGTGCATTAGTTCGGCCCCTTCATCCAAATCGTTTTCTAACATGTGCATGGTCTTCTTGGGTACGACTAAACTGAAAAAACACTAATGCATAATGTCTGTGCCGATCTTCAAGGGTGTGTTGGTGGTCATGGGCATCAACTTGCCGATGTACATGTTCAGCTCCAGTTGGACTTGCTTCTTGTCTTCACCTTGGTAACTATGATGAATGGGTTGGGTTGCATGCATGTGCACAATGACATGCATGCTATTGAATCCCTTGCATGTGATCAACAACACTGCTCACAATGTCTACTTCGTGTTAGCTGCTGGGATGGATCTTTAACTTGTACAGGCATAGTTTCATTCGTGAGTGCATGTTGTGCCCACTACTATTCCTGATCCTGTCGCAACTCATTCATTTGTCTGTGCAACTTCATTTTCTTCCTTGAGTTGCTACTTCAGTACATGCAACTCCTTCTTCATTTCATTCTCTATATTCGTGTGACTTTCATGTCATGTCGTCACCTCATAGCCCGAGTCTCCAAAGTTTCCTTCATTATCAGTGGATCTGTTTTATCTTGCAACTTTGTTCTACCTCTATGTTGTCAACAACCTTCCTCTTTCATTCATTAGGTTCGCTGCATTCGGTATGCTACCTTCAGTTGTTGTTCATGATGTTACTTGCTATGATGATGCTGCTTGATGTCCTTATCTACAAACAACTTGATGTCTTTGTGAGTAGGCAAGCTCATAAACACTTGATCGACTGAATCCCCAATCGTACTCTGAATGGTGTCTTCGTCTCTTCTCTCCTAGAAACCATTGTAGCTGTATTTTTGGGAGGCAAATGAATGCTTGTGATACTAGGAGACATGGAAACACTCATAGCAAGTAATTCGTCAGTCGAAAACCAAAATGAACATGAGAATTGACTTGCAATATACATGGGTAAATGATCATGAAGGTTTTGCAATTTTGGTCAGGAGGTCAGGAGACCGACTCCCAAGACTTCTTAAGGCATAGTTTGGGCTACTCGAAGACTGGCTGACTACTGGAAATTCATAGTCCAGTCTGGCTACTAACTGCTGGGATTGCACATTTCTAGCTGGGAAGGACTATTTCCTCATGGATAGATTTGCGCAATTTCTTGGGCCAAGCAGCTACTGCCCTCTAGAAATTCACAAAATAGTCATGGAGGCTAGTGCTGGGAAGGAATGCGCAAATCTGGAGAGGAAGGTGAGCCTTCCTTCCCTAGATTGTGCAATGCAGCCTTGGTGGAGGCAGAGTCTGGGCCAAGGTTGGCCCGACTCGCCGAAGGGAAACTGAAAGAAACTAAGATAGTAAATGTATGGAGACATTAAGTGATAGAAGAAGTGATTGATAGTGCATGCAAAACATGAATGAAAGATTCAACAAACAGATCAACATGCATGTGGGTGAGGCAATTCGCCAGTTGGGGGAACGTCTGTGCAAAACAGTTTCATGCATGAGACAACAGTGAGATAGCAACAAAAACTAAAACATAGTTAGGGCAAGCTAGTATATATGTAAACGATAGTGAGTGTTCAAAGAAATCAAGCAAATAGTATTCACACAAGGGAAAACACAAAAAGCAACAGAAACACAGCACAAGGCATGGGAAGCGGGCTTACCCCAAAACAGTTGAGCTGAATATGTCAACTTCTCCTAGATGTGATGTGGGATGTTAGAGCTACAAGGTTGATGTGAGGAATGAGCTCTACAACATCTAGCTGATGAGTTTTGATAACATCGAGGTTGTGACGCAGATGCCACAAATCTAGGCAAAGTGACACTTGGTGGGAGGTTTCTAAATCACTCCTTGCATGTAACCTCCAACTGTTAAACATGGATCCTTGAAACAAGGAATGCCTTTGCATGCTGCTTTGGGAGAATTAGCCCATGCATGCAAATCTGTTTTGCTCAGTCCCGAAGGGAACTGATCAACTCAACTACACATGCAAGAGATTGCTCGATAGCTGGAGAGAAATGGGAATTTCTGGCTGGGAGCTGGGCTAGCTGGCCAGGAGATTTGCACAGTTTCTGGGCCGAGCAACTGATTGCTGTTGAGATTTGCGCAAATTATGGGTTGAACAACCTGCTGTTGGGAAAATTTGCACAAATCCTACTAGGAGGGTTGGCTGGCAAGATTGCACAATCCTAAAGCCCAGTGGGCTGTGAAACAGAATTCTTTAATTTCTGGAGGGAAGGCTAGTTGTCCTATAGAAATGCTTAGTTTTCTTGGGGAAGCTGCTTAGCCTACAGCTAGACCAAGTCTGGGTGAGCAACCTGTGAGGGGAATGGATCAAGTTGTGATCGACAGGTTGCCTTTGTGCAAGAAAGACACTGAAGCTTGTGAACTTGATGAAGCAAGGCAAGATGCTATGAAGGTTGGAAGGGAGGCTCCAAAACGAGGCTAAGAGAAAATTTTGGAGGGTGGTTGTAGTTGTTACAACACCAGGTCGCCTATGTTACATTATAGGATCCCTGCAACCTCTAGAATTCCATGCCAAGGTTTCAAAGTATAAAGTCAATCAAACAGAAATCCATGATATTTCATAGATGGATGGATGGATGGTGCGTTTTTCCACATAATTTTGAGGTTTAATATATAGAAAAAATTCAAGATGTTTAATTAGAAGTATAGAGGAGAGGTCCATTACGTGTTATACATGTTTAAGTCATTCGAAAATAGGATGGCCCAGCCGCGCTCTTAGCTTGTCAATTTCAGACATCGTGATTCTGATTGCAAGACAAATCAAGTATGCCACAAAATACCAGAAGACAATGTACTTTTTGCAGAGTGAGAAACATGTGTATAATTATGTCCCCTCCAATTTCAACAATTTGTCATCATCCCATCTCATTATGAAGACTATGTTCCTCCTCATTTCAAAATTTCCATCGACATATGTAAATGGAATGGGCTTGTTGTCAATTGTGAACAAGAGACCTAAGATTTTTTCAACTTAGATCATAAAGACATAAAATATGAGAATCCAAGTAATTTGAGCATGATAGTTCCAAATATTGCAAGTTGGAAATTGGATTTATTTATAAAACACACTTCATCATTTACATTATCATTCAATTTTTCAGAAAATATCTCTAGAAATTCACGTGGCAAGTAGCCCCAATGTTAGGCAATAGGGCATCTCTCTAAGACTTAAACTAAGTTTTCAACAAATATTTGTTTATGACAATATTTTAATGAGAAATAAACCAAATGAGTTGATTTAGGGGCTTTACCTTTGTCTTCCTCGTGTTCCTACTTGTCTTTAATCTTATCTCATGAGATTCTACATGTTTTTTCTTAATATCAATTCTTACTTCAATGAACATACTAAAAATTAGACTTCTGGCTTTGATTTTCCTACCCAATATTTCTAAAATTCTTCTTTTTGCATCACTTCTTACTCCAATCTCCTCTAGTGGAATCATGTGATTGATTCTTTCATTTTTGAGCAAGGCAAACAATTCATCTAGTGAATTGAGGTGTCTTCTTTGATTAATCCTTCTCACATTCTACAATTTTCTCCAACAAGGAGTTAATTAAATCAAGATATCTTAGTTGTAAACTAGCTTGAAGTGACTCAAGATAGTGAGAACATGTGGGGTAGAGAGCCTCAATGAAGTTCATGAGAGAAATGTCTATATTCACACCAATAACATCAACATTATGCATGATGTATTTAATTTCGGAAGATAAAGCCATGATATCATTATCTCTCATTTCAAGGATGAAGAACTTCATCAAAAGATGAATTAGGTCTATTTCTGAAATTTGAATATAAATCATATACATATTTCAACGCCTTCAAATGACTTCAAATGGCTCCAATTTTTTTTAATAGATCTAATATGATGACTCACATCTTCACTTATGAAAGTAGCAATAAAAAATTAATGTTTCTAAATATTTATTGTCATTTTCATAAATTTAATATGGTTATCATAAATGACATCACAAAAATCATTGAAGATCAATGTATACTCAATCTTCCTTGACTATTCTAGATAGTTCTCTTTTCCACTTAGTATGAGACCAACAATAAAAACAATAAAATTCATTTTTCCACCCATCGCGTTTTGCCATAAAATTTATTTTCAAACAACCTCTAAATGGTAAAGGTCTTTTGTACGCTGAGATTAATTTAGGCTTAGCATTTAGTGCAAGCCACAAGCAATTCCTTAAAAATCGTGCCCTAGTGCACTCTTTTGTCCCTATGTCTTCTCAAGGCATGGATACTATTTCAGGATTTCTGTAGTCGCTACAATTTCCAAATATGGAGATATATATTAGTGTCTGAAAAAGTATCCATTTGAACATCAACACCTAATTTTGTTTCAGATTAACTTCAGAGCATTAAAATGTTGTCAAATACAATATCAAATTCTTTTGTAGAACAACTGAGCGAATAGATGTAACAAAGCGTAACTTTGGTTTGAACCGATGGATTTGAATTGTAGTTCAAGGAAAGTGATGTCCATGTTGTAATCAATGGCCTCATAACCCCCTTCAAAGTGCTTGTATGTATGACACCGCATTTGAAGATATAATGGAGACATTAGGTGAGTTCACTCTTTTATGTTTTTCTAAGGCTTGTTCCATTGGACAGATTCACGGTTGTGAACCACTTGTATGGAAAGGGGTCATCTTGAAATATCCATGCCTCAACTATAAGGAATGCACAACCACTAGGATAAATACTGTCAAAAGGTACAAAACAAGGGTTTTAGTGACAAAGAATGAGTCAAAAGGAACAAAATTATTATTTCAAGTTGTTTTAAAGTTCGATTCGCTTGATCTCAACCATTGGGAGAGGCAACATCAAAAGGAATGGAATGAGGATTTCAAATTCATAGTTCATTTCTTTTGTCATGTTGTCATTGGAGTTGAGCTCGTGAAACATTGTTCAATTTGACTATTCTACCTTTGTGGATATCAAAACCAACAAATTTCAATTGACATTAACGAATACATGTAGAGACTTAGAAAGAAAAAAATATCCCAAGAGTTGGCTCATCTTCCCCTCACTCAAAGAGAGAAATATCCCAATGGTAAGATGACCTGTGGAAGCATTTAGGGTTTGTTCAATGCGGGGAGGCATTTCTCACAATAGAGATTATTGGTTATCTGAATAAGAGGAATAGAGACACTTTGAACAAGTTGCAGATATTAGTAGATGTTTTTATTGGGATTGTAGGTTTTTGAATATTTTGAATATGAAAAATCAATTTTTTGATTTATTTTTTTCATTACATTTTTGGAATTGTGAAATGTATCAAAAGCTATAATGGCAATGAGTTGGCCTAATACACTAATAAAATGAAAATAAAGATATTACATCTTAAATATAAATAAAGGTATTGCATCCTAATTGTTTTTAGATGAATGCAATTGGAATGGCTATTTTTTGTAGATTATTTTTTACTTTAGAACAGTTAAATTAGTTATGGACTTATAAAAGGTAACATCAATTTAATTTTGATATCATTAATAACTTACAAATGTATAATTCTATGTATTAAATTTTTTATACCGAAAAAGTATCATATATATATTTGAATTTTTTTTAAATGTTAATTTTTTAATTTTTTTTTTACATATTGGAAAAATCTATTATAATTTAGTTGTCAAATAAATAGCGAGTCATGTCTGTTGTTATTCTAAAATTCAAATACAGGTTGGCTTATCACCATTATTTGAGGAAAACCACACCACGTGGGATTATTTTGTGGTACATAAAGATATAAGATTTCTCTCTTGCCATATGCCTCCAAGTCTTAGTCTATTAACTTGTTTCCTTAAATGAACAAACTCTTAACTAAACAAAAACAACTTTTAAAATATAAAACTATTCCTTCTTACTTATAAATTTATTTTTAATTAAAAATTTTATAATATTAAAAATTAAATATTTAACATTTATTTTATTAATATTTTTTTCATGGATTATTTTACCCTTTATTTTCTTTATAAAATTTTGTTTATATGTTACATTATAAAAATTTGTTTCTATGTTACATTATCATCGATAAGCCGAGATGCTAGCCATTTGATGGTGGAAACACCGGTACAACCTTTTTATTGGGATCCGTGTTGTTGAAGCTTTTGAGGAATATTGTTAGTCAAGCTTTTCGTTCTCTGTTGCTGAATATCCATCGGATTATTGTTGTCTAAGTTTTTATTTTTTATTAGACACATATATTGTTTTGTCGAAGCATTTGAGGAATATTGTTATTTAAGTTTTTTTTATCTTTGTTGATATTTTTTGTTGTTGAATTTTTATAGGATTATTGTTGTCTAAGATTTTCTTTTTTATGAAATGCATATATTGTTTTCGATCTCTATTGTTGAAGCTTTTTAAGACTATTATTGTTTAAACTTTCCTTTTTCAGTGGATACACATATCATTGAACCGTCTCTTTGTTTGAGATCATCACGACACATAATATATTAATTATATTTCCTGTGAGTGGTGCTTTCCATATGTGTTTCGGAACCACTAAAAGAAACCAATGGTCATTCTGAAATATCATCACTCTCAGGCTTAATAAAAGAAAAACGAACGAAATTTGGTTGTACATTCCATGTCTGCCTCGAATGTTGTATTTTTATTCAGAATTGTCGTCTCTCATGGGAAAAGTATATCTACTCTCCACCATCTCTACTTTGGAATGGTATCTAATTTGTCATTAGTATCAAGGACGGATAACTAGCATGTTGTTTCTGATGGGAAAAGTATATATACTCTCCACCATATCTATTTTGGAATGGCATCTAATTTGTCTTTAGTAGCAAGGACGGATAACTATCATGTTGTTTTTTATGGGAAAAGTATATATACACTCTACCATATTTACTTTGGATTGGTATCTAATTTGTCTTTAGTACCAGGGAGGGATAACTATCATGTTGTTTTTTACATTATCATGGGACATAATAAATTATATTTGAATGATGTGTGGTATAATAGCATTCATGATCCCATAAATGAAATCGGATAGGACTTCAAAATCTATTGCATGATGAAAGATTATATGCAGCCTCCATCATAACACGAGATGCATAGATGTTTTAAGGATTTCCTAAAGAAACATGAATCAAATTCAATGTCTCTCTTTTATATATATATATATATATATATATATACCCACGCACCCTCCGTTCCTCGTGGAACACTTTATCGCTATATTTGGATGTTACCATCAAAGAATGGTAAAATAGATTATTTCTTTTATTTATAATTTTTTCCGTTAGGTTAGAGGGATTTGAATTTTAAATTTTAAATTTTAAATATTATTTTATAACTAAGCTACCTTACAAAGTGATAGGCAATTGAATTACATCCTATGGTTTTTATATTTATTTATATTATTTATAATTAAATTTGGTTTATTTTTATAAAACTTATTTATATAAATTTATGTTTTATAATATATAATCGTTAATATTAATTTATGATTTATTATATAGTTATATAGTTTTTATTTTAAATTATAGAACATACTTTATGATTAAATCACATCATTTTATATTTAGAATCATGTAATATTTCTAAGAGTATTATATGATTGTATACTATTATGTAAATTTTCTTAAAATTAAATAAAATCATCTAATATGTGGATTATCTTATTGGGTATGTCTTAAAAATATACCATTATAATAATTGGAGCACTTTTATGTCATTTTACTATGATATATGGGTTAATTTCACAATTTTTCATTGTCTTTTGAAAATATAAATCGTTACATTATTATATTATTTGTAACATAATTACCTAATTTTAAACTTGGAATGATGTAATTATATATTTAAGACCATGTAATGAAGCCACTAATATGTAATAGGTAATTTATATTCTCTTATGGGAATATGTTGTTAACATAAGAGAATATGTTGTTAAATGATGTTAGATAACCCAGGAGGAAAAAAAAACAGTTTACATTCAAATATGTCCATAAAAGTATGTGAAAAAAATTAGTGTAAATTTATTTAGATTGATCAAATATTGAGAGGAATCCAATTTTTTTAGGTGTAATTTTTTAATCAATTAATATAAAAGAATTACTACATGGCATAAAATTAAAAAATAAAAACATTTACATTTTAAGCAATTTGATGCTTCTTAATATTAATAAATTCTTATCTTAATTTTTTTTTCCTAAATTGGACTATTTCTATTAATCAAAAATATGGTACAAGATGATACAATCAAGAGAGACAAAAAACCAGCAACTGGAAATGATAGGACTATCAACCTCGGTCCCGGAGAAGGAGTGAAACAAGCAAGAAGCTACAACAAATGGCTGGAAGAAAAAAGACTGACTTCTACCCACAGCGGGAAGAAGCCTCAACAAAAAGATTTTTCCCTTTCCTTTTTTTGACTTCGACCCAACCATCCTGGGGTGAATGAGCAATAACAACTTGAAGATTGGCGATCTCCACAGGGGGGCCCTCCTTTTCTGAATCAAAGATGGACGCATTTCTAGGCGATGGCTGTATCGGAGGAATGCGCTGGACCATCGGTGGAAGGGACCACGAAATGAGGGGCTTGATCCAATTTTACATCGTTGCCTCCATCTTCGAAGCTAGAGGAATCAGAATCCACGACTGGTGGTGGAGCAAGGAGCCCAACGTTTGGACTTGGGCTTGGAGAGGTTATCCTTATGCTTTTTTGCCGGGAGAGATGGGCAGGAGTTCTGTAGATGCCCTGATTGGTGGCAATGGCGGCAACATAATGCAATATTTTCGTAATCGAGTGTCTGGGTCTAGAAAAAGTCATTTATCTTGAGATTGATTTTGTCTGGAAGTCCTTTGCTCAAATATAACTCCGCACATATTCTGGCATATGTGTAGAGACCTTTATTTTCCCGCCAATAATCTCCCATTAAGAAACTGCCCAAGGTGTTGCCTATAGCTTTATAGACTGCACTATGCCATAAGTGGGCAGGTAACTTTGGAAGCCTGATCCATACAGGTGTCTTGGTAATGACAGTGGTTGCTGGATCAAAATCTGGGAACCAAGGAGTCAAGAAGAGCCATGTAGTTCCCATGAACCAAGGGCCTTCTTATAAATCCTTTTCATAATGCTTACTGTCATTAAATAGAACAATGAAGTATCCTTTTGAACGTAAACTAATCTTAAAATGATGAGTCCAGTTTGCATGAATCCATGTATAGAGATCCTGAGATCGCGGCCATAGTCCATTGAATCTGCAAATGATGGCTTATCTGCAAATTCTTGAAGTTGGATTGCAAGACCTTCATGGGTGATTTCAACATAGGGAACTTCCTCTATCTTGTCAACAAAAAAAGGCTTAGGCTTAAGGGCTTTCAAGGGTTTGGGGTTCTCAGAGTGTACTGCATCTTTGTAAGAGAAAGGAGGAGCAGAGGACAACTGTCCCACTGCACCTCCTCTTAAACAAAGGGTTAACACTAAAGAGTTGTTTCTGGTAATGTTGTAAGAAGAGAGAGGAAGAAGGTCTTCAAGTTGTTTACCTTGAAAGAGAAGTCTCTGAAGGGATCCCAATCCGTTGTTCTAGATCTAGTTTGAGATCCAACACCAGATCTGAAGAACTGACCCATTACAGGATGGTTCTGCCTGTAGGCTGAGAGATTTGGATCTGAAAGGAGTCAAAGAAGTGCCTAGACACAGTGCCAGGGCCTCTTGTGCTTCCGAGAGCAAATCTTCCATGTCAATGATAGGGAGGGGATTTCTCCTCTGCAAGCATATCTGGCGAGTTCAAGAAGCAAATCCACTGGTCCACCAGCAAAGGGAGAAAACGACCATTAAGATTGCTCGCGCCATCAAACGCAAACAATTGGCGAACAACAGGGCCAACCTCTGCCTCTGTGATTTCTTGAATGTCGACATCTGGTGCCACCACCTCAATGAAATCCACTCCGCCATCGTTACAGTCGATATACACAACGCCATCGGAAGAGGTGCGCAACCTTCCCGCCAATCGGAAGAAGTGCGCTTCTGAGAGGCTTTTCTTCAGAAGCTCCACCACGAAAACGAAGTGCTGGTTAGCAAAGGGCATGTGATGTAAGAGACCTTTCTGAATGTAATTGTAGCAGAGCATCTGCAAATCGGAAGGGCAAAGCTTGTATTGTTGGGGCTGCAAGGGACTAACTGGGATTGCTGTTGATTTTTGGCCAAGGCGGACCACTCGGTTGCTACAGGGGATTCGGGCTTCCATGAATAGATGAAATTGATGTGTCCAAGAGTATTAAATTCTTATCTTAATTAAATATATGGTAATAATCTAATTTATAATTTTAAACAAAATCATATAATATTTTTTTTCTCAATTATACAAGTTTAGATTCATCTTAATTCCAAATCTACAGAAGATTGAGAGGGATTAAATATCTTCTCACTCAAATAGTTTACACCTCAAGAAATTTAATCCCTCTTGACACTTAATAAATCCATAATTAAAATAAATCTAAACCAATTTAATTAATAATTATAATATAATTATAAAGATTGATTTCCATTTTATTTTATTTTTATGTTTATAAAATTTTAACAAATTAAAATGTTTTATTAATAAATATATATATATATATTAACGTAATTTTAGTTCTCATACTAAACTAAACTAAAGAGCTCCGCTAGACCAAACAATTCTTTATATTTAAAAAAAAATGCATATAATATTAAGCTTTTCGTTCTCTGTTGTTGAATCTTTATACCATTATTGGTGTCTAAGTTTCTCCCTTTTATTACATACATACATTATTTTCGATCTCTGTTATTGACGCTTTTTAGGAATATTGTTACCGGCTCGTTGTCGTGACACATAATATATTAATCATATTTCCTTCGAGTGGTGCATTACATGTGCTTGGGAGCCACTGAAAGAAACCAATGGTTGTTTTGAAATATCATAACTTTCAGGCCCAATAAAGAAAAACGAACGAAATTTGATGGTACATTGCCATGTCTGCTTGGAATGATGTTTTTTATACCGAAAAATGTCTTTAGAACCATATGTCTATGATGAGAAAAGGATATCTACTCTCCACCCTATCTACTTTGGAATGGTATCTGATTTGTCTCTAGTACCCCTGGAGCAGGGATATAATAAATTATATTTAATTGAATAATATTTTCTAAAAAATATTTAGATTCAATAAATCAACATAGATTTATTTAAATACAGATCTAACATGAGTTGAAAGGGACATATTTTTTTTACTTGCAATTTTTTTTTATGAGTATACATTCTTTATTTTTATTTTTTTAATTTTTAGATTTAAAAAAATATATATTATTTTGGTCGATACTAGTAAAATTTCAACTTTGGTGACAGACAGATAGAGTTACACATCATATTGACCAGGGTTACACATCATACTTGGTTGTAGAATAAGCCTCTCGACTCAATGAAATCAGATAAAACTTAAAAATCTATACCATGATGAAATACCATATGCAACTTCCACCCTAACATAAGGTGCATAGATGTTTAAAGATTTCTTAAAGAAAAATGAATGAAATTCCATATATATATATATATATATATATAGTGGAACACTATATGGTTATATTATGATGCTCCCAAAAATTTATAATCAAGTGAGAATGATAAAATAAATGATCTCATATTAAATTTATTTATAATTTGTTTTTGTTTAATGTAATTCTGAATTTTATATTTTACATATTACTTTATAACAAGACTATCGCCAATTGAATACACCTCCATAAACTTTATGTTTATTTATATTATTTATAATTAAAATTTTATTTATTTTTATGGAGCTTATTTATATAATTTTATGTTTTATAATATGTAATTGTTAATATTAATTCATGATTTATCATATATTTATATAGTTTTTATTTTAAATTATAGAATATAATAATGATTATTTTATGAATAAATCGCATAATTTTATATTTAGAATTATGTGATATGTCTAAAAGTATTATAGAGTTGGGATAGTATTATGTGGATTTTCGTAAAATTAAATAAAATTATATAATACTTGGATAATTTTATTGGGTATCTATTAAAACTATATCATTATGATAATTGGGGTAGTATCATGTCATTTTACTATGATATATGGGTAGTTTCACAATTTCCTCATTGTCTTTTGAAAATATAAATGCTCACATTATCATATTATTTGTAACGTAACTACATAATTTTAAGTTAAAAATGATGTAATTATATACTTAAGGCCATGTAATGAAGCCACTAATGTGTGATATATAATTCAATTTTACGTGTCCTTTTGTTAAAAATCAATGCACCAAGAGTAGCTAGGTTCTAGATAGCATATTTTGATGAGAGTGACAAGCTACTCTACATTCTCCTATGGGGATATGTCATGTCTCCATTTACGAATATAATAAATAAATACCATAATAAAAAAATAAAAAATAAAACTTACATATATATAGACTTTAATAAAACACTGTTTAAATATACATGCTGAACTTGAACCTTACTACTGTAAACAATCTTGAAGGTTATTGCAACATACAATTTCAATGATATATTAATGGTCAACGATGATAACGCTATCCGTATTTGACGGACAGTCCCTTTTCTATCTCGAATTAATTGACTTAAACTACCAACTTAGACACATCAGCTCGCCTCGAGCCTATTGCACTATGGATTAACTAGTATTTACTCTCCCTGTAAAGTCTTATTAATGAACATTGCAGTTCTGTCAGAGCCTCTTGGGATTCTTCACTCCATCCACCATGGAGAATGCAAGACATCAATCCAATGGCTCAGCGCTAATCAGAGGGTTATTCAGTCTCCTAAGTCAGGTTCTGTGGCTCATTTCATTCCCTCCTTCCTCATGCTATGTTATTTTCTCCTTCTCCCTCAGCGGTTGGCTTGACCTGCAACCATGGCTCTCGATGCAGTTGGCTCACCTCCGAAACGAGGCCAAGGCGCTCTTGCCATGGACAGAGAACTCAATTCGGTTACCAGGTGAGGAAGTTTTCTACTGGGTTCTCTTTTTGTAGCTTATTTCATGAACTGATTTATAGGGCTACTATACTGATTCACTTGTTCTTGCAAGCTTCTGTAGGTTTGGGAGAAGAACGGGACCATGGTTTTGAGATGCAATCAATGGGTTGCCACCTCCCATACTGGGCTTGGGTGCTTAAGGGTTTTTCGGGTAAGCATGAATGGCTCCCTGTCAAGCTTTTCATTGATTAACAAGGTCTCTTGTTTTGAGGGCATAACACCCAGAAGAGCTGGCTTGTTTATCTCGCTCTAGAATCTTAGGTTCTCTCTGAGTACATAGCGCTCCATTAAAATTTCCTTTTGGGTTCTACCATTTTGGTTAATTTATAACTATTTATACATTTAGGACCACTGCTTGGTTTAGAATAACTATGGCTTATAACAGAGGCTGCACTGGTAGTTGGGTTTGTATTTATTTCTGGCAAGACCTGTTATGGTTTGTATGAAGGAACATAGGACTTTTAATTCTCATTGATGTTAATACTTTGTAGCCTCATTCCTTAAATATGTATGTTTCAACATTTTCCTCCTATGTATTTATATAATCGATCTCTTGTTATGTGGTTGTATAAATTCAATTTTCCTTTCATATGATTGTATATAGTTTTTCTGTTATGGTTGGAATATACATTGGCTTTGTAAGGACCTGCAGTCCTTGCGCACGCTCCATCATGAAGTGCGATGAGAAAGGAGCGAGCTTCGCTTAGCAGGCGAAGTCATTATGTTATAATGAAGTGTTGGAGGGGTGAGAACGGTCACCCACAGGGTTGATGTATGAAGGTAGCAAGGGCGACTCATGTTTTGGAGATAATTGCGATGGAGATGAGGATGTGGGCAAGTCGGATGGGTAGCCAAGACTTTGCCCTGCCACTCATATATATTATAGGTGCATGGAGTTCATTTCCACCATCGCTCAACACCCAAAGACTTCACTCATCATGTGGGGAGGTGCACAGAATTAAGAGGTGGATGCAGCAAGAAGAAGGCGCAGTTTTGGTGATGTGCCCGCTCTTGGGCAAGGCCGCACAAAGGTGAATGTACATCTTCGTTTTCGGTGAGGGACGCGGGTAGAGGTCGCCCACCCGTTGGAGAAGGGCGTGCACGGGTGTGGCGCCCAGGTTGTGCAAAGAAGTGCCCGACGGTTGGACAAGGGCATGGGCGCTCAGTTTGTGCGACGACTTGGCACTGATTCTTCAGTGACTCGGGTGAGCGCCCGCCCGTCGTGCAAGTGTGCACGGTGTAACTTTTGGTGAAGTGTTGAGATTGTGAACAAAATTGTGTCTCGTGTAGAGGTTCTTGTGTGTGGCAACTTGGAGGTGTGCCCAAGTTGGGAAAACAACAAAATCATGCGATGAGGTGAACGAAGGGTTGGTGATTAGTGCGGAGATCATGCAGAGGCGCCAACGAGCTAGGCAACCGAGTTTGCCGAAGATTGTAAACTTGGCTAAGTATGAAACTTGGTGTTTCCAAGTATACCTGTAAAGCTTTGTAACTGTTGTAAAAGAATGTATAATATGTTGTTGGGCATACTCATTGTTCAGGGAGTTTCCCCTCCCTTTATACTATGCAATTGCGTTCTTCATTTATAATTGCTAATGATAATGAATGTGTATGGGTGTTCATTGGTATAAAGAATAACATCAATAATACTTGGTTGCAAAACACAAACTAAGTAGGAGAAGTGGTTAGGCGTAGTCCATGAGCATAAGTATTGGTGAAAAGAAAGTGTTCGGTGGTGCCGCACCTCACCAAGAGCAGCTGGAAGATTACTGCTAGGCTTGGGAGTGTGACAGTTGGTATATGAGCAGCTGATTCAGGCATTGAAGGTTGAAGCTGCAACACAACTCCATTGAAGTGAAGTTGGTATCAGAGCTAGTCTGAAGACTTGGAGGAGTCTTATAGGAAGTTGTTGAATGGTTGAAACTAGATTGCAAAGAAGAAGGAAGTTGTTAGCAATGGCAGCTGAATCTCAGGATGCGTCTAGTCACTGTGCAAAGGATGCTACTACAACATTCATTGAAAAGGTGTTGGAAAATATGGAGGACTTAGAGGCTTTCTGGACTAAGAAGATGGACTTGGTTGATAGAGATAAAGAGGACAATTCAAAGATTAGGGAAGAGCTCGAGGAACGCCAGACTCAACATGAATACGCTGATCTTATGTGTACATAACTTGAAGTAAGGGTCAAGGAGATTGAGGAGGCAAGAGATTGGGGACTTGCAGAGATCGTGGACTTGCAGAAATCTCTTGACGAAGCCAGAGATGAGATCACGGTGTTGAAGAAGGTCGTGAGGCATAACTCAGGTGGAGGAGTGCCTGATGTGAAAGTCAAGGAACCAGACTCCTATGATGGTACAAGGAGTGCAAATACTCTTGGAAATTTTCTATGGGACATAGAGCAATACTTGGAATGATTGGGTTTATCTGATGATGAGACGAAGGTGAAGGTAGCTGCTCAGTTCTTGACGAAGGATGCTAACATGTGGTGGCGAAGGAGGATGGATCAGATTGCCAATGGCAGTGCTAGTGACATTACTTCATTGGACGAGATGAAGAAAGCTTTGCAGACCCATTTCAGTCCTCAGGATGAAACGTGGGAAGCAAGGATGAAGATAAAGTTCATAAAGCAGACATGGAACCTTCAGACATATCAGCGGGAATTTGCAAGTGTGTTTCTGGAACTTCTTGACATGGTGGAGAGGGACAAGGTGTTCAACTTCATTACTGGATTGAAGCCTTGGGCACGTAATGAAGTGAAGAGGCAGAAGATCAAGACACTTGAGGAAGCTTTTGCTGCTGTGGACAAGTTGGTGGAGCATTATGATGAGAAATCTGATGATAAGAAGAAGAAGTCCGATAAACTGAAAGAGAAGAAGAAGGATGATGCTTCGAAATCGAATGATAAGTCAAAGATGAAGAAAGCCTTGAAGTGTTGGATTTGTGCTGAACCACATACAGTGAAGAATTTCCCTTCTAGACCGAAAGTGGTTGTGATTGCACAATCTAATATGAATAATGAAGAAGCTTCTATGGGGATGATGCATATACTTGGTGTTGTTGCTACTACAGAGGTGATCTCTCGAAGGGATCCTGAGAGGAACAGTTGGAGTATGTTCAGATGAAGGTTGGGGGTGCTGATATACTCACTATGGTGGATAGTGGGGCTACTCATAACTTCATGGGAGAAGATACTACGAGAAGGATTGGGCTGAAGTTTGTACCAGTGAAGGCACAGATGAAGACAGTCAATTCTCCTCCTGATTGTGTTCTTGGTGTAGCTGAAAAGGTGGACACAACACTAGGTGAATGGACAAGGAAAGTTGACTTCACTATAGTGCGGATTGATGACTATGAGGCTGTGATGGGAATGGAATTCTTGAAACAACTCGATGCTATGATTGTTCCACATTGGAAGAGGCTGTACATTTATGATGGAAGGGAAGATGTACCCATTGGTGTTCAAACCATTGGAGTGATAAAGCTTGATTGTAAAATGGCAGTAATGCAAATGGAGGATGAGAAGCGAATGGAAGACATGAGTAAGCGATTCTCTACTTTTGAGACAAAGCTTATCGAACAGTCATTGGTCATCAAGACACTTTCTGATAGTATCTTGGATTTGTTAAGAAGGCTAGAAGTGGTTGAGGATGATGATGATGAGTAGGCATATGTGAAGCTGAATGTCCGAGAGGAGGATCGAGTCACTTATCTGTAGAGGATGGAGAGAGAGAATCCTGATAGGTGGATTGAGATGATTAGTGAGGGTGAGCCTTCAGTCTCTACTCCCTCCACATCTTCTTAGATGACAAAGAAGATGGGGCTCATTGTTAGCTGCTCATGGCAATGAGTCCTTAAAACAGGTTGAGAAGCCATGACAGATGGTGCAGGGATGGTTCGGCATCAAACATCATGACATGTTGCAGATGTGATGGAGTTTCCATGGACATGAGCATGGTTGAGATTCTTGGTGAGTCCAGGATGTGGCAGAATCTGAGATAGACTGGTGAAGGCATAAGGATGTTCACTCTCATGGCTTGACCATGATAGTTGGATTAGCTACCCAACTAGTTCAAACATGGGGTCCGGAAGTGCACAGAGAAACGTTGGCATCAGGAAGGCAAGGAGGAAAGTTCACAGGATGAGGATGACACATGATGGAGATGGAAGTTCTACATATGTTGCGGGGATGGTTTCAGTATGTGGAAGAGTTGACCCCATGGGCCGAGGATGAGACAGATATTGATGATGATCTTGGTGGATGGCTACCAGGATGGTATGTTGTCGAGGACGAAAACGACTTCAGGTGGAGGAGGATGTAAGGACCTGCAATCCTTGCGCGCACTCCGGCATGAAGTGCGATGACAAAGGAGTGAGCTTGACTAAGCACACGAAGGCATTATGTTATAATGAAGTGCAGGAGGGAAGAGCGAGCTATCTATATCGTGAGAGCATGAACGATCACCCACGAGGCCGACCTATGAAGGTAGCAAGGCCACCTCACGTTTTGGAGATAATTGCAACGGAGATGAGGGCGTGGGCAAGTCGGCTAGGCAGCCAAGACTTCGCCTTGCCACTCATATATATTGGAGGTGTGTGGAGTTCATTTCCACCATCGCTAAACACACAACAACTTCGCTCATCATGTGAAGAGGTGCACAGATTTAAGAGGTGGACGCAACAAGAAGAAGGCATAGTTTTGGTGATGCGCCCACTCTTGGGCAAGGCCACATGAAGGTGAATGCACATCTTGGTTTTGGGAAAAGGGCGCGAGTAGAGGTCACCCGCCGATTAGAGAAGGGCGTGCACGAGTGTGGCGCCCGGGTTGTGTGAAGGAGCGCCCAATGGTTGGACAAGGCTGTGGGCACTCGGTTTGTGCGAGGACTTGGCATGGGTTCTTGGGTGACTCGGGTGAGTGCCTGCCCATCGTGAAAGTGTGCACGGTGTGACTTTTGGTGAAGTGTTGAGATTATGAACAAAGGTGTGTCTCGTGTAGAGGTGCCCGTGTGTGGCGACTTGGAGGCGTGCCCAAGTTGGGCAAACAACACGATCATGCGACGAGGTGAATGAAGGGGTGGTGAGTCGTGCGACGACCATGTAGAGGCACTGACAAGCTAGGAAACCGAGTTTGCCGAAGGTTGTAAACTTGGCTAAGTATGAAACTTGGTGTTTCCAAGTATACTTGTAAAGCTTTGTAAGTGTTGTAAAAGACTGTATAATATATTGTTGGGTAGACTCATTGTTCAAGGAGTTGCCCCTCCCTTCATACTATGCAATTATGTTCTTCATTTACAATTGTTGATGATAATGAATGTGTATGTGTGTTCATTGGTATAAAGGATAAAATACTTGGTTGTGAAACACAAACTAAGTAGGAGAAGTGGTTAGGCGTAGTCCACGAACATGAGTATTGGTGAAAAGGAAGTGTTCGATAGTGCCGCACCTCACCAAGAGCGGTTGGAAGACTACCGCTAGGTTTGGGGGCATTACAGGCTTCCTCTGGATATGTATTAATTCATTCATACAGTTCCATGAGGTTTTGATTACTCAAGCTGTACAAGCCCTACACTTCAAGTTTTGCTCATTATTTTCTTTATTAGCTATTCTAGATGAAATGGGTTCTGTTTACTTTTGTGGTTATGTACATAGATTCAAGGTTTCTCTGTCTTCGGCTTAGAACCCATAATTCCTCCAAAGTCGGCATGTGATAGTTAACATTGTTGTAGTTTAATCACTCTTGACTTTCATAATTTTGCATTTGAGTTGTAGTACAGGGTTCTAGGGTTTAAGTTTAATAGTTTTTTGCCTATATTATCGCTTCTAGCTATGGCCTCAAAGTTATACTCAGTCGTGGTTTTGGTTAGTTTGTTTTCCTTCCTATTAAGCGAACTTGCAAACAATTTCACTCATGCTTTAAGGAATACTTTCTATTGTTTGTGCTAACAATTTTGGTAGCTTCCTTCTGGTTCTGGTATTTACTGGTTTTTCCATTAACATAGTTCGGAACATCTCTTGAATTTCTAAGGTGTATATAGGTCCTTAATAATGCTCAGGATTTTTCTTAGGTTAAAATTCATACTAAACTACTTTGTATACTTAAGTTAAGGCTTGCGCATAGTTTACACAATTCTGAAACCTAACTAGGATAATAAACTCGTTCAGAGTAATTTAAATGCCTAAACAGTTTGTTTCCAAAATTTCGAGTCATCCCTGTTGTCTTATCACAAACATGTGATTTCTTTGCAGTTCCCAATCTATAGGTTTTACTAGCTTGTCTGTCACATCTAATCTGGTTAGTTATTCATTGTCTACCATTAAGCTTGCGTAAATAAATGTTCTTTTTTGTCCAATTCAATCTAGTGTACTTCTAATGTTAATAACTTTTGGGTAAAGAACATATTTAGTACACATTGAAATATGAAACCCTACTGATACCATTTCCTGGGAACATTTGTCAGTGCAGGAGCTTGCTCCCTCTATATCATTAACCATTAATGAAGTTAATACCTAAACATTTCACAAAGCAAATATAAACAATGTTGCTTACCTGTACTCCGGATTAGTAAATTTCAATGATCATAATCACCTTTCCATCATTTTTCTTGTCAATCCTCTTGACCTTGAGATTCGTCTTCAAGACCATATCCTCCCCCAAGCTTGCTACAAGACTCCTGTCTTCAACCAATTTTACAATCTCTGTGCTAATGCTATCTAGTCATCACCAAACTTAGTATTTTCCCCTTACCGTCTGACATTTCAGCACGGTTTTTCCTCCTCTCACCCTTTTTTCCCTTGGGGTGTTTCATTTAGGGGAGCCAGTTAGGGTTTTTCTAGCAATTGCCTTTTTCCCACTTCTTTCATGAGAAGTTACAAAATCTGTTATTACCCAATCATTTTCTAACCTCAGAAAATTAATAATATTATTCAACTAAATAGAGAATAACAATATTGTTCAGTTTGTTTTCTTACAGTGGTAAATAAAATATTTATATTTTTTCTGGGGACATTACAGGATATGTTATTAAATGATGTTAGATAAACTTACAAAAACATATTCGTTTAAATATGTACATAAAAGTATGTGAAAAAAATCAATATAAATTTACCCTGATTTATTAAATGTGGAGAGGAATCAAATTTCTTAACGTATAATTTTTGAATCATTTAATATAAACGAATTATTACATAACATAAATTTGAATCATTTAATATAAAAGAATTATTACATAACATAAAATTGAAAGATAAAAAGATTTACATTTTAAGAAATTCGATCCTTCTCAATATGGATAAACACTTATCTAAAATAAATATCATGAGTTAATCCAAGGTAATAGTATCATTTTATGAGCAAGTAATTTCTTGTATTTCTCAATTCTGGAACATATACTTAGTTTATTCTTTTTATTTGGGATTCTTCATGCAAATGAGAGTTCTGTACTTGTTCCCATCCCCTCCAGTTTGCTTTTCATCGGAACTAATAGATTCAACTTGCAACATGACATGCTTAAGCGCCTCCTTTCTCCTTGTCCTCAGGTGCTTCAATTTATACACTATCAGCTAAGATTCTTCGTCATCGCCTTAAATGTTTAAACAGTAGCAACTGTGAGCCTTTGCGTTTGAAGAAATTTATTAGTAATTGAAGTTCAGGGTTCAGAGGGTTAATCCTTTGTTTAGACTTCAAGGATTGTTGCAACCTCATATATGTACTGCTATGTACTTTATTTAATATACGTAATTGTTTCCAGCCGTAGGTCGTGATTTTGATTCTCGTATTTGCCGAGTTTCACTGATTTCTTTTCTATATTCGGTTTAATAGATTGTTTTTCATTATAATTGCAGTCATGAACCTGTATTGTTCCTCTTTGACTTCGTCCATTATGTGGATAAAGTATCTAGTTCTTCCTCTGTAAATTACCTATAGAAAATCTAACTCAGTGCTTACTTTACTTGCACTTTGGTCCTACATTATAGAAAAATAAAGTTTAAATATGAATATTAGATATGGATGTGTACCCAATTTATTCCTTCGATGTTATTACTATCAGTTCTCGACAAGTTATTATTCGACTCCATTCATAAGTGGTTATATACCGTTACCAATTACTCCTCGCCCTCTGTGACAAGTAACTAGTACAAGAAGATAGCAACAACTATGTTAAGTCATTCTTTTGGCCAATGTCAGGCCCACAGGTTCGGTTAAAAGTTTGTTCCTAGCACAACACGTTTATTCACTTCAACTTGGTCTCTTTGTAATATCATTTTATTGCTCTTTTGTGACCATGGTCTTGGTAGGATTACGACAGAAGGGTTAAACCCCTCTCATATGTTTTCGTAGTTTTGATACAGAACTTATATAACTCATTTTTATGATTACTGTTCTTTTGTTTCAAAATGAGTTTTTTCGGCTAAGTTTATAATATAACTCATTTTTATGATTACTGTTCTTTTGTTTCAAAATGAGTTTTTTCGGCTAAGTTTATAATTCAAATTTTATACTTGTATTTAGATAAAATTCACTAATTTTGATTCGTATCTAGATTTAGATATCCACTTTAAGTGGTTGCGATACTTGTAAAGAAAAATCTTTTGATGACAGTAACATTTCTTATGAAGTATTGTTCTAAAGAGTTAAGGGACAAATTCTTAGATGTCAAGGACCACTGAATCGTATCAAGATCTAACCCTCTTCTTTAACGGAATTATATCGAGAGCCTGCTAATATTAGTTTTTCTCTCATTCCTATATTCTCCAAAGATTATAGAAATAAAGAACAACTGAAATATTGCAAAATAAATAGTATGTTTGAAGGTATATTCGGCTAGACTGCTCCTTGGAAAGATATATTTATTACTCTTACATGCTATTGTATTTGTAGCAAAACCCTTGTGCAATTCCATATTCTACTAGTTAACTGAAATATATTAAGTCTCTTCAGAAAATAATATTAGAACAAAATTTATATAAAGTTTCCAATATATTCTATCACTTGCAACAACAGTTTCTCTTCTTAACCACACAAAGTCCTTATCTATTCACATTAGGTTGTCAGGAGTAGAAGACCACTCCTCTCAACCATTGAGAATGCCGATCATGTCCAATTCTCCCCTCAAGCTAATTATCACTCCCAAAACAGTTGATTAACAACAATCTACCAAGTCTGGCCAAAAGAATCAAGACTATACAAGTCCAGCCCAGAAACTTGCAGATCTGAAATTTGTCGTAGGGTTTCTACTAGTCCCTAACTAGCTCAAGAAACCCCAAATGGATGCGTCATGCCTCCCCTAACAACATCATATTCAAGGGAATTAATCTTCATTTCCATCCTTCTGAGTTTCCTCAGATTTTCCTCCTCCTTTTTTTTCTGGTCCTAATAGAGATTATTTATATTTAGGGAGAGAAATAACTGACTTCCAACTCTCAAGGTGTCTAACTGTCTGGTGAATAAAAACTTCTCACTATAAATTCCTTAGCTAACCTTTACTTTTTTCTTCAAAATAAAATTAAAATAAAATAATTTAACATTTTTAATTCCGCCGGACTTTCCACATAAACTTACTTTTCTCTAAAACGTTATACTAAATTAATATAAATTATTTGTTTTCAAATTTAAAATTTTATTTTACATTGCAAAAACTTTTAAACATGTTATAATTTTTTACCTTATTTTCCTGACTATTTAAACAATCACTTCATAACATATGACGTAAAAAATTAAAATATAAGCTTTATATTAACTCTACATTAAATTAACTAAAAATACCTACTCAATCCTAATACTCTCAAAATGATTAACGCTGGTCTCATTATCCCCACTTCAGAATATATTTAATATTTTCAATTTCATATAAATCATATCAACTTTATTATATTTACATTCATCAAATTAATATAAACGGTTTGTTTTCAACTCCCTTTAAAACTTCACTACATTAAAAAAAACATAATTTAAACCTACTTTAATTTTTATTGTATTTTTCAAACTATTTAATCATATCATATATAATAAAAAAGGTATATAACATTATCATATTTACAATCATCGAATTAATATAAGTTTTTGTTTTTACTATACATTGCAAAATACTATGAGTTCTATCGTATTTTCAAACTATTTAACCATCACATCGTATCATACGTAATAATAAAAAATTATCATATTTACAATTATCTAATTCATATACTATACATTGAAAAACATAACCTACGATGATTTTTATCGTATTTTTCAAACTATTTAAACAATGACATCGTAGCATATATAAAACAAATTTAAAAATTAAATAACTTTGTATAAACACCGCCTTAACTTACCAAATACCCACCCCGCAACCGTTAACACTCTCAATGACGATTAAGGGCGATCCAGTTATCCCCACTACTCTACTGTAACATTCTCAATGATGATTGAGCAAGGGTGCTACCGTTATCCCGAATTGCACCTGTAGACATTATTAAGGTTGGTCCCGTTATCTCCACTTAACCTGTCTTATAATCCTTATGATCAACCTGTCCTATTTCGAGTCCTGTGTTGTCTCCATGTTAGGGTTGTAAAATTCAAATTATACAACCAATGTGGTATCCTCATTTTCACTAAATACAAACTCTTTAACGTGGTCTAAGATGGCATCATGCATCCGTGTGATGGATCCAATTGCTTTAAACGTGTGCAAGGACCTTTTTGTCGCGCCAATGATGGTCGCCAACGTAGCACACGCCTTGCCATTGACATTTCCTTGTAGACACATCCAGCGTACCACAGATCATCCCCTCCCGTCCAAGAACCAAAAAGATGACTGCCCCTCCTCATGTAACCAGCTGCAGCAGGCCCAATCTCAAAGCAAAATGTGGATTTCATTTGCCATATACGAGCCTCAACATGGCTGCAACATTCAGGATACGGTCAGCCACATGGTCAGAGTGGCCCCTCTTCTAGAAAGAGGAAACAACATCGATGTTGCCATACTGAAGAGCCCGGAGCAATCATGGGTATGCGTACAGTCTACCTGATCTGGATTTCATGTCCAATACTTACATTCTGTGCTTTTCTAGTTTTCAGATCAGAAACGTTCCTTCCATTAATTTGTTATATTGTACTGTGTGTGCAGGCCGCAATGTTTGCAGTCTGGAAAGGGGGGTCCAGTAGCGATGGGCCTCCGTTGAATCTGCCCGAGGTATGAATTCGACTAATCAATTTGGTGTGATAATCAGGGAGCGGCCTTCACAAAAGGATGACCAACGCGGTAAAAATTGTGGACTCGGGTTGGTTCCGGCTGAGTTCACGGCAAATAAGCAAAGGGGTTCGTTTGCTTAGTTATCGCTGGGAGACATTTTTAGCCTCAGAAGAATCTACACGGCAAGCTGGAAGATACAGGATATGCTTTCCTACTTCTGCTTGGCCATACTCAAGTCCTACTTCGTTTGGCTCAAGGGCATATTATCATCCTCCTTCTATGAGTCTCTGGATGGGAAGCAGATAATAGGGTTAGCAGTGTGGGATAGCGTTGAATCTGCCGCTATTATGGTAAATAATGATGATAATCACAAGGTGAACCCTTGGATCATCTTTGGGCCAAGAAGCCCAAATACCATGTCTGCCAGTTCCTTGAATCCAAGGTGAACCCTTGGATTTGGGCAATAAGCTCAAATACGATGTTTACCAGGTCGTGTATGTGACATTGCGGGATCCCTGCACCCTCCAGAATTCCAGGCCGGGGTTTCAAATATAGATTAATGGAACCGAAATCCATGGTCTTTTATAGCTGCAACCTTTCACAGATGGATGGTTGGGTAGTGTTTACTACATTTGACGTTTTACATATAAAAAATTCATCATGGCCAATCAGATGTATCGTGCAGAGGTCCATTGCGTGTTATACACGCTCAAGTCGTTCGGAAAGAGGATGGCCCAACCGCGCCATTAGCATTGTCAAGTTCAGTCATCATGAGGCTGACTGCAAGACGAATCTAGAATGCCACAAAAGACCAGAAAACAATGTACCTTTAGTATAGCGAGGAAGATGTGCATAATAAATGTACCTTTAGCATAGTGAGGAAGACCTGCATAATTATGTGCTTCCCTAGATGTCCCTTTCAACTTCAACAATATGTTATCGTTTCAAGACCATGTTGCTTTTTAATTTTAAAAATTTCATCCACACATGTAAATGGAATGTGTGTGTTGTCAAATGAAGATGGATAAGAGATAATAACTTCCTTCGTAACTCAGTAAGATAAAATATATCATGCATAGGAAAAATCGAAAAATCGAAATAATTTGGGCATGATAGTTGTAGATCTTGCAGCTTGGAGATTGGATCTATTTGCAAACTAGAGTGCACCCTCTACATTATCATTTAATTTTTGAGAAAAATATCTATAGAATTTCATGGGGCAATTATGTCAATTAATGGGGCAATTATGTCAATTAATATGGTATTTTTTCCTGACTCAAACTAAGTTTTTATAAATATTTGTTTATACCAATATTATAATGAGAAAAAACAAAATGACTAGACTTAGGGGCTTTACCTTTCTCTTTTTGTTGTTGCTACTTGTCTTTAATCTTGTAGAAATTAATGTTTAGATTCAAAACTACTCATGAAATTTACTAAATCACAAGACTTAAAGCTACTCTACTCATTTGTGGAAGTAAATTCACAATGGAGAAGACAAATCATTAACATGCATCAAGGTTCAACACACATATATAGAGATTTATCTAGGGGAAAGCAACAGCTCAAAACCCCTTCTATGTATATTGCATTAATCAAATAATCTTGTTGAATACAATATGCTTTCTTGAAGTTTGATCTCCACCTAAACCTGTATCTTCTATCCTCTACTTGGCTTATTGGCCTTGGCCAATACTTAGCCAATGTTCCTGTCCTCCAAGATCCCATTTCCTTGCTCTGCTTGATGAGAAATTAACCCCTATTTATTAGGGAAATTACTCATTGAGAATTGTGCAATTCCTTTAGGCCCTTGTTTGACTGCATGTGCCACATGTACAACTTGAAGTAGTTTACAATTAATAATACACTGCCCTTGAATTCTAATCTCAACTAGGTAACTCAAATTCTTTGCATGCATGAGTTGATTTCTATTGATTGATCAGTTAACTGGATGATCACTTAGTGTGAAAAAAGTCACACATCCTTGACTGAACCTCCACTGGTTCTACTAACAGTGAGAACTAATTACACTGACAGTAACTCAAATCAATTAAAATAGATTGCCACAAATTAGCAATCAATCATGTATAACTAAACTCAAGTGTCTCCACCTCTAATTTACTAAGTTAAGTGAGTGACAAGAGCCATGTCAGCTTAGTTAACTACCTCCAAGTATTCTGTTGAAATTGAAATTCGAATTTCTCCTAATTTAATGAAGGAAAAGTTAAATTAGGAAATTCTTGCTGCATTTTCAACATCTTACCCCATAATATTCTACATGTATTTTCTTAATGTTAATTCTTACTATAATGAACATAGTAAAAATTAGACCTCTAGCATTGATTTTTCCTACCCACTACCTTTAAAATTCTCCTTTCCGCATTTTTCTTACTATAATCTCCTCTTGTAGAATAATGTGATTGATTCTTCCATTTTTTAGCAAGGCAAACAATCTTTATAATGGATTGAGGTTCCTTCTTCCCAAATTCCTTCGCACATTCTACAATTTTCTCCACCAAGGAATCAAAATCAAAGAGATCTTAGTTAATCCACTAGCTTGAAGTGACTCAAAATAGTGAGAACCTGTGGGATAGAGAGCATTGATGAAGTTCATGAGAGAAATTTATATATTCATATCAATAGCATCAACATGCTACTTGTTGCCTTTAATTTTGAAGATAAAACCATGAGATTATTATCCTTCATTTCAAAGTTGTAGAGCTTCATCAACAATTGAATTAAATCCATTTCTAAATATGAATCATACACATGTTACAACTTCTTCAAAGGAATCCAAGAATCTTTGATAGATTAAGATGATGACTCATCTCTTCTCTTATGAAAGAAAGCAATCAGGGAATAATATTTCTTTATTTGTTTCCATTTTCATAAGTTTGGAATAGCCAACACAAATGTGATCACAAAAATCATAGACGATCAATGCATGCTCAATCTTTCTTCAGTATTCTAGATAGTTCTCTTTTCCACCTAGCACAAGACCAACGATGAAAACAAGAAAATTCATTTCTCCACTAATTTCTTTTTGCAATACTTCTTTTCACACACTCTCTAAATGTTATAGGTCTTTTGTATGTTGAGATTAAATTGGGCTTAGCATTTAGTTCAAACCATGAGCAATGCCTTGAGCATCATGGCCTACTGCATTCTTTTGTGACTATGACTTCTCAAGGGAATGGTTACTATTTCAAAAGATGTGGAGTTCCTACTTTTCCAAACATATATATATATATATATATATATATATATATATATATATATATATAGATATATATATATATATATATATATATATTAGCTTCTCAAAAAGTTTTCAATTCAACACATATTAATTAGCTTCTAAAAAAGAATTCAATTCAACATCTAATTTTGTTTCAGATTAGCTTCAAAGCATTAAAAAGTTGTCAAATTCAGAACCAAATTATCTTCTAGACTAACTGAGAAAACAGATGAAACAAGCATAACTCTAGCTTGAAGCCATAATTTTGAAATGTAGTTCAAGGAAATTCATCTTCAAGTTGTAATTAATGGCCTCAGAGCCCCCTTCAAAGTGCTTATACGTATGATGCAGCATTTGAAGATATCATGCAACATAAGGTGAGTTTGTTCTTTTATGTTTTTTTAAAGCTTGCATCAATGGTCTCATTTATAGTTGCAAACAACTTGTATGGAAAGGGGGGGATCTTGAAATATCCATGACTGAACTATAGGAAATGTCACAACCACTAGGAGAAGCCCTATCAAAAGGCAAAAAATAAGAGTTTCAGTGACAAAGAAATGGTTGAAAGGAATATAATGACTATTTCAAATTGGTTTTGAGTTTGATTCACTTGAGATCAAGTACTTAGAGAGCCACCATCAAAAGGAATGGAATGTTGGTTGAATATTGGGTTATTTTTCTTGATGTTGTTATTGGATCCAAGTTCTCTAAACATTGTTTGATTTGACTACCCACCTTGTTGGATATTAAAGACAACGGATTTCAATGGAAATCAATGGATACATGCAAAGACTTAGACATAAAATAATATCCCAAAGAGTTGCCTTGTCTTCCCATCACTCAAAGAGATAAATTTCCCAATGGTCAAATGATCTGTGGAGGCATTTAGGGCTTCTTTGGTGCAGGGAGGTATTTCTCACCAAAGATACAACAAAGATTCAAGTCCACTTGCACAAGAAGAGTGGAAACTATTTGAACAAGTTGTAGATATTCATGAGTGTTTTTATTCGGATTGTGGATTTTTTAATATTGCCTTCACTAGAAGAGTAGAGACTTTTCGAACAAGTTGCAAATATTCATGGCTATAGTCATTTGGATTGTGGATTTTTAAAGATTGGAAACAAGAGTGAGGTCACTTATTTGACTTTGACTTTGTTTTCGTTTATTAAATCTTTAGAATATATCAAAATCTACAATCCAATTAAGTTTAACAAAAAAATAAGCACACATATTAATTGAGCAGAGAGCCTCATTACATGGAGTTGACACGTATCTTTTTAAAATAATAAAAAAAATGTTCTTTAAATAATTATATATATATATATATATATATATATATGTATGGAATGTTTTTATTAAAAGTATTATAAAATGTAGTCTTACTCTAACTATACTTGCTTTACCCAATACAATTGAGATATGGAAAAAATATTTCACTCTTACTCTAGTTATAAATAAAAATATTTTCACCTCCATATAAATGAAGATAATTTTATATCAACTCTTAAAATTATTTTTAAGTAATTAAAAAATAAAAATAAAAATAAAGTTAATATTATTTATTAAAGTTTTATTGTTATAGCATTTCATGCATCATTATTTTGGGTTCGCTTGGGGTAGCTCAATTGGCAATGGAATTGGAATCAAATCTTGGGCTAGCCCCCCTCCCCCAATCAGGTGAGAATTTGGACATGTTGAAGATGTATTTCTACCAAGATTACCAAAAAAAATGTCATTATTTTCCATTTTGACCCTTTTATCAAGGGTTAATTTTGAATAGAGCAAATATTTGTTGGAATTGTATGTTTAAATTATTTTATTCCATGTTTTAAAAGGATTTTAAACTGGTTCAATCCATCTATGCATTAAAAAATGTAATTTAGAAAATAAAAAGTATATATATCTATCTCTCTCTATACATACATACATACATATATATATATATATATATATATATATATATATATATATATATATAATGTTCCTAAATGGATGCAATGTTTGGGGGTGCAGTTTTTTGAACTTTTGCATCATAAAAAGAGTTTTCACTTTAGGAAATTTGATCTCTCGACTCTTTCTAAATCTATGATTAACATAGATCTATATTTTTAATTATAATTAAAATATCACTTCTTAATTCTTTCAATAAATAGAATTAAAGAAACTGCATTTCTGCCCATTACTAATAAATAAAATTAAAATGACAACATTTCTACCCATTATTTTAAATTTACCATAAATAAATTAATCATAATATTATAAAAAATAACATCAGTCTAACTCTGATATCATTAATAACTTATGAATATATAACGCTATCTATTAAAAATTAATTCAAGCAAGGCCATTCAGACACGTATATGTTTTAAATTTTTATATATCAGAAAGTTGTTTTTATCACTTGTAGTTTTTATTTTTTAAAATTAAATATTTATGACATTATAATATTAAAAGTTAAATATTTAATCTTTATTTTATTATTATTTTAACATTTATTTTTATGCTATTTCCTCTGTTTACTTTATAAAATTTTATTTACTTATGTCACATTATCATTGGTAAGTCAAGATGCTGGCCATTTCACGGTGGAAGCACGGGTACAACCTTTTATTGGGATCTCTGTTGTCGAAGCTATTGAGTATTGTTATTAAGCTTTTCGATCTCTGTTGTTGAATCCTTCTAGTATTATTGTCGTCTAAGCTTCTCTCCTTTTTTTAAAGATACGTAATTGGTTTTCGATCTCTGTTAAAACCTTTTAGGATTATTGTTGTTTAAGCTTTTCCTTTTTAAGTAGATACATATATCTTTCAACTGGTATCTTTGTTTGAGACGGTAATTGCATTCAAAAGTGTAAAGTAACCCTAAAAGGAGGAGTTCTGGAATTTGGAATGCAATAACTGAGTGAAATATATGACCAATAAAATGTAAGTGAAATTTGAGTTTCTATATATCCTAACTAATGTAGTAGGAGATTCAATTTAAGAAGAAAAATGCACTAACATACTTGTTTAATGGGAATCCTTGTAGGCACAAGGTACATGACAGAGGAATTCAATTTTTTTGGGTTTTCTTAAAATGAGAAAAAAAAAAAACATCATAAAGTAGTTGCACTTTATTGCTAGGTATTCCCTCTTAAGGGTTTCTTAGGGAAAAAATGTGTCTATTGTGGATGGTATGTATATTTTTTTTTCTATTTTCTATTTCTTATTTCTCTCAATTAATCAAGTCGAAAATCAACTAACTAAAAAATTTGGAATACCAAAAATTAACACTGCATAGTTTAGTTATTTTTTCTAATTTGACAAACGATTCCAATAGAATATCTATAACAATTTATAGATCATATTCAAAAAATTTCATGCAAAGGCTCAAACACAATGGTTGAGGTTTTAGTTTAATAGACCTACCTTCATTTTGCAAGCAAGTGGATTATATCCAAATTAGACATCATGATGACTCTAAATTGGTGATAGATTAGACATAAAAAATGTTGTATTAGATACTGTATGTCTTGCCCCTTTCTTTAGGAAATCTAATTTTTTCTTCTATTGTTTTCAATGGTATTCTTAATTATATTCTAGCCTTTTTTGTTTCTATGAGTATTAGGATAGCTAGTAGACGAAAATCATGGAGTTTCATTTCTAATTATGATTATTTGAAACTTGTAATTTTTTGTATCTCTTTGATGTTCAAATCTTTCTCAAATCTTTCTTGAAGAAATTTCTTAAGCATCGACTTTTTTTTAGCATTATGGAAATGCTTTTGTCTTGTCAAAAGAAATGGTGAATATAATGTCATAATTATAATAGTTATTTGGACTTTTAGCGAAGTGACTCTTTAGATGTTGAGTTTTGATAGTAACATGTATATTATCCAAAGTAAATTTAGTATTCAAAATGAACAATATTAATTTCTACATTATCATCTTTCCAAAGTAAATTTTACACCACTCTAAATCTCCAATATTAAACATTGTGTAATGATATATGGAAATCTTATACTTAATATATATATATATATATATATATATATATATATATATATATATATATATATATAATAACAAAATATGATATTATTAATATTTTTCAAAATAAAAATCAAATTCTAAAAATTATGAAATATTAAATTTAATAAAATTATAAATAATTTTTTATGCATCAAAAAAATTATTTAAAAATAAATAAATGATATTTATATAAACATTTTGCTATGTGATATAAAAATAATATTCAAATATTACATACCCAAAAGGAAAAAATATATTTAAAAAAATATTATAATTTATATGATATATACTATAAGAATTTATGATGTGTTTTTTTTCTCATATTTCCAAATCAGATTGTTCCACATCTTAATTCATTTTTTTCTACAACTTGGAGAGTTTTTCCATTCTTCACGTCAATATCCCCGAAAATGGAAATTGTACTATCATCAACAATCCAAATTTAGGCATTATTTTGTCATCTCACACATCTAGGGGTCCCACTATATTCTCTACCTTCTCACACTCCAATAGCTCCAACCCCTCCAACATTGGAAAGTTGCCACTCCCGACATCTAACTCCCTTAGCTCATTGCACACCATTTTTAATGTCGGTTAAATTAGATAGTTTCTCTAATACCAATATTTTCAATAATGGACAAGTCTTTATATACAAATGTTGAAGTTTGAGTCTCAATCCATCATTAAACACACCAAAGGTTCCCTCTATAATGTCAAAGGATATAATCTGTACATGAAGATACAGTTCACATGTACTGGTTTTATCTTGGTAATAAAGTCAACGTATTTTTCCTATGGAAAAAAAGATGTTAAGATTTTGTTGATTATCAAATCAAATTCATAGCTTATAAAATAAATTTTAAATTTAACCTTTTTTTTTGTTAAGTAATTTTTTCTACTTTGTGGTACCACTCACATAGTGCCACCTCCACTTGAAAAGAAGATGAAAAATAAATACAAAACATGGCTATAATTATTACCTTTCATTTCTTGACATTTCTCCATGAACAACTTCCCAATTTTACATTCAATCATAACATTAATGGTGGAAGGCAACTAGTCATCTACACAAATTCCAATTCGATTATAAATGCAATTCACGATAGCAGGAAGGAACAATGGAAAACAACAGGCTCCATCGCACTTAATTCATCAACTTCCAATTCAATCATACATGAATCCAAACTGACAAGAACGAGCAAGGGAAAGAAACATATTAATTACTCGTTTTCCACTTCATCTAATTCCTTGCCCCTACATCCCATCACAGACAACCATTACAACAAACAACAATCAATGTTAGAGAACAACAAAAGACCATCAAAAGAACATTGATCTTGAAAGAACTTACTGACGAAAAGGGAGAGAGGATGCAGTAGAGTTAAAAAAACATAATTATACCTTATTTTTAATCAAAAGAAGCATAGCAAGTGATAACAGCCAATACATTCCTTAATCATTCCATTCCAAAAATATAGATAGAAAACTCTCCTAGTTGCAATGCATCAAACAAAAATGTCATCAGCATATAATTGTGAACTTGAATTAAGTGTACAAGGAAAAATAAAGATAAAATTTGCAATCTGAATCCATCTCATTGATTAGCCTTTTCTTTTTAAAAATTTTGTCGTGCACACTATAATTCTCAATTAGTCCAAAAGAGAACAACACAGTCGGAAGGACTCCAGGGTTTCCATCTAACAAAGAACACAATATATAACTAGTTATCTATGGTTTCTACAATAAATACCCTATCACTGAACTTTGTCAAGCCCTCGCCCATGATCTCTTTGCAATCTAACTAAAGAAATATTCATATAATCATTCCAATGCAAGTGGGTTGTAACACTTAACAAAGGAGACAAGTGCATGACCAATAATAATCTCTCCCATAAATATTTAATTGCTCTGATTTCTAGGGCCATCATGCCATTATCCCTACACAACAAACATTATACTACCCAACAGTTTCAATGAATACAATTCACATGTTTGCAACAAAAATTATAGACACAAATAACATCCCAGGACCTCCCTTCAGAAAAACCAACATTGATTATATTGAAAAATTGAAAGTTGTACAATAATATATAAAGCCACAATTCAAGTTGCATATTGACATATTGAGTTTTATCAAACTCATAGTTCAGTCAAATAAAACTACCAATGTCTTTAGAGTTTACCCAGCCTAAACGACAATGTAGCAACAGGTTCCACAAAATAGGAGACATGCCATTTGGTGGATGAAATTAGATTCATCCCAAACCATAATATTAAAGTAGCCAATATAAGCACTGCAGATGCATCGAGAGAAAGTGTATCTCTCGTAATGTTAAAAAGGATTTTACACTTCATCCCCCCAAATTTCAAAATATAATAGTTCCTTAATTTCTCAATTGGAATTTTGATGATTCTAACATTTAATAAGTCCATTTCCCTTCTCCAGAGATGTTCAGTGATATATTTCAGTATACATAATGTCTCATCAAACCATATGCCTATGTTTGGTCCCAAGCATTTCAACTTCTAATAAAACAACACAACATACATTTTTCTAATTTTAATTATCTCCCTATTAATTTCCTTCCAGATATACATGACCTACATCTTGACCTGCTTCTTGACCTGCACATACCAATGTCACAAAGTCCAAGTCTCTCTCCCTTTAGTACACCAAAGACTTAGTACCAACATTGAATTTCCAAGCCCACTTAAGAAGATGTATGGTAGGTTGAGCAACATTGTTGTTGACTCGCTGGGCAAGCCTTGATGCCCAAGATAAATAAGGAAGTCTAAGAACAAAAAAAGAAACATAATCTACTTCATTCGCTCACTACTCCACGTCCCTCCATCTGGACGTATGTCAACCCCCACAGTGACTTGGGAGTAGGTTATGCTCCACATCTAGTTCCCGTTTTTACATTTTTCCATGGCCTTGGGAGCTACAATCCATTAAAGTAAGTTAGCTTGATGTTTTTAGATCCAGAACTATAAGTTCACTACACTGATGAAATTGATCAAAATAAATATTTGCTCAAATACCTAGGCCAATTTCTTTAGAACCCTTCATGATACGTAACCTCTTGCAAGAGTCAGTGAACATCTTCCAGTGATTACTCCATATTAGCAATTTGTTTTGTTGAAAACATTGTCTCAGCCACAAAGAAGGCATTGACATTCTAGGAATAGAAGAAATCACAACAGTAATATTAATTGTAGAGGAAAAAATTAAAATGTGAGAATGGCCAAGACATTCTTTTGATATGGTATATATGATATGTAACGTGAAATTGGACAAACCTTGGATGGAGCGTATATTAAAGTTCTCATTGGTTTCCAAATTATACCAGGTCATAATTTCCTGATATTTTTTTTCTCATAGTTTATAAATATAGACTTGATGTTTCATTCTTGATATATCGTTGCATCATGATATGGTCCTACTATTTTTTCTTAATTTCATATATAGCTAGAAATATATGACTTTGTTGATGAGTTCATCCTGTTTTGTACAGTGTCCCATGTGGTGGAGAGATGAAGACCAAATATTAGATTCTCTCTCTCTTGTAGAATCTGTGATGTATACCACAACATTTTTCACTAGCACAACAATGAACTGAACAAGCTTCATCACAACAACTGTAATCATTGGCCCATTGCCAGCAAACCCACCTAGAAATTTTGTTCTACAATCCTTTTTTAATGTAAATTAATTTGTTAATCCCTGCCAAATGCCATCTATTTGATAAATAACTAAATAACTCACCATTGTCAAATAACAACAATGATGTCTTGTCTCGCATGTGATGCATTAAATAAATTGAAACTGTGAGGGGGACAACATGATATTTCTATTCTGTCACTGTGATCCCTTTTCTAGTCTTTCTTATATCTTTATTAACTCAACCCCAATTCTCACTACCATTAGATATCAGGTCTTGCCCATTTCCTTATCAATTTTACTCCTGATACCTACTGCCATTAGATATCTGGTAGTTGCCAAATTATTTATCAACTACCCTAATGACTGATCCTCATTGTCAATGGATATCAAATCTGATTACAACCATGTTCCACGGTTGTGAAAAAACCTTGTTATCTTGGGAGCTTTTGATGATATATGTCATTGCAATGGTAGAGCAGAAGTTAGTGTTGTTGTTGTATCTTCTCAAGAGCATGTTCACAATTTCAAAACTAAACAAAATATACAAAGTTGACAAACATTAGACACAATTTTTTCTTAAAAACAAAACCATCTCCACAGAGCATCTATAGTCCTAAAAAGTTATACAATAGATGAAAACCAAATGAATCCAGATCAAGTAAACTCAAATGCTAGTGGAAACATGCCATTATCTATGCCAAAAAAACCTTTTTCGCATGTTGGATCTTCATTTGGAAAATGACACGAAGGAATTATAAAACTTATCTCTAATTAAAACGTCTTTACCTTCAAGAAATTCCTGCAAAACTAAGCTCTTAGAAGAGGCATATTTGACAGATCCTAATGATCCATGTCACAATGCAACTTATAACAACATTTTAATGCAATAATATACACAACCAATCTCGTTTATCATACACATTAGCCCCTGCGATTTATTCTTGATATTCTCTATTGATCTATATAGATATTGATAATGCGTAGAAATTTAGAAGGTAGTGAGTGTTATCTTCCACTATTTTGGAGGGCTATTCTTCCAAGAGGTAGAAGAATCTCCAAAAAGGATTAATCATAAATTAATTTTGAAATGAAGCTTCCTTGCATTATCCTAGTAAATTTATCTTCAAAACGAGGTTTTATTTATCAGCTTCTTTGGTTTACTTTTAAGTTTTCACCCTTTTCTTAGTTGCAATATGTTATCTAAGAAGTGGGGACTATATTTTGCAATGTGATTAAACGAATAGGATTAACTGAGTGGAAAGAAAATATATGGAAGATTTACCATGGACATGTACAAAAAAATAGACATTAACCAATATATCTATTAATGAATTATTGTTTGTGATTTTTAGTGTATTAAATTTTTCAAGTTACAGTTGAGGGCAACCCAATAGAAGTGTTCATGTTGAGAAGTGGGGACTATATTTTGCAATGTGATTAAACGAACATGATTAACTAAGTGGAAAGAAAATATATAGAAGATTTACCATGGACACATACAAAAAAATAGACAGTAACCAATAAATCTATTAGTTAATTATTGTTTGTGATTTTTAGTGTATTAAATTTTGCAAGTTACAGTTGAGGGCCACCCAATAGAAGTGTTCATGTTCAGAAGTGCTGGGAAGTTGGGAGCTAGTGCAAGAGAGATTGAATAAATAAATTATAAAACAAATAAATATGAAGTGATCATGTGTGTGTGAGGAGAGTATAGGTAAGAAACAAACTTATACTGTAACAATCTAGCTATACTCTTAACTATATATAAGAATAAGCACCAACATCTTGTTATGTGAAAAAAATGTTGAAATTCATCTTGTGCTTTAAAAATGATGAAATTATTTAAATGGAAAGTTTATATGAAAATGGCTAAATATGATCTTCATAGATTGAACTAGAATACTAAGGTCATTTTGTGCATGGATATCTTATCTCCGAAAATGAGCTGGGAATTTGTGTACATATTTTTATTTTTAGTCCAACTAATTAATTTTCCTCTATGTTTAGGTTATATTTATCACCAAATGGGAAGTTTAACACAACTTCTCAACAAGAAGAACTACTTCATTCACATAGAATATATGTGCATTAAGAAATTCCTAGTAAATACTAGAGAGGCTTTATGGTGTGAGTTTCCAAATTCAAACAACACAAGTTGAATGCTCATTGAAGCATGGGAAATATATAACAAGAATCATGCATATATGTTTGTGGGGAAAGAAACTTTTTTTATATTTGGAATAGACTCAAACAAATAACGAGAGATTGAAATACATAATATAATATGAACAAAACAAGATTGAAGAAACAAGTAACAGATGGAAGATATAAAGAGATAAAATCTATGTTAATCTTAAAGGTTGACCAATCAAAGCCTTAAGGTACCCTCTAAAGAAACATTGTCTCTAAGACTCATAGAAAGATTTCTTAATGAGCCAATAACACATACACTTTAACACAAGCACATAAAGAAGAGAATTGTAAATGTGTAGAATGTATCAACTACACTCCAAAGCCTATCAAGAACATTAGGAAGATGGACTCATGATAACTTTCATGCTTTTCTCTGAAACCTAAACATAACAAATGACATGGTCTAGCAGTAGAAAAGTCTCATAATAATATGTTTGTCTCATACTAAGATGTATGTGATGACATCTTGTTGTCTCATAATAAGATGTCTATCTCATACTAAGACCTTTGTGCTGACCTCTTGTGAACATGTGAGATGGTTAATTTATTTTGTATAAGATGGTTAAAATCCCACCATGGTGATTAATTATCTCTATAAATTTTTATTCTATAGGTTAACTAACGTTAAGCAAGGTAAAACATTAGGTATTCATTTAAATAGATTGCAATGTACCAAGGTGTCTTCACATGAATGCCATGCACAACAACATCTCCGGATGGATTTTGTTAAAGGCTTCATGATATTCAATCAAAACCATGATGAATCTACATCATAAATTATGTATGAGATGGTATAAAGTCACTGTAAAAGAGGCACATCACTACTAACATACTCTTTCATAGAAATATAGATACAAGCTCTATTCGCAACTACTATCGTAAGATACAGTATCAGGACTAGAGAAAATAAAGTTTTAGGAGATCAAATTTCAGCTCATGATCTCCTCCTCAAGGCTCACAAGATTATGATACTTGCATACAAATGAAAGAAGAATGATTAAAAATTACATTTCTCTTAAATATCAACATAATTTAACATTGATAGGTGAGGCAAAATCAATCAAAATCCTGTGAGATCTCGAGTTTTTCTCTTAGAGATACAAGGTTGCCCATGATAGATTTGACTTCACTCGTGGAAGAGGCATATGACTCTATTATTTTCTACCTGTGGCAGATTGGCAATCATTGTTGCAAAGATCATATTGTCTATATTTAAATTATGTAAAATATGTTTCATGGCAAAGCATACATGATACATGTATCTGAGAGATTATAATTTGATAGTATACTAAGACCACATGAACATACAACACATTGATAGGTTGGTAGGAAAAATAGCACATTATACATTTCATAAAAGAAGATATCAATTCCATGAAAAGAAACATGAGATATTATGTTCTACATTTAGTGAACTATTGAAATCAAACTACATAGAACATGTGTTATCTTGAACAAAGGTTGTTTTACTTCAGCGTCTAGAACTTCTGAAATGTAATTGCATGTCTATGTTGGGTCTAACTCACTCTAGAACCTTACATGACTTTTATACCCTGTATAGAATTCGAGTTAGCATTCCAAATGTTAAGATCATTACAAAAAACTAGTGTTAGTGATTCTGGGAAAATTCCACCTATTGTTTATTTGAACAGTGTGTCTTCCCTTTCTCAATCCCAAGTTCCAAGAACCTTCTAACTCAAAGTGCACGAGAAAGATTCCTAAATTCATTCAAGAAAGATTATAAAGTCTTTAGACGCTTTTGCATGACTTGGCATTCATTCCTAATAAGGTCCACAGCATCAGGTGTAACAAACATATCCATAAATGTTTCATTAGTCATATTAAATAGCTTCACTCACAGTTCAACTATTAGGTTGTCCCAACAAGGAGTCAAGAACCTGGTGTTTAGAGCGGATGGCACACATGTTCTATGGGGGCTTCACGAATACTCCAAAAATGTTGGGTAGCTAAAGAACGAACTTCAGTGTATGTTGATGATGAGCTGTTGTTCCAAAATAACACATTCAAGTTGGAATATTTAGGCTCCCTATTTTGACCTACATGAGAATTAGATCCAATGGAGTTTTCCTCTTCCACCCTCCTAGTTGAGCTCTAATACGCCCACTGGAAATTCCATATTCATTTTTCTTTTATGCACCAATCTCACTGCTTGGTTGATTTGGTGAAGGTGTCTAAGTGACAATCATTTAACTTTCTCTAAGTGGATCTCTTAAATCAGACCCTTTGTTTGTTGTTTCATGCAGGTGCCCTGGTGGAGCAACATTCTCATGTCCCTCATCCAATCCCTCTTCTTGGGGACATCCTAGATCTTCAGAAAGGTCCATAAACATTGGAGGAGATGATTGAACCTATATCGTGTTGTTGATGCTCCAAAGCCAAAAAATTCATTTCCCATGTTGTATTCTGGTCTATAAACCTGATAATGACTTGCCACTGAGTCGAAATGATGCCTTACAAGATCATTGCATTTCTTTGTCAAATTTTGAATGAAATGGTCATAGGCCTACCTCAAAGAAGCATGAAAATAAATATAGCCTCCAACCCCAGCAACAGTTCTTCTCTCACAATCATAAGAGTCTTAAATTCTTGTGCACTCAATTGCAAGTTAAAATTAAAAAACAACAACAATGGTATGCCTCAAAGTAGGATCAGCTGCATGAATTGTGTCCAACGAAAGTCAAGAGCATCACTCACAGTACTCTGTTGAAGGAATGGAAGAAAACGGTGGGTGGGTCCTGTCAATGCCTTTATGATAGATAAAATATCATCTGGTGTACTTTTTGGTTCACCCTTCTTCCAGGGGTCAATAATTATCAAATTTGGGGAGTAGGTATACTCTTGCCGCATCACAATAGGCTTCACAAAGACTGCATCTCAAATTTTCTACAGAATTTTCCTCAAGTTCTCGTATGTTCTTCTTCTAATGGAATCAACAAAAGAATAAGGTAATGCAATTGGAGCTTCATAGTAATCAGAATCATCATCATGAAACTGGTAGTGGGGTTCTACAACAGAAGGGTCGTGCACCATTTGTAGCATCAACAACCTTCACATTCCCATTCAACTTCTCTAAAATTGAATTTGAAGCCCAATAGAACTTTTAGCAGAGAAATTTTTCCATCAAACTGGCCACTGAGATAAACAATCTTGGAATTGGGGGAATTCTCACCAAATGCCACAGTGCTAGCTTGCAGTCGATTCAAAGCTTCAAATCGAGATCAAACATCCCGTGATACATAGAAGTTGTCAGCATATATACTCTGTGGAGATTGCGAGTTATATTCTTGCCTCCAACTTTGGTTGGGTGTCGTCATGGATGTCATTGTCCCGGGCGTGTTGCGCTAATGAATTTAATATCTCAGCTTAACTAAAAAAATGTGAGGGGATCAAATCTTTTTCGCTAAGAGGTCTTCAACTAGAAACTCCTATAGCTCCAAGGATTGTTCCACATGTTGTAAATCGATTGGAGCAAGGACGACGAAAATAAGACTCGCTGATTGGTTGGGGTCAATAGTGTTTGGTGACCACAACCCCACAGTAAAAACTCCTTTCAGTGTAATTAATTATATTTCCTTTGACTGATGCTTTACATGTGTGTTTTGGGCACTAGTAAAAGCAAACAATGGTTGTTTTGAAGTATCATCACTGTAAGGCCCAATAAAGAAAAACGAACAAAATTTGGTTGTACGCGACCATGTCTGCCTCGAATGGTGTTTTTCATACATAAATGTGTTCAGAACCATATGTATATGGTGGAAAAGAATATCTACTCTCCACCATATCTACTTTGGAATGGTGCTAATGTTGTCTTTAGGACTAGCAAGGGAAAACTATCATGTTTTTTAAATTATCATGGGAGACAATAAATTATATTTAGTTGAATGATATTTTATACAAAATATTTTAGGATCCAATAAATGAAATAAAAAAGGACTTACATATATTTGTTGGCAATCAAAATCATATGTAGCCCCTAACCCTAGCACAAGATGTAGATTTTTAAGGATTTCATTTAAAAAAGAAAAAATCGACATGTATTTTGGTGTTGTCTTTTAACATTAGGGGAAAAATATTTTTAAATGTTTATGAAAATGTGTGGATCGTGTTGGATGCAAAATAAATTATTTCAATATTATAATAAAAGGTTATGTTTATTTATAATTAAAAATTAATTATATAGATTCACATTTTGCAATTGTTAATGTTAACTTACGATATATGATTTAGTTACTTGATTTTTCTTTTTACTAAATCATATAACAAAATAATAATTAATTTATAGTTAAATTGCAGGGCAGCAAGAGGGGAGGAGTCATTTATTATTTTAAAGTAAAAAATGTTGCCAATTAATTCTATGGGCTAGGTAGGAAAACCAACAATCAAGTGGAAATGTTTGGTCTTTTATTGGGGTCTAACTCTCCTCATGACATGAGAATTTCTAAGCTAATAATGTTAGGAGATTATATGATTATAATAAAACATCTAAACAATGGCTCCTATCAAAAAGAGAATCTCCTCAATCACCTCCTCGAAAGAATAAATTGTGCTTTGGATCTCCTACATTCAAAGTCTCTCTTCCATATGCTCAAAAACTAAAACTCAACGACAGATCACCGAGCCCATTTATCTTTCCTTCTAGAAGTGGATCAAAGGAAGTCAATGGAATCAAATGTTGACATACTATACCATAATCGCCTCAAAGTGCTCTCACCTCCCGAAGAAATCATCCCTATTCCACCCCCTTTGATTCACATTAATATCAATTTAAACTTTGTTATTAAGTTATTTTGGGCCAAGCTCGCATGTAATACCCCTGTTACAATTAAAACAATTACGTTTGTTGGTTTACTATTACTATTGTTTTGACTGTGCATTAAGATGTATGGACTCATTGTGGAAAAACGAATTAAATTAAAAACAAATAAACAAAAACAAATAACAAAATTATTGTTGTTCTGAGTTGCTAGAAAATCATATTGGCAGACACCATAGTAAATTATGTTTGTGACAATCTAAGAGGAATCAGATTCAGGTTAAATTTCCTAAATTAAAATATTCATATTCGGTGGGACATAAAGACTGAGAAAGGCACTATAAGCAATAATGTAGTTTCTTTTAGGAAAAAGGAAAAGACTAAAAACTAAAAGCCTAGGCTAAGTGGATGCAAATTCCCTAATGGCGGGACGCTGCCAAGGAAAAATCTAAAAAGAAGGTAATATTAAATACACATTACCAAGGATTAGTAGATGTTATTGAAGTCTGGCAAGTCCATCATAGTTAGGGGGAATCAGAGGTGATTCATGGTTAGGAGGATGGGTGTTGCAAGCCACATATTTTCCAAAATTGAATTCTTGGGTCAAGGTTATTGTACTTATTGTGATTTAAATTGTTGTTAGTATGTATATTGTTTACTTTAAATTTTGTTGATTAAGTTGAATTTAACGTTAAAAGTTATCCATCTTGATAGTTCTAGATGACAGTAGCATTAAATCTGTATATGAGTTATAACGAGTCAGTAGGATATATAGTTATATATTTGGTTAGTATGGATGGACTATATGGTAATTACTGGCTTTAATTTCTTATATTTCTTGGAATCCTATTTGTATTATGAAGAGCTAATTAATGATGGATTAGTGCGAATTTTTTTAGGGAAAACAGTAAAGAAAATGCATGGAAGAAATCTCAAAACTCCAACAAGTAGGACATTGTGTATTGATCTCTTATAGTGTAGAAATTTGTTTACAAGCATGTGGCTAGGTTTCTCACATTAAGCAAAAAGGGAAATAGATGAAATAACATAGGTGAGTCTTTTGCAAGAAAACCATAGAAGGCCTCTTGCATGTCGCACTTGTGAAAGGTGAGGGTTGGACTATGAAATTGTCCCCGTTGCATGACAAGGCATAAATCTATAGTCTAATAGGGTAGTCCAACAATGTAACTCTCAAATATGCCTAGATCTTATCTATTATTTTAAGAGTCGATAAACGACTACAATAGTGATATTTCAAATATAAGAAAGTAAAAATACTTTCACATAGTCTACTTTTATTTAGCAATTGGTAAACAAGAGACAGTCCTGTATTAATTTCCTTTTCAACAATATAAAAATGGGGCATGCATAAGAGAATTAAATGCATCATTGAGAGCACCCATAAACCATTAGAGAAAGAGTATTAAATAACTTCTTGGACTAGATAAACAAATCCACTATGGCTATAATAACAACCTTAGTACAACCTGATCTTTAAATAAATGCATATCAAGGAGAAACCCACATTTCTTGCAGAAATAGGAGACACAATTAATCTTCTTTGAACCATAAATCAAATGCCTTCACAGAAAAATAAAGGGTCGCGTGAACTGTAGAAACCGCGAAAGGAGTTTATCCCTGAGAATTCACAAATTAATCGGTAATACTAATACTCGAATTAGATGACTCGTATATTACTGGATAAAAGTAATTACACGATATAAGCATACTGATATCAAGTAGTAGTAAATTTTTAGATCCCTTAATTAATGTCGCTATGGGAAAACATTAATTAAATATACATATATCAACACAATGCCTGCACCGAGCCCAAGTTCACATAATTTACATTGTCCAAATCGTGGAGATCCTAATCATATTCAAAACCAAATATGAGACTCGTAGTTCCTCAGGCATATAAAGACGAGAAACAATTAACAGTAAGACTAACCAATATAACTTACCCCGATCGGGGTGGGGAAAAGGGAACTGTACAGAGATATGATGGTGGGCAGTGGGCGGCAGCACAAGCCACGTCTCAAGGTAATCATATTAAGGGATGCAACGATGGCATGCAGGAAAGGCTGAAACTCGAGACAAGGAACCAAGAGAATAATGGAGAAGGCAGGGGAGAAGAACTGCGACACTTAGTCGGTGGGTTGCAGGATAGGTGGCAATAAATCAACAGGAGCTGGTGAAGGTAATACAACTGATAAACCGAGGATTAGAAAGGTGGTGAAGGTTGAAGCTATCTGGCAAAGAAACCCTGGTTACCATCTCAGAAGAGGGCTGAAGGCTATGGCAGAGGGAGGAAGGAAGGAAAGCAAAAAAATTGGAGAGGATGGCAAACGGATGGATCAGGGGAAGAATAAGCAGGAAGTTCGGAACGAGAGAAAGAATGTTAAGTAGTAGACAAAGGAGAAAGAAAGCTTGCAGGAGACTAAAAAACATCAGCTGTCCAAGGAAGGAGAGGTTAGGAACAAGAGGATGGAGCAGGAGCTGACGGAAGGAGAAGGAAATCACAGGGAAGGAAAAATGGAGAATGGGAAAGAAGAATGCATGGTGACGGGTAATTTTGAGGTTGGTCAAGGAAGTCGAGGTAACACCAGAGGAAGATCATCCAGAAGAGGTAAGGGCAGAAGGCGCAGGAGTTGTGGGAGAATGTGGCAAGCTGAACGCTATGAAACTGAGACACCACCCCTAAATCAACATAAAAGAGGGCATCGAACCACGGAGCAGGTAGCTCAGGAAGCAGAACAAGCGTACAATGAAGGGACCAACGAGGAGATAAGAAGAATTATTGATGAGCTGGAAAACAAATTTCTAGAGGAGGCCTCAGATCCAGAAATGGAGGAATGGAGCATTCTTATTCTAGACCCTGGGAACACAAGGGGGCACTTATCGCTGTATAAGCAGGAACTACATGTTTATTTGGTTGTGAAGCATCTAATAGTGAGAGCCATGGAACAGGTTGCCGAGGAGATGACGGAGATAGCTCAAGGATTCCCGAACTTGAAAAGGGAAATGGAAAACCTCCAGCTCACGCTCCTGAAGCAGGACAGCAGACTAGAGGAAATCCAAATCATGCTGAAAAAGATAACCATCGTGCAGCGCGAGGAGGAGATCAAACCGGAACTCATGGTAGATTGATTTGTGATGCTCTGTTTTCAAATGAATTCTTAGTTAGGCCTAAGAGAATCAGTTTTGTGGGCAAGTTTTTGAACTGTAATAGCTGATAGGAATATAGAAATAGTATGTTGATAGGGTGATGTTTATGTTTTAAACATGTTTCTGCATTTGCATAGGTTATAAGTTGACATTCTCAGACTTATGGTGACCAACAGACCCGGTTTCCCTTTGGGGCGGGTTGAGGTCACCAGCGACTGTACATATTTTATTTTGGCTGTATATAATAGAAAAGGTCCTGTCGTAGCTCACACAAAAAAAAACTAACCGATACAACTTTGACTGTAAAAATGATTTGAATGCTACAGCAACATGTACCATGAATTTTTTTTATGATGGAACTCTGGAGCCTTCTCATGAACCAGCGTTGATTCAAACAGATCCAAAACAAACGAGTATTCAACATGAACTTCATTTTTAAGGCGAACCCCGTAGAACAACCAGTATTGAGGACCCAAACTCTAAAAAACTCTTAAGATGAGAGGGATATGAAAGGGCAGGAGCAACTTGGATAAACACCAACTGATAATTAGCATGAGGAAGCCAATGTCATGCTCAATTTCTAGCCAATTAGAAAGCTAGTGCCACCTATACCTGCATGTTCAAAAGGGGAAAGAACACCAAATTTAATATAAACCCTTTAACCCTTAGATAAACATTGATAGAAAGGTATTGAACAAACATGTGTAGTAAATAGAAATGAAAAAACAGGAAAAAAAAATCATTACTTGGGGAAATATGTCGAAGAAAGGTCGAGGTCGAACAAATCAAGCCATATAGGATTCAAATTGACTAAAGTATCAGTGTAATGAAACAAATCATGTGATATTATAGGGTTGACGAGGTAAATTGGATCATGATATACTAACCTGAATGCTAAAGGAAATGTTGACCGAGGGCGAAGCGAAATCTTCATGGTTCCTCTGACGAAGCTCGTCCTCGTTCCTACACTGTAAGCATAAGTAGAAGAATAATTTCGACTCTGTGTAGTTTAATTTTACTGATAAAAAAATTACAAAACTCAGAGCTTAAGGTTACTTGAACTAGAAGTGAACTATTGCAGGGGGTAGCGATCCATCGGTGAGCCACCAGTGCAGAGAGGTAGGTGTGAAAGGTCTTCTTCTTCACCATTAACCAAATAAGGGCTCTCGTTTAACCAATGATTCTATTGTAAACTTGCGAGGAAGTTCTAGTGCCATTCTCTAATCGATTGACAGTGATATGACATTAACATTTATTTATCCCTAAGGCCCACACTTTATTTTTTGAGGACCTAAGGTTGAGGATCTAGACACATGACTCTATTATTAGTGGTTGTGATATTAGTGGTTGTGATGTTTATGTATGTTCTCCATTGATATTATGATGAAGACAGCATTAATGGTTCTGTGTGTTCTCTATTGGTATTATGATGATTGTAGCACTAATGGATATGCATGTTCTGTATTGATACTATGATGATTGTAGCATAAAAGGTTATGTTTGGTTTGTATTGGATTTATGATGATGATAGCAGTAAAAGATATGTATTCTCTCTATTGATATCATGATGATGATAGCTTTGATGGATAGGTATGTTTTCTATTGATGTTACAATATTGATAGCTTTGATGGATATGTATGTTTCCATTGATGTTATGATGATGATAGCCATGATGAACATCTCCCCTATGTTACCTACTTGCATTATTTTTGGTTCACAATGAACAATGGTGCGAACGACTAGGTGATGTTAATGATGTTATTATTAAAATGACTAAAACTTAGAAACCTTGTTACTGATGATTATTGACTATGGCAGGAAACCACCACAGGCACTTGGATATGATGAGTTAACGACACCTGGTTTGATGAAAATTTATAGTATTTTATCTTTGAAATTCTAAGTCAATTTTAAAACCTACTATATATGTTTATATCTATATTCTAATGATATGTTAGTGGTTGCAGGTACATATTAGTTTCTTGGCGAATGTCTCACATATGGGTGATGGGGTTGTACAATTGGATGGAACTGCATGAGAGGGGTGGCACAATGTCCCTGATCTCACCCACTAGCACTTCCACCGTGACTTGCGCTGGAAAGGTTGAAACACCTTCTCCTTCAATATCATGATGTCATGAGGGAAAATCCCAAAGTTGGGTCACTCATGAGGATTTATCAGGGGGCACACATCAAGGAGGATTCCTTGATCCCCGACACCATTATTCTCACTATAGCAGGAAAGATAAGAGATGATAGTGGTATTTGTTGTTGCACCTATACTTTCCCCTCGTAGCCACTAAATGCTTGAAGGGTAAGTGGCATGGCACCCTTGGAACTTCAAGGGAATTTCTTGAAGGGCACAACCAACTTGGCACTGTTGGCATCACAAATAAATTGTTAGGCATGACACTCTTGGAGCTTAAAGGGAAGTTTTTGAAGGGCACAACCAAACTTGGCACCCTTTGAATCATTAAAAATAAATAAATTAATAAATATAATCAAAATATGAAAACCAGGTAAATTCACATCAAGGATAAATGATGTTAGAAACCGAGATAATTAAATCAAGAATAAAACTTGGTTTAAAAGGATCATACGAAGAAATAAAATATTTTACCTTAAAAACTCTACCCTCCCCATGTTGGAAAATATTAGGTAGATAATGTAGTCTAATTAGGTAAAAAGGGGAAAGAGGGACATAAATGTAAGGATAAATATTAATCCTAAAATAGTTAAACCTAATCAAGGGAAGAAGATGGTGAATTAAAATAATATTAATAAATTAAATTTCAGAGAAATTTAGAGAACCTCCATGTGGCAACAACCAACATAAGAATATCCATCTAAGAGATAACTTGAGTTAAATTATGGAGTAGGTAGGGGATCAAATCTAGACTTATCAATTGACTTTAGTAATGAGCACAATTTAACAAGTAAAAAGGGGGATCAAGTGATAACTAGGAGAAGAAATAAGAATCTTGTTGAGGTGAAGAAAAATATTATTTTTAAATTAAAATTTAAGTAAATAATTTTGGAAATCCTTGATGAGAAAGTGACACAAGGGTGGGTGAGTAAGAAAACTATTGGATTATCAAAAATAATTTATTATGCATGAAAAGCCAAGTGTCACATATGAGGACTCCTATAAAAGAAGGGGTAGGCCATGGGAGAAAGGACTTTTTCTTTAGCCTACTGTTAGATGGATGATATTATGTAAGAGTAGTGGCTACAAGCTATAGTGAGTTTGGTGAGGTAGAGAACTTTAGAGAGGAGACTCTTGAGCCAAAGAGTGCTCTCCTCTATCGGCTAATACAATCCTCTATTGTACAACCCCATTGCAGCTCGGGGGTTTGTGGGGAAGGAGAATACCGAAGGAGTAGGCTGGGAGGTCAACTTGTGGGTCATAGCATTTAGATTAAGCACGTTGACATTCACACTTAGAGGCGACCAACAACAAAGGAGGGAAAATAGTGGCAAGTCAAGTTTGAATCATATCTCCTCGTGAATGGTACCTATGTTGTTATAATATTGTTTTGTATAAATTCATGAAGGTTTTATATAATGATTAATAATTTTTGCATTCCCAATGCTATTTTCTTATGGTTGTATTTTTATTATTTAAAAAGAAAATGTATAGGGTTAGTTCCTACACTTGGTATTAGAGCTATGTTGAACCCTTAAGACCTATGGGCCCATGCATGACTAGTTTTGCTAAATATCTACTACACTGTATTCGTTAGTCTCCTCCATTGATTCCATGCTTCACTTCCTGTTACTCCTCCAACGATGCTCTCGCTCTCTCTTGCAACACTTGGCTTCATTTTTTTGTAAAGAAGGAAGTCCACCATTACCATTTTTATTCAAAAAAAATGATCCCATCTCCATCATGATAACCATCAAATTTTTTCAAACTTTTCAAGTCCGCGTTGCCTTTCCGATCTACCCCAACTCCCTCTTCTACTCCCTCTGCTTTGATGTAGTTAATAGATGGATTAGAATTCTTACCTTTTCGATTCAAAGGGGTAGGCATGGTTCTATTTCCCCAACCTCTATCTGTTGTCTAGTTGATCTCACCATGTACCTACCAGTACCATTTTCCTTGCAACTGTAAGTAGACATAGTCTCAAAACGAGGAATCCGAGTCACCGTCAATCTTCCCATTTTCTTTAATCATTTTTCATTTTCCATATAAACAATCACTCACGTCAATATTTCATTCATTGCAACACATGATTCTCAAATGAATCCAAACACGTCGTTCAACAAAATGACGGCTCTCGAGTCTGAGCCCCTAGAATTTCCCCATTTGAATTTATAGTTTAATATAAACAATACTCAGTGATGTTGACATTCCAGGCATTACAACAGTTGGTCTATGCCTTCATGATGCTACAAACAAATTGATTCGAAAATTCACAAGGGATGCTAATAAGGGGAGAAAGCATCGTTAATCCACCCTACGTAAAGCCTTGTTAGTGGCCTGTATCGATTTTGCTAATGTGTTGTGTATATGAACCTGATATCAATTAGCAAATGTATAAAATTTCTAGATTCACTCTCCAGATTTGTAAATGAAGTTTTCGGAGCTCAACCATTCACATGAAGCATGGTAAGGAGCAGTGACATTGGAACTCGATAGATAGTTGTGTCATATTTGTGAATATCGAGCCTGAAGAAGCCTCTAGTGTGGGGAATTAGCGTAAGCATCAGCTTGAGGAGCGTTGGATTAAATATTTTTTGTATTAAATACTTGCATTGTAGGACCAACATTGAGCTAGAGGAATGACCAGGGTTTGAAACACAGCCATCAGGCATCAAAACTAGGTAGTTTTTACAATACCCACATGTTTATATTATTCCCCACATCAAAGATTTTGAAGTCCCATTACTAGATCTCGGATTAGTGGCATTCATATCAATTTTTATTCAAAAGTTGATTGGAATCGTTCATAAACTATTGGTTGTTGAGTTTGGATCCAAATTTCCACTAGTATGCAATGGAATATGAAGACATTTCAACAGTTCTCGCTGACCCAACTCTTCAATCCTATGCTTCCATCAAACCTAGTAGTGATATTAGATATTCAAGATTAAGGGTTTCTTGAACTGATGTTGAACTCGAAGTGCAAGAATGAGTGGCCTACAAAATTTCTAAGTAGCATTAGATCTTCTTTTGGATAACCCACATCAATTGACACATATAATCCACTTGCACCATATTTGTTATTTGTTTTTTAAAAAAGAAAGAGTTCCTAGATTCATTTTCCTAGAACGAATTTGAATTCAAGTTCCTCAAGGACTATGCAATGTTCTAAGCCATTAAAATGAATAAAATTACAAAATCTTGCAAGATTTGACATCTTTCAATTAAAATTGGCCATAAAAACAAAAGCAAGTGCATCTTCAAAGAAGAAACAAGTATTAGGCTCAAGTTTCCCTGGAGTGACTTCTAATTATAACTCCTAAAGAAATCTGCACAATTTTTCAGACAATAAAGAGAACAAAAATACAAAATCTTGCAAATTGTATAACAGTGCAAGTAAAACTTGTTAGTGTAAAAATTTGCATCCCATCATCAATTATCAGAAATCCTATTTTCATATCATATTAGGGTCCGACTCAGAAATTTTTGTAATTCCATTAGGCCATTATTCAAAAATTTACTCACCAATGGTAGCCCTAGTCCAAAAACATCTCTCCCTTAAATTTCATTACTTGTCGGCACATTATCATACCTTGCTAAATATACATCAATCATGAGGTCAAAGTCATAATTTCAATGTATTAGTCATGAACCCATAAATGTTGGTCAATCAAGGTTACCATTAGGTTGTAGTGTTTTCAAGGTCCAATAAAACACCATTTCTATTGCATAATGTCAACAAGTGTCATAGTGATCAAACGACACCTTCCTACATCACTATTAAATCCATCCCTATCCTATATTTGTTGCCCATAGACCCTACAACACCTTCCTACATCACAATTAATCCATACCTATCCCAAATTGTCTGCCCCTAGATCCTACAACACCTTCCTACGTCACTATTAAACCCATCCCTACCCCTACACTATCATTTCCTAGTCCCTAAAACCTTTTCCCATGAAACCCTAAGACCTAGGTTTCCAAAATTCCTATGAAGCCTCTACCATAAACTTGTAATTTAATTATCATTCCCAACTCACTTGAAATTTTAACCTCCTATCACCTCCCATAGCCCCATAATCCCTTCCTCATCTCCTCATATTTTTATAGCCCTATCTTTATTCCCTAGACATATTTCCATTTCTCATTCCCACCTGCCTTATCCCTAGGGTTTCCTAACCAAACACTATGTAGGAAAACAAAGAATATGTTGAAGAGAAGGATACACAAGAAGAGGAGAATAGACAAGTGGAATAATACCAAATGCCACGAAAGAGGCCCAAGACTAGAGGGCTGGAAAGAGCTCTAGAACTAGAGAGGAAAAAAGAGGTTGAACTTGCTAATGAGCTCACTTTGAATGAGCAATTTTCCGTCATGATCAATGAGGACCAGGAATATTGTTTTGAGAGAGTTAACAAATATCTTGAGAAGCTCTTCAACAAATCAAAGAAATAAAATGACATAAAGAGGAGGATGGAAAAGTACTATTGTCGAAGAAACCAAATAGCAAGGTCAAAACTCAAGAAAGTGAAGTAAAAGCCTGAAACCCTAAATATGCAAGAGGAGAAGAGAAAACTTGATATCCTTGATGAGGCCTCTTCTCATGCTTGACATACTTCATCAGCAGTTCATGTATCAATTCTGACAAGTTTCTGGGAATTTTTTAAAATTTTTGGGTTTTTGTGCGAACTTTGACAGCTTACATAGTTTCATTGTCCTATGCGCAACACCCCAGGCACTGTGCACCTTCTAGAGGCCTCCAAATTCGAAACCAAGACCAAAATTGGATTCATAAGGAAGTAAACATGCAATTTTGACTATTAGCACACCAACTTTGGGCAATCTGACAGGGAGAAATGACAAAAAATAACTCAAAAATCACATTTCTGCCCTCTTTTTTAGCGACGCGCTGCGCATAGGAGTATTCTAGGGAGATTGACTTTTTGGAGGGTTAAATATTATCATTCTTTGAAGAAAGTACATTTCTGGAAACTAGATAGGCCAAGCTTTCCAATGAGCTATCCTAAGCTCAATTTGGACATCAAGAACCCCTTCAAAACTCAGCTAAAAAATGGCACTACGCACAAACCAAAGGCATTGTGCATAGACCACTAGCACTATGCATAGGAGCATAAACTAATACTTTGCTACTTTTTCACACTTTCTTAGTTACTCAAGGAATTTTATGAAGTTTTACTGATGTAATTGGTCAAAAAAAATGTAATTGTTTCTTTTAGAGTTACCTAGGGTAAATACATTAGGTGAAAACTCTTTTTGTTATGTAATGAATCAGTTTCCAAAAAGTGAGGGAGGAGTCAGTTTGACCTCCCTACACTCTAGGTTTCAATTCAGATTTTGGTGGAATAGCTCCTTAGCTCACAGATTCAACCCCCGAGGATGGGAGAAGTTGTTTGATGGATATATCTACCATTTCTTGACTCATTTCACAAGTTGGATGTTGTGGTATTGATCAGAGACACTAGTATAATTAGTGTTTGACAGAAGTTTAATGAATGAGTTGCGGCGATCTTGATGGAATACCTGTGGTATGGCATTTTAACATAGTTTCTTCTTATGTTGCATATGTTTGAATGTTTTGTGCTCTCATGTTTCATTTCACTTCTATGATATGTTGATTTTCAAGTTGATGAGCAAAATACATCGTACATGCTCTGTTTTGGGGAAATCTTCATAATTTGTCTAGTTTCTTTAGTTTAGAAAGAATACATGATTATCTTCCTCTTTCTAGCACCTCACCATTTTGACCCATCCCACTCAAGAACCATAAAGGATTTGAGTGTTTACATACCTTGCTCCATGAGATGTCTGAAATGATACCCTTATTGGCGCTGACAATAGTCCTCATCTAGCAACGCAATTTCAAACAACCAAACCCTTATGCACATCATAACTAGCCTCAAACCCTAATTCATCCAACACTCTTGGCTGTGATTTTGTGGAGAGAGCCCTCTCCGTTTTTGGTAGGGCTAGATACCAGGTCAAAAGGTTGGTATGTGGTTACCTCAGCACGACTCTTCCTTAGCCTTGGAGATCCGGAGGAGTGATAACAAAAATGACCAAATAAAATTAAATGCTTCTAAAAAAAAAAACACAGCCTCTTGAAATCTAATGTAAGGCGTACGAACATTCTGCCGAAATATTGTTTTCTCATCGTTTTATAGCAAGTAGAATAAACAAAACCACCTTTGTATTTAGTTGAATTAGATTGTAATTTTCAGTGTATAAAAATAAATTAAATTAATAGGACGTAAGGTTTGCCAAGTTTCTACAATATAATTGTGCAGCTGAATATTGTTTGAAAATCGTTTTGTAGCTCTAGGTAGTATTGATTTCTACTAAGTGGTTACTGGTGCTCTGTTACCTTTACCTTTGTCTGAAGCCAATCAAGCATGAAAAATGAGAAACCGAATAAGAACCAAGAAACAAAAGGTTCTAAAAAAAATAAGGAAAGTTCAGAATCTACATTTACGTGCAAATGAATGAGGGGTAGAAATGAATTTCATAGTATGAATGAAATGATATGTTTTAATTCTGAAAAGTGTGCCAGAAATGAACTTCCAAGCTTGAAAAGAGACTTTCCCTTTCAATCTTGAAATAGGATTGGAATTTCATTCTCATCTTACAAAAAAAAAGGAGACAAAATTGAATATTATCTTTTCATTTAAGTCAAATAAGTCTAGAAATGCATTCATAAGTATGTTTATAGTAATTGAACCTTTGGTTTTTTAGCATGTATGGAAACCGCACAAACAAACATGAAATTCCATTCTTACATACGAAAATATGGAGGAAGTTGAAATCTTCATATATTTTCATGGGCTTGCATATTGTCAAATTTAAAGATTAATTTTAATCACTTATCATTTCTATATGATAAAAAATAAAAAATTTAAAACTACAAGTTTAATATGCAAACTAAATGTTAAAATTTAAAATTTATGGAGGTTGATATTCTCTTGATTAAATCTTATAGGAATGTTTGAAACTGATAGGTGAATTATATAATCAAGAACTTATAAATGCATAAATTGTTCCTTTGGAAGTATATAAACATAATCAGTAAATTATAAACCACCCAGGTTGGTTATGATTTCATCTAATGTTTATTTATTTATTTATTTTTATCTTATAAGAAAATTGTGTTAAATTGTGGCAGGATTCATTGGTAAACCATGGTTAGAAGATGTACAAGAAGAAGTGGAGCAACTAAATGGTGCAACATGGCACCATCACAACAACCGACTCCTACCTCCCCACCCAATGATGGGGAAAATATTGCAACACCAGAACAGATACTAGCTGGAGAAGTGTTGAACTTAATGAGATCATTCCAACACATCTGTGAAGCATTAACCAACCATTTGGAATGGGCACATGGAGGACCTATCATTCAAAACGAAGTACCCCAAAACACTACAAGAACTGATGTATGTCGAGATTTGGAAAATGTAAAATTTCCAGAGTTTTGGAAGTTCACAGATGGTCAATCTACAAAGGCATGATTAGAAAACATGGTTATATGATTTACCCTGAGAGATTACACCTCAAATATGAAGGCCAATATGGGTATATTCCAGCTAAATAGGAACACACAACATTGGTTGAAGACATTATTAATCCAATTGGGGATGGATATATCAGAAGTAACTTGGGAACTATTTGAAGAAAAATTTAGAGAACATTCCCTATCAGAGCAGTTCCTTGAGAGGAAACTAAATGAATTCAATGCATTAATGCAAGGGAGTTGCTCACTACTAGAGTATGAGGTTAATTTCATGGAATTACTCCATTATTCCCTTCACTTAAACACAGAAAAGCTCAAGGTGAACAAATTTGTGTATGGATTAAATGTTAACATTCGGGCCAAAGTTACAATCTTAATGACTTGGACCTTGCACGAGGCAGTTCAGTGGGCAATCATTACAGAGAAGGAGATCATGAGAAGTGTACCTAATAAGTCAACAAGGCTCACAAGATCAAGAGTACCAAGTAGGAACAATATTGAACGTCGAAATTTGCATGGGAGCCATGTTCTCAATCATCAAAAGTAGTCAGCTTGAAATCAAAGAACACCATATAGGAGCTCAGTATATGCACAGAGTACCTCAAAAACACGTCAACCACAACAGTACAAGCCTTTGTGACAGCACCAAGTCAGACCACCTCAACACCGATCCCAATAGTCTATATCTTTCCTGCAGAGTTCCAGCCCAACTTCCAGTGAAGTTGGTTGTAGGAGCCAAGCCCCTAAGAGGGGGTGTTGGATTTGTGGAGGTCCTCACTACGAGAGGGGTTGCCCTCAAAAGACAAGTAATACCAACTCAACTACGAATTCAACTATGATGGGGGATTTTGGGAAGGCTCATCGCATCCATGCAACGATGAACTATTAGGTCCTTATAATACTAGTGATTACCCTATTACTATTGTAGTTGCACCCCTTATTAATATTGTTGAGCCCCTATTGTCCCCATATTTTTATTACTGTGCCCCATAGAACCCCTCTACTGTTATTTTTGTGGCTTTATATTATTATTGTTAGGTCGGTTGGGTTATATTGTGACTCCATACACTCCTATATATATAAAGGAGGTTTTGTCATTTGTATCATCGAAGAATTGTTCATTTATGTAATGTAAATGAGGTTTCCCCCTCGAAGAGGCTGAATTCTAAGGTGTGGATTTAATTTTTTTATCTTTTCTTGAGCTGGTTTCATAACATTTGGTATCAGAGCTTTGGATTCTAGGGTTTAGCTACTCCAAACAATTCATTGTGGCATTTTCACTATAACTTTTTTTCTGAAATGTTTCAGAAGCTAAACAAAAAACCCATTTGAAAAGATATCACTTTCAATCTCGAGTACGAATTTCAGAGCTTTCCGTGCTATATTTGCGGAGATATGATCCGAGGAAGTTGGTCCTTTCGTAAAATCCTGAATTACATTCCAAACAGGTGACCTGGGGAAAATCATCGTAACCTTCTCTCTGAGCATCAGATTGAAATTTTGTAAGAACGTGCAGAAAGAGGATGAATTGTAGTTTCTTGTATATATTTTTTAGACCAAAGATCGAAACAATGACTCGTGGCACTTCATGCGAGTTCGCTCTTCTGGAAAGGCCTATAATCAGGTCATCTTGGGAGATTGTGCATAACTCTTTCTTGGAGAATCCAATTTGGATCAGAATGGTGGCATTGGAAAGAGGACGCAAAGGGATACTACAGGTCACAATTTTAGAAATAAATGATCCGAAATCAGAGAGATACATCAGATTCAATATCAAGCTCCTACAAAGTGAAAAAAGGTGTGTATTCCTTTCTAAATTTTTGCTTAAGCTTGGTTTGAAAAATTAGTTTGAAGGACTTAAAAGGGCATAGTAAAGTATTATTATCAATAATTGATGCCTTGAGGTAAGAAAATGCAAACACCCAATAAGCAACCTGTAAGCTCTAGCATGACTCATGAAGAAGAGGAAGAAATGCAATATGATATATCAAAATTACAAGACCAAGTGCAACAACTGTCACTTGCACAAAAAGGAAAATAATCTAAGATGGATGGTTTAAAGAAAGATGTAGAAACTAAGATGCATGGTTTAAAGAAAGGCGTACAAGCTAAGATGGACTGTTTAAAAAAAGGCATAGAAGCTAAGATGATTGATGTGGAAGCTAAGATGGATGATTTGAAGATAGATTTGAAGACAAACATGGAAGATTTGAAGACAGGCATGGAAAATTTGAAGACATATTTAACAAAGTTTCTACAAGAAATGCTTACTAATGGTGAAAGGGTAGTAAAGAAACTCATGATGAGAACAAAAGAAATGTTAATCATGATTTCATAGACTCTAATGTTGGATCGAAGACCCACCATATTCTAAAAATCGATATGAGGAAGTTTGATGGCAAGGATCCCGCAACATGGATATTACAGATGGAGCAATTTTTCAATCTCAATAATGTGAAAAACACACAAAAAGTACGTATTGCAACTTTATATTTGGAACCAAATCAGTTTGTATGGTATCAATGACTTTGCTCTCGTAAACAAATTATCACTTGGGCAATTTTTACGGAACAATTGACAGCACATTATGAGGATGCAAAAAGCAACACTTTTTTTAGCCAATTGATAAGTCTCAAACAAAAGGGTTCAATAATGGAGCATATTGAGGAGTTCCAAAAATTGAACATAAGGGTAAAAAATATTCCAGATGAGCATATGATTGATGTGTTCATAGGGACTTTAAAGGATGATATCCAACATGATGTTCGCCTTTGAGAACTTGATTCATTAGAGAAGGCATTCATGTTAGCAAAAAAAATGGAAAGCAAAATTATGGCAACGAGGAAGCATACCAGTCATAACTATAAAGATAGAAATGTTGTCACCCCTAGCCTTCCACAACCTATAAGGTTGACACTACAATAATTGGAAGAAAAAAGAGCAAAAGGGCTTTGTTATAGTTGTGATAGCAAATACAGTAAAGGTCATAAGTGTCCTGAGAAGAAATTATTCTACATAGATTGTGAAGAGGAAGAAGAAAAGGAGCATGAAAGGTCAAAGGAAGAGGATATACTCGAGGAAGAAAGCCTAGATAAAGAAGAAATGAATCCGACCATATCTTGTAATGCATTGGCTGGAATTACCACTCCTCAAACCATCAAGATAGAAGGACAAATCAAGAAGAAAAAGGTAATAGTGTTGATTGATTCAGGAAGTACCCACAATTTTAGTCATTGTAAGGTAGCAAAAGAATTGAATTGCTTCCTATATCCAGCACCAAAGTGTCAAGTGATGATTGCAAATGGAGGAACGATAAATTGCTCTGGAAAGTGCCATAATATCAAGCTATCCATTGGAGAATATGTATTGACTAGCCCAATTCTTTCCATTCCAATGAGAGGTGCTGATGTTGTACTAGGAGTCCAATGGCTATAATCCTTGGGTACAATAGCTTTTAATTTTCAAGAACTTTTCATGAAATTTTTTGTCGAAGGAAAGGAAGTTGAATTAAGGGGTATTATAGGGAAACCAGAAAGATAATCAGCTCTAATGGTATGACAAAGCTTCTAAAAAAGGAACAAAGAGGTGTAATTGCTCAATTATGTTCGCTAGATGTTTCCACATCAGAATCATCCATTTCTCCAGATCTCCAAAAAGTCTTGGACAATCATTCCAAGGTATTTGAGACTCCTAAAGGTCTCCCACCTATTCGTGATCATGATCATGCTATTCATCTAATTCCAGGAAGTGTTCCTCCAAACATCAGGCGATACAGATATCCATATGCCCAAAAGAGTGAAATTGAACGTATGGTTGCAGAAATGCTAGAGGCTGGTATAATTCAACCCAGTCAAATTTCTTTCTCTGCTCCAATCGTATTGGTGCACAAGAAGGATGGATCATGGCGCATGTGTCCAGATTATAGGGAGCTCAACAAGCTCACTATTAAAGATAAGTTTCCCATTCCTGTCATTGATGAATTACTGGATGAATTGCATGGAGCAATTTACTTCACCAAGTTGTATCTTCATTCAGGATATCATCAAATCAGAATGAAGACTGAAGACATTCCGAAAACAACATTTAAAACTCATGAGGGTCATTATGAATTTTTGGTCATGCCTTTTGGCCTTACCAATGCACCTTCTACATTTCAAGGTTTGATGAATTCCATTTTCAAACCCTTCCTTAGAAAATTTGTGTTAGTATTTTTTGATGATATACTAATCTACAACAAGTCTTGGAAGGATCATGTTAAACATGTTGACAGGGTGCTACAACTATTGGAGGAGAAACAATTATATGCAAAAAGATCCAAATGTTTCTTTGGAGTACAAGAGGTGGAATATCTGGGTCATATTGTATCTCATGAAGGAGTTAAGGTAGACCCTAGCAAAATCAAAGCCATTAAGGAATGGAAAATCCCCACATCCATAAAGAATCTACGAGGATTTCTCGGGTTGACAAGGTATTATCGCAAGTTTGTTATGAATTATGGGAGAATAGCAGCGCCTCTAACAACATTATTGAAGAAAGATGCATTTTCATGGACTCCAGAAGCAACAAAGGCCTTCAAACATCTTAAAGAGTCAATGTGCCAAGCACCAGTCTTAGCTACACCGGACTTCACAAAAACTTTTACTGTGGAATGTGATGCTTCAGGAAATGAACTTGGTGCTATTTTAATGTAAGATGAAAGACCCATTGCTTTTGAAAGTCGTCCAATCAAGGGAAAGTTTTTACACAAAGCTATTTATGAGAAGGAAATGTTGGCAATAGTACATGCACTTAAGAAATGGCGACCCTACCTAATGGGAAGACACTTCAAGGTAAAAACGGATCATGATAGCCTTAAATACTTTTTAAAACAAAGATTATCCTCTGAAGAGCAACAAAAGTGGGTCACAAAGATTTTGGGTTATGACTTTAAATCATCCACAAAAAAGGGAAGCAAAATGTGGTCGCAAATGCACTCTCAAGAAAGGATGAGGATGTGGAAGCATTGTTGTGCGCCATTTCTATTATCCAACCAGATTGGATAAACGAAGCAAGGGAGGAATGGAAGAATGATGAAGAAATATGGGCACTTATTCAAAAGTTACAACAAGATTCCAGTACATCTGATACATTTAGCTGGCAAAATGATTCATTATGGTAGAAAGGCGCTTATACCTCTATAAGAATTTGCAACTCAAACAAAAAATTCTTATGGAATTGCACACTTCTCCCTTAGGAGGGCACTCAGGATTTTTAAAAACTTACCACAGGGTTAAGAAGGAATTTTTTGGGATGGCCTTAAATCAGATATTCAAAAGTTTGTGGCAGAATGTTTGGTTTACCAACAAAATAAAGTTGAAACAATTAAGACCTCGGGTCTATTACAACCTTTATCCATTCCAAGCCAACCTTGGGAGGAGGTTTCAATGGATTTTATCACAGATTTACCCAAGTATGAGGGAAAGAGTGTTATCATGGTGGTAGTTGACAGACTTACCAAGTATGCACACTTTTGTGCATTATCACATCCATTTAAAGCTAGTACAGTTTCTACTGCATTTATGGAAACAATTCAAAAGCTACATGGAAACCCAAAGATTATTGTAAGTGACAGAGATCCCATTTTCACTGGAAATTTTTGGACAGAATTATTTTCTTGTCTTGGTACTCTGTTAGCACATCGCTCATCTTATCATCCTCAATCTAATGGGAAAACTGAGATAGTAAACAAATGTTTGGAAGGATATCTTTGTTGCTTTGTATCTGATAAACAAACACAATGGGTTAAATGGTTGCCTCTGGCTGAATGGTGGTATAACATTTCCTTCCATACAGCAACAAAAATGACCCCATTTATGGCACTTTATGGATATCAGCCACCATCCATCACATCATATTTAAGATAAAATTCTAAGGTTCAAGCAGTGGAACATCACATAGAACATCAACAACAAGTCCACCAACTCTTAAACGATAACCTCATGTTGGCATAGAATAAAATGAAACAACAGGCAGATCAACATCGCAGCAAAAGAAGTTTTGATGTAGGTGATTGGGTGTTCCTATGGCTACAACCATATAAACAAATGTCCCTCAAGCAAGCTAAGAAGGATAATAAATTATCACCAAAGTATTATGGTCCGTACAAGGTGTTGCAAAAGATTGGTACTATTGCATACAAATTGGAGCTTCCTGCAGCATCTCGAGTACACCCAGTTTTCCATGTTTCATGTTTAAAGAAGGTTATAGGCAACAAGCTCCCAGTTCAAACAATATTGCCAGAACTTGATGAGGAAGGAAAAATTATATTGGAACCGGAAGCAGTCACAGAAACAAGAACTCGACAGCTACGAAATCAATCAATTTCGGAGTATCTCATCAAGTAGAAGAACTTATCCGCTAAAGATTCCACATGGGAGGATGAGAATTTTATACAAAAGCATCCAGAACTACTCAAGCGTATAGGACAACACTTTTTTGAAGGAGAGGGGCATGTTAGGTCCCTATAATACTAGTGATTACCCCATTACTATTGTAGTTGTACCCCTTATTAATATTGTTGAGCCCCTATTCTCCCCATATTTTTATTACTGTGCCCCATAGAACCCCTCTACTGATATTTTCGTGGCTTTATATTATTATTGTTAGGTCAGCTGGGTTATATTGTGACTCCATACACTCCTATATATAGAAAGGAGGTTTTTTCATTTGAATCATCGAAGAATTGTTCATTTATGTAATGTAAAGGAGGTTCCCCCTCGAAGAGGCTGAATTCTAAGGCGTGGATCTATCTTTTCTATCTTTTCTTGAGCTAGTTTCATAACATGAACAATCGCTAGGTCGAACACCAGTCCACTGTGTTGGAAATCTCAGATAATATTGATGGTATGAGTTTTGTCATTTTAATAGATCGAGGAGCTATTGATTCCTTTATTTCTCTAAATGAATTATCAAGGATTAAACATAAATCAATTTCACAACATGAATTTAAACATGTAGAAATGGCATGTGGTATGAAAAGAAATGTAGGAAGGATTGTAAAGGACTGTGAGGTGGACCTGGGTGTATGTAAAGCCAAGGTATTCTTGTACTCTACAATTTTAGGAGCCTATGACGTAGTTATAGGAATGGATTAGTTGGAATGAATGAGGAACTCATATACTGTAAAGAGAGGATTCTACATTTCACTGATGATTATAGCCAAAGAAAATCATTAAAGGAAAAGAGTTGAGGGGTGTACCTTAGGTTCATCTCCTCCATGCAACTCATGAAATATAGGCAAAAGGAATGTCAAATGTTCTCGGTGGTAGTTATAAATGATAAGGGTGATTTTGAAAACCTTGATAAACATCCATTTCTTGTTGAATTTAAGGATGTATTTCCTGAAGAACTACCCACCCTACCCCCAAAAAGGGAAATTGATTTCACCATCTAACTTAACCTAGGCACTGAGCCAATTGCAAAGGCAACCTATTGTATGTCGACTCTAGAGCTAAAGGAATTGCAAATCTAATTAAAATAATTGTTGGACTTGGGGTTCATACAACCTAGCATATCTTCATGGGGAGACCTTGTCATTTTCGTCAAGAAGAAGGATGGGTCTTGGCAACTGTGCATTAACTACCTCCAGTTGAACAAAGTGACGATAAAAAACCAATACCCTCTCCCAAGGATAGATGACTTGTTTGATCAAATGAGGGGGGAAACTATGTTTCCAAAGATAGATCTGAGGTCGGCATACAATCAGATGAGAATCAAGGAAGAAGATATCCCAAAGACAGACTTTAAGACAAGATTTGGGAATTATGAATTTGTAGTTTTACCCTTTGAACTAAAAAGTTCCCTGGGTGTTTTCATGAGTATGATGAACATAATATTTTGGGATTACTTAGAAAAGTTTGTATAAATCTTATTTGATGACATTTTGATCTACTCAAAGACCCTAGAAGAGCATGATGAACACGTGGGGATAGTTCTACAATGTCTTATAGAAAACTGATTATACGAGAAGTTGTCAAAGTGTTTCTTTTACCAAACCAAGATTCATTACCTTGAGCACATTATCTCTAGGGATGGTATCGCAGTAGACACATTAAATATCTAGGCCATCATGGAATGGCCAACACCAAACAATGTTCATAAAATACAAAGTTTCATGGGCATGGCATGGTATTATCGTAGATTTTTCGAAGGGCTTTTAAAGATAGCAAGCCCCATTACCGAACTCCAAAGAAAGAACAAGAAATTCATTTGGACTAAAAAATGTGAAGAGGCATTCCAAAGGTTAAAGGTGTTATTAACAACAGCACCAATTTTGAAGGTGTCGGAAATGGAACAAGAATTTTTTGTTTGCAGTAATGCCTCCAAGGAAAGGTTGGGTTATGTATTGATACAAGAAGGAAGATTAATAGCTTATGCATCAAGGAAACTTAGAACCCATGAAGAAAACTACGCAACCCATGATCTAGAAATGGTAGCAATTGTTTATGCACTAAATATTTGGAGACACTACCTTCTAGGAAAGAAGTTTGATCTTAGAACTAACCATTGTGGGCTACAAAAAATATTCACTCAAGACCACTTAAATGCAAGACAGATGATGGTCTGAGCTAATTAGTAAATATGATTTTGATATCAGTTACATAAAAGGAATGGTAAATAGGGTTCTTGATGCTTTAAGTAGGAGGCCTCAGATATTTTTAGTGATTCCCTTAAAGACAAATTTGAGAGAGAAACTACGTGATTTACTATTTAAAGGCACTTGGTATTAGGAGGTTAGGAAAAGATAGAGGGAGGATGAAATGAGGGTCCCAAAATATGAAGAATACTCCCTTGAGAATGATGGGAAATTACAATTTCAGGGAAGGATATATGTGCCACTGAATGAAGATATATGCGAGTTAATCTTGAATGAAGCACGTCACATAGCATACATGAAACGCCATGGTGTTAAGAAGATGAGTGCGTACTTGAAACCACTCTTGTTTTGGAAAGGGATGAAGAAAGACACCGTAAAATTGGTAGCAAGACGCTTAGAGTGTCAAAGAGTAAAAGCTGAACATAGACATCCAACAAGATTATTGCAACCCTATTAGATACTAAAATCTAAATGGAAAGTTATATCAATGGACTTCATTGTGGGACTACCAATGACCTCAAGAATACATCATTCCATATTTGTAGGGGTGGACATGTTAACCAAGAGCGCCCATTTCATACCAGTTAAGACTACATATAAGGCACCAGAAATAGCTAGAGTTTTTATTAATGAGATTATGAGATTGCATGGAGTGCTTAAAAGATCATATCTAATAGGGGAGTAGTGTTTACAAGAAGGTTTTGGACTAGTTCCCAGGAAGCTTTAGAAACCCAATTGAACTTCAACATTTTTTATCACGCTAAGATAGATGGGAAGATAGAAAGGACTAATCAAATCCTCGAAGACATGCTTCAGATGTATGTGATGAACCAACAAAAGAGATGGGAGGAGTTTTTACCCCTCGTGGAATTTTCTTACAATAATAGTTATCATAGTTCCATCAAGATGGCACCATTTGAGTTCTTATATGGAAGACCTTGCAGAATGCCTCTCAGTTGGGACCAACTAGAGAACCGAGTATTAATAAGACCAAAAGTGGTGAAAGAGATGGAAGTACAAATGACAATGATTAGAGCAAGGCTAAAACAAGCACAATATCGACAAAAAAGCTATGCTCATGCTTATTGGATAGACTGAAGTTATGAAGTGGGAGATAAGGTGTTCTTGAGAGTAAGGCCCCAAAAAAGCTCTACAAGATTTGGAAAGGGATAAAAATTGTCTCCACAGTTTGTGAAACCTTTTGAAATCTTAGAAAACAGATGGTTGATGGCATATAGTCTTGCCTTACCTCCATCTTTAGCACATATGCATGATGTGTTTCATGTTTCTATTTTTCGTCATTATATTTCAAATCCTTAACATGTTATTAACTTTGGTCATTTGCAGGTTTCGAATGAGGGAATAGTGATGGCTGAACCAGTTTGCATACTAAACCAACGAACTTTGCAGCTTAGACGATGCTCAATGGACTAGTTTAAGGTCTAGTGGGACAATTATAGTCCCAATTCAGCTACTTTGGAGGATGTCGAGGAGGTTCGTCACCATTTTCCTTACCTATTCCAAGGACTTCGAGACAAAGTCTAGTATTAAGAAGGGTGTATGTAGTGCCCTTCTCTAGTCGACTGACAGTGATATGACATTAACATTTATTTAGCCCTAAGGCCCGCACTTTATTTTTTAAGGACCTCAGGTTGAGGATCCAAACACGACTCTATTATTAGTAGTTGTGATATTATTAGTTGTGATGTTTATATATGTTCTCCATTGATATTATGATGAAAATATCATGAATGGTTATGCATGTTTTCTATTGGTATTATGATGATTGTAGCATTAATGGTTATGCATGTTCTCTATTGATACTATGATGATTGCAGCATAAATGGTTATGTTTGGTCTGTATCGAATTTATGATGATGATAGAAATAAAAGATATGTATGCTGTCTATTGATATCATGATGATGATAGCTTTGATGGATAGGTATGTTTTCTATTGATGTTACGATGTTGATAGATTTGATTGATATGTATGTTTCCATTGATGTTATGATGACGATAGCCATGATTAATGTGTCTCCTGTGTTACCTACTTGCATTAGTGCTGGCTCATAATGAACAATGATGCGAATGACTAGGTAATGTTAATGATGCTATTATGGCAATGACTAACATTGAGAAACCTTTTCACTAATGATTATTGAGTATGGTAGGAAACCACCAGAGGCACTCGGATACAACGAATTAACGACACCTGCTTTCATGAGAATTTATATTGTTTTATCTTTGATATTCTAAGTCAATTTTGAAAACTGTTATATATGTTTATCTATATTCTGATGATATGTTAGTGGTTGCAAGCACAAATTAGTTGCTTGGCTGAATGACTCACATATGGGTGATGGGGTTGTACAATTAGATGGAACTACATGGGAGGCGTGGGGCAGTGTCCCTAATCTCACCCACTATCACTCCCATTGTGACTTGGGCTAGAAAAGTAGAAACACCTTCACCTTGAAGATCACGATGTCATGAGGGCAGATCCCAAAGTTGGGTCTCTCATGAGGATTTTACTGGGGGCACACATCAAGGCAGATTCCTTGATCCCCGACACCATTAGTATCACTATAGAAAGAAACATAAGAGATGATAGTGGTCTTTCTCGTTGCACCTATAATTTCCCCTCGTAGCCACTGAATGCCTGAAGAGAAAGCAGTGTGGCACCCTTGGAACTTCAAGGGAATTTCTTGAAGGGCACGACCAACTTGGCACCCTTGGCATCACAAATAAATTGTTAGGTGTGACACCCTTGGAACTTCAAGGGAAGCTCTTGAATGACAAGACCAGACTTGGCATCCTTGGAATCATTAAAAATAAATAAATTAATAAATATAATCAAGATATAAAAACTAGGTAAATTCACATCAAGGGTAAATAATGTTAGAAACCTGGGTAATTAAATCAAGAAATAAACTTGAGTTAAGAGGATCATAGGAAGAAATAAAATAATTTACCTTAAAAGCTCTACCCTAACCATGTTGGAAAATATTAAGTAGATAATGTAGTTTAATTAGGTAAAAAGGGGAAAGAGGGACACAAATGTAAAGATAAATATTAATCCTCAAATAGTTAAACATAATTAAGAGAAGAGGATGGTGAATTAAAATAAGATTAATAAATTATTTTTTAGAGAAATTTAAAAAACCTCCATGTGGCAACAACCAAGATGAGAATATCCATCTAAGAAATAACTTGAGTTAAATTAGGAAGTAGATAGGAGATCAAATCTTGACTTATCAATTGACTTTAGTAATGAATACAAATTAAAGAGTAAAAAAGGGGATCAAGAGACAACTAGGGGAAGAAATAAGAATATTGTTGAGGTGAGGAAAAATATTATTTTTAAATTAAAATTTAAGTAAATAATTTTGAAGATGCTTGATGAGAAAGTGACACATGGGTGGGTAAATAATCAAACTATTGGATTATCAAAAATAATTAATTATGCATAAAAGTCCATATGTCACCTATGAGGACTCTTATAAAAAAAGGTGCGGGCCATGGGAGAAAAGAATTTTTTTTTTTACCCTATTGTTGGATGGATGAGATTATGTTAGAGTAGTGACTACGAGATATTGTGAGTTTGGTGAGGTCTAGGACTTTAGAGAGGGGCTCTCAAGCCCAAGAGTGCTCTTCTCTACCATCGAATACATTCCTCTGTCGTACAGGAAGGAGAGTACCCAAGGAATAGGCTGGGAGGTCAATTGGTGGGTCATTGTATTTAGATTAAGCATGTCGACATTCACACTTGGAGGCGACTGGCAACAAAGGAGGGAAAATAGTGGCAAACAAAGTTTGAATCTAGTCTCCTGGTTAACGGTACCTATGTTGTTATAATATTATTTTGTATGAATTCATTATGGTTTTAGTTAATAACATGTAAATTAGATGACATGTTCAATGAAGTGAAATTCAGGAAGGTTTTATAGAATTCTTAATAATTTTTGAGTTCCTAATGCTATTTTCTTATGGTTGTACTTTTAGTATTAAAATTTAACATATATAGGTTTAGTCCTTACAGAAGTTCCCATATGCAAGATCATACAAGAGATAGTGACTTTCAAAGACTAAGCTGGGCACTGGAATCACACTCTCTGAGTATTCGCATTTAGAAACTGAGCAAGGCAAGTCCGTCATAACACTATGAAGGATAAGGGTGTGAGCTAGCACATGGTTGTTAGGGGGTAAAACTAGTCCTTGCTGAAAATCGAACTGCATAGGAGCAACGAGGTTAAATGAAGAGATAGGCTATGAGGAGTAGTTAGGGGTTGATTGTAAAACAAAGAACCATTGATGAGAGCCCCGTAAATCCTCACTGTCAATATTCCCTATAAGAAATAGACACATAAATCCAAGCCCCAAGGTACGTCTCCACATGATCTGGAATGACCTGGAGATTGCTTAGTGGCTTGGATGTTGGCAGTGTGATTAATTTGAAGTGCATACAAGACCAGGTAAGAGCGGGAAGCTAAAAAATTAAATTTCCTTTAAGGACAGGTGTGGTGAAAGCGACGTAGTAGGTACATTTCCACATCACCCAAGTACCTATGTTTAACTCTAGCAACATAATGTCCACGACCCTAGTTAATATCTTCACCAAAACCATTACTCTCCAAGTATAAAAGGGAGATATACCCCCTCCTCCAATCGTGGAAAAGCAATAAACATCTATAGTTAATCAAGTGACATTGGACAGTTAGTGAGAATGTAAGTATAAGTTATATAGGGACCTAAACAATTACCTTGTAGGGATAAACATTGGCGCATGGTGCATTGGGGAGGATATTTAAACTATAATGAATATATGTCAACATGAGTGCATAGGAATGTTTCCTAAACATAAAGGTGGATAGAATAAATTTCGTATTCCAAAGTCATATCAAATGCATTATGAACTCTATCTATCTATATATATATAAGGAATAGGATAGAATGGAACAATGCAAATTAAAGTATTTATCTATACCAATACCTCCATCGCCATTACTAAGAACTTGGAAAAATAATTTGATAGTATATTTGAGGTTCATTACATTGTTGGTATCATGGTTGCAATTGAGCGGTTTGCTCGTCCATGGGAAAGTCTATTAATTTCACACACTCCTCCTCACCTTATATAGAAGCACCTTCCTTCTATAGCTCCACCTCCTCAGGGAGTGATGAATCCAGAGTAATTGAGCGTGATGTATTTTAATTGAAATTAAAATGCCGTTGCATATGAGGGACACCATTTCAGTGTTAAATCCAAGGCTTGTTCGAGTCCCTTTCACAATTTCGACGGGAAAATTCTTCAAAAGTGTTCTCTCCCATTCATTTCTATTCGAATTCTATGTTCATCCCTTTAGAAGTCACTATGGCTACAATCTTGGGCATAGAGAGGCTCTGTAATGAGTCTCCTATGCATGTCGTCTCTCTTAGCATTAATGGGTCAAATAATTGACTTCCCCATCATTGGAATCTAGGTAATTGGAGAAATTCTCTTTCGAGAACCCATCTTATGCAAAAAGTAGCCAATTATAGAGCTGGAGGTAGCTTTTGCATCTTGGAATTTGACTGCATTGGGAAAATCTTTTAGGTTTGTCTCAAGTTCCTTCTCCCTATAGAAATAAATTTATTTTCTATTTTTCCCCTCATTCAACTTTGGTTGCTCAAGAACCTTCTCTAGCCATCTCTACCATCCTGGTTAGCTTAATCAACTCCATTATTCCCCATTCAATAGTAAAAGGTTGTATTATCTTCGTAACCATCGGTTCCTTCCACTTCCCCTTCATCAATCATGTCACCCCATGTTCACCCTCCCTATTCATGACTGAAGCATGTCTTGAATAAACACCCATACCTCGATGTTGCTCCATCCATCACTACTACCCTAAATATCCTTCTACTCATTGGCATCTCATGAAACCCTTGTGACATATTTTTCTTGTATAATCTAATACCAACCTCCCTAACCCCCTACGTCACCTCTAGTGTAATGTTAATTATGTCTACAAGTCTCAACAGTTGAACCACCACTCGAAGTATCAAAACTTGTAATGCGTGCAACAAGCATATTGAGGCCCTGCAGATGGAGAATAAATTGTGCTTTGGATCTCCTACATTCAAAGTCTCTCTTCCATATCCTCAAAAACCAAAACCCTAAGGCAGATTGCCAAGCCAATCTAGCCCGACTTCTAGATGTGGATCAGAGGAAGTTAATGGAATCAACGATTGACATACTATACCATAATCTCCTCAAAGTGCTCTATCCTCCCCAAGAAATCATCCTCGTTCCAGCCCCTTGGATTCGCATTAAAGGCAATTTAAACTTTGGTATTAATTTATTTTTGACCAAGCTCACTTGTAATACCCCCATTATGGTTAAAAAAATTGTGTTTCTTGGTTTACTATTACTAGTGTTTTGACCATGGATTAAAATGGATGGACTGGTTGTGGAAAAAGCAATTAAATGAATAAAAAATTGTTGTTTTCAGTTGCTGGAAAATCATGTTGGCACACACCAGAGTAAATGATGCTTTGCTAGAATCTGAGAGGAATCAGATTCAGGTTAAATTTCATAAATTATAATATTCATATCTGGTGGGAGATAAAGACCGAGAAATGCGCTGAAAGGAATAAAGCTGTTTTTTTTTAAGAAAAAAAAGGAAAAAACTAAAAACTAAAAGTCTAGGTTGAGGGGATATAGATTGCCTGAATGCAAGGCGTTGACAAGGAAAAATATGAAAATAATATAATGTTGAATAAATGTTACCAAGGCTCAGTAGAGGATAATAAAGCTCGGAAAGTCCATCAAAGCTCTGCGAGAATCATAGGTGATTCATGTTTGGGTGGATCGGTATTGCAAGCCACAGATTTTCCAAAATTGAATTGTTGAGCCGAGGTTACTGTGCTTACTCTGATTTAAATTGTTGCTGGTATTCATATTGTTTACTTTCAATTTTGTTGATTAAGTGGAAACTAATGTTAAAGGTTATCCGTCTTGGTAGTTCTAGAAGATAGTAGCATTAAATCTATATATGAGTTAAAACAAGTCAGTAAGATATATATTTATATATTTGGTTAGTATGGATGGACTGTATGGTAATTATTGGCTTTAATTTCTTATATTTCTTGGCATTCTATTTGTTGTATGCAGAGCTAATGACTTATGGATTAGTACTAAATTTTTTAGGGAAAACAGTAAAGCAAATGCATGGCAAATATCTCAAAACTCCAATAAGTAGGAAACTGTGTATTCATCTCCTATTGTGCATAAATTTGTTTACATGCATGTGGCTATATTTCTCAAATTAAACAAAAAAGGAAATAGATAAAATAGCATAGGTGAGTCTTTCGAAGAAAACCACAGCAAGCCTCTTGCATGTCGCACCTGTCAAAGGTGAGGGTTGAACTATGGAATTGTCGCCGCTGCATGGAAAGGCATAAATCTATAATTTAATAGGGTAGTCCAGCAGCGTAACTCTCAGATATGCCTAGGTATTATCTATTATTTTAAGAGTCGATGAACGACAACAAAAGTGCTATTTGAAATATAAGAAAGTAAAAATACTTTCACATAGTCTACTTTTATTTAGCAATTGGTAAACATGAGATAGTCTGGTACTGATTTTCCTTTCAACAATATACAAACGGGACATGCATAAGAGAATTAAATGTGGCGAGAGCCCATAAACCATTACTGAAAGAGTATTAAATAAGTTATTGGACTACAGAAATAAATCCACGATGGCCATAGTTACAACCTCAGTACAACCTGATCTTTAAACAAACACATATCAATGAGAATCCCAGATTTCTTGCAAAAATAGAAGACACAACTAATATTCTTTCAAGCAGATATTAAATGCATTCATAGAAAAATAAAGGGTTGCATGAACTGCAGAAACCGTGAAAGGGGTTTATCCCTAAGAATTCACAAATGAATCTGTAATACTAAAACTCAAGTTAGTCGACTCGTATATTGCTAGACAAAAGTAATTACACAATAGAAGAAGAGTGTTAACAAATAGTAGTAAACTTGTACATCCCGGGGTTAATGCCGTGATGGGCAACCATTAAATAGATATACATATATCAACACAACGTCTGGACCCAATCCAGGTTCACATAATTAGAAATGTACAAATCATGGAGATCCCAATCATATTCAAAAGAAAAGACGAGACTCGCAATGCCTCAGGCATATAAATACAAGCGAGAGTTAACAGTAAAACTAACGGATACAACTTTGACTGTAAAAATAATATGCATGCTGGGGAAAAATCTACCCATCCAAATTTTTTATGAAGGAACTCTGGAAACTTCTCATGAACCAGCGTCGACTCAAAGAGTTCCAAAACAAACGAGTATGCAACATGAACTTCCATTTTAACGAGAATCCAACAGAAAAACCAGTATTGAGAACCCAAACATTGAAAAACTCTCGGGATGGGAGCGATACACAGGAGCAGGACCAACCTAGACAAACACCAACTAATAATTAGCATGAGGAAACCAACGTCGTGCTCAGTTGTTCGCTAAGAAGAAAACCAATGGCACCTCTACCTCCACGTTCAAAAGGGGAAAGAACACCAAATTTAATATAAACCCTTTAACCATTAGACAAACATTGATAGTTGGGTATTGAACAGACATGTGTAGCATATAGAAATGAAAACACAATAAAAAAAAATCAGTACCTGGGGAATTATGTCGAAGCAAGGTCGAGGTTGAACAAACCTGGCCATATAGGATTTAAACTGGCTAAAGTATCAGTGTAAAAAAATAGAGCATCTGATATTATAGGACTGACCAGGTAAACCTGAATTTTGAAGGAAAGGTTGACCGAGGGCGAAGTGAAATATTCCTGGTTCCTCTAACGAAGCTCATCCTGGTTCCTGCACCATAAGCATAAGGAGGAAAATAATTTCAACACTATGTAGTTAAATTTACTGATAAACAAAACGAAACTCAGAGCTTAAGGCTACCGGGACTAGAAGCGGATTGTTGCAGGAGGTAGCTATCCGCAGATGAGCCGCGATTGCTGAGCAGTACGTGGGCAAGGTCTTCTTCTTCACCAGCGACCAAATAAGGGCTCTCATTTAACGAAGGGTTCTGCTGTAAAGCCGTGAGGAAGTTCCCATATGCAACATCATATGCGAGATAGGGACTTTCAAAGACTGAGATGGGCACTCGAATCATACTCCTCGATTATTCACATTTAGAAACCGAGCGAGACAAGGTCGGGGTGGCACTGTGAAGGATAAGGGTGCGAAATGGAGCATTGTTGTTAGAGGGGTAAAACTAGTCCCCGCCGAAAATCGAACTGCGTAGGAGCAATGAGGCGAAAGGAAGAGATAGGGCGGGAGGATTACCTAGGGGTTGATTGTAAAACTGAGAACTATGGATGAGATCCTCGTAAATCCTCACCGTCGATATTCCCTCGAATAAATAAACATAGAAATCTGAGCCCCAATGCATGCTCCCATATGGGCTGGAATGACCTGGACGCTGGCAATAGGATTAATGTCAAGTGCAGACAAGACCAGGTAAGAGCGGGAAGCTAAAACATTAAATTTCTATTGAGGGATGGTGTGGTGAAAGCGGCATAGTAAGTACGCTGCCACATCACCCAGGTACCTATGTTTAACTCTGGTGACATAATGTCCACGACCCTTGTTAATAACTTCAACAAAATCATTGCTCTTCACGTATAAAAGGGAGATATACCCCTCTTTCAATCGTGGAAAAGGAATAAACATCTATAGTTAATTAGGTGACATTGAATAGTTAGGGAATCTGTTAGTATAAGTTATATGAGGAACTAAACAATTACCCCTCATCCATAAAGATTGGCGCATTGCGTATATACAACTCACTCTGTGCATAGTGGGGAGGATCTTTAAACTATAATGAATATATGTGAACATGAGCGCATACGAATGTTTCCTAAACATGAAGGTGGATAGAATAGATTTCATATTCCAAAGTGATATCAAATGCATTATGAACTCTATATATATATATGAAGGGAATACGATATAAGGGAACAACATGAATTCCAGTATTTAGCTACACCATTACCTCCATCGCCCATTAGTTCTAATAAGAACTAGGAAGAAAATTGATAGGATATTTGGGGTTCATTACATCGTTGGTATCATGGTTGTAGTCGAGTGCTTGACCTATCCATGGGAAACTGTATTAATTTAACATGCTCCTCCTCACTGTGTATAGAAGCACCTTCCTGGTATAGCTCCAACTCCTCAGGGAGTGATAAATCCAAAGTAATTGAGCATGATGAGTTTTAATGGAAATTCAAATGTCATTACATGCGAGGGACACCATTATGGTGTTAAATCCAAGGCTTGGTCCAGTCTCTTTCCCAATTTCGCCCAGGAAAATTCTTCATGAGGGTTCTCTCCATTCATTTCTATTCGAATTTTGTGTTCATTCCTTTGGAAGTCATTATGGCAGGTGCAATATTCGGCATTGAGAGGCACTGTAATGAATCTCCTATACATGTCAGCTCTCTTAGCATTAATGGTTCGAAGAATTGACTTCCCCATCCTTCTAGTTTGGGTAATTGCAGAAATTTTCTTTCAGGAACCCATCCTATGCAGAAAGTAGGCAGTGATAGAGCTCGAGGAAGATTTCTCGCCTTGGAATTCTACTAGATTGGACAACTCTTTTAGGTTTGTTTCAAGTGCCTTTTCCCTATAGAAATGAATTTCTTTGCTCTTTTTTCCCTCATTCAACTTTGGTTTCTCACGAACCTTCTCTAGCCATCTATGTCACCTAATTAGCTTAATCAACTCCATTATTCCCCATTCAATAGTAGAAGGTTTTATTATCTTCGTAACCATTTGTCCCTTCTGCTTCCCCTTGATCACTCATGTCACCCTGTGTTCACCCTCCCTATGCATGAATGAAGCATTTTCCATGAATAATCACCCATCCCTCGACGTTGCTTCATTTGTCACTACTACCCTGAATATCCTTGCGCTCGTTGGCATCTCGCGAAACCCTCATGAAATCCTTTTCCTATATAATTTGAGACCAACCTCCCGATCCCCCTAGATCAACTCCAATGTATCATTAATTATGTCTACAAGTCTCAACAATTCAACCACCACTCGAAGTACCAAAACTTGTAATGCATGAAACAAGCATATTAAGGCCCTACAGATGGAGAATTTGGACATAAAATGATAGTTTCATCAATGAGGTAATCTACTCACTTTCATCACTAAAGAAATATAGATTCTTAAATAAAGTTTGTCCCCCGAGGATCATGAGTTGGATGCTCTGCGATGACAACTAGAAGACCTAAAGCATACAATCCAAGCTCCAGGGAACTAGGACATTGCCAGCTCTAGTTCAAGTCGTCACTCTGATAATTTGAAATTTGACCTAAACAAGCCTTTAGAGTAAGTTATCTTATTTCATTTGTAATGGGCTCTTAACACAATTTTTTTCTTTTCTTATCACAATTTTATAGGATATATGTATGTTTGCCCATAATCATAGTCTTTTTTATAATATTTTTTTTGATCCAATCATCAACTCCTCAGTGAAGGAACCATGGAAAATGATGCAATGTAATGAATTCCTCGTGTATTTTTTGTGACTAGACGTAGATTTAATACAATTCTACTCATTTATATCTAAAAAAAATCCAAACCAGTATGGTAGAAATGTTGTAATGTAATGGTTAACATTTTGACTAAGTCAAATTACATAAAAATAAAAATAAATAAAAAGATTAATGTAATGTAATGTAAACATTTTAACTTTATAAAAAAAACCCTATAAAAATAAAATAAAAATGACCCATGGTCTTCAAGTGGAATATAGTCTATTTAAAGGGGGAAATTAAACCAACTAGATCCATCTTAACTCTGGATATACCAAGTAGACAGATGGATCAAATCTCTTGAGATGCAAACCTTTTTTAAAGTGAAAATAGATTTGATCCTGCCCTTGGTAGATTGAAAGTTAAGATGGATCTAAGCGAGTTTATATTTAAAATTATGTAATATTTTTAAAAATATTATATAATTGGGATGGTATCATTTGGATTTTGATAAAATTAAATAAAAGCATATAATATATGGAACAATTTCTCAGGTATGTCTTGAAACCATGTAATTATCGTAATTGGGATAGTATCGTGTAGTTTCACTATGATATATGGACCAATTTCTCAATTGTCTCATTACTTCTTGAAGCTATATAACTATTACTTTAACATATGGATTATGAACATAATTACCTAATTTTTAACTCAAAATTATGTAATTATATATCTAAAAACCTTGTAATAAAAAGATTAATGTGTGGTATGTGATTCATTTGTGTTCTTTTCACTAAAACTCACTAGGTAAGTTCTATACAACATAGTTTGGGGATAGTGGCAAGTTGCTCTACCTCATCCTATGGGGTATATGTTGATAAGTTATTCAATTAATTTTTTTTTCTCCCTAAAACTCACTAGCTAAGTTCTATAAAACATAATTCGTGGAAAGTGGAAAGTTGCTCTACATCTTCCTATAGTGATATGTTGATAAGTGATGCTAGATAACAAAAAAAAGAAGCTATATACATATACATATACACATAAAAACATGTGGAAAAATAAACTATTGTAAATTTATCTAGATTTATCAAACTAAGAGAAATCAAATTTCTTATGGTGCAATTTTTTAATCATTTAATAGAAAATTTGAATGATAACGAAATTTACATTTTAAGAAATAAGATCATTTTCAATATTGATAGATGCTTATTTAAAATAAAATAGATATATGATGATTAATAATCCAATTTTATAGTTGTAAACAAAATTATATAATATTTATCACTTAATTATACCAACCTAGATTCATCTTAATTCTCGATCTACCAAGTGATGGGGTCAAATCTCTTTTCACTTTAAAAGTGGTTTGCACCTTAAGAGATTTTATCTGTATGATGCTTGGTAGATTCAAAATGGCATGGTATAACTTATAGAAGAAATTTCACCAGAATTAAGTGATACAATTTCAAGTAAGATTGCAATTGTTTTTCTCGTCTAAGATAACTTTTTGAATGCCTAAATGGATTCAACACTATAAAATTCATGGGTACTCAATTAATGCAAATTAAACAACTTAAACTGGAGTTTTTAAAAATCTTTGTGGGAATTTGGTTAAAATAAAAAAAATGCCTTGGAAAAGGCTATTCTGTACTATGAAGATTCAAAATTAAGATAAATCTTAAGTTGATTTAATTATTAATTATATTATAATTGCAATTATTATTTTTTGTATTTTATTTTATTTTTGTTATTTCATTGAGTCAAAATGTTTTATTATTAATTATAATAATTATTCATTTTAAATTTATTTTCTTTTAAGTTTTTCTTTTAAGTGATTTTACTAAGTCCCAATATTTAACAAAATAGGATAAAACATTACAATATATATTCCATATGAAACTGCTACCTCTCAACACAATAATTCTTTATAATTTTAAACAAAATCATATAATATTTATCCCTCAATCATATAATTCTTAATTAAAAAAATGAATTACTTTAATAATATCTATCTATCTACATGCAATTTTAACTCACATGTTAAAATAACAAACTATAACAAATTATAAATAACCATCCTAATAAATCATATAATAATAAATAACTCTGACTTCACAATTATATAATTAAAATACTAAACCCTTAGTGATAATCTTAATTATAATATCTGAAATTTCATAAAATATTTTTATCAATTATTCCTATTTTTTTAAATTGAAAAATTGAATTATTACATCAAAACCCTTTTATTTTTCACTTTAAATACTAAAATATTTTATGGTTGGAAAAGAATAAAGAATCAAGGTTGGAATTTAAAAAAAACTAGACTGTCAAATTTGACGTTTTTCAGAGTTTCCAACCTGTTTTCATAATTTCAAGACAATTTTTTGATTGTTTTATAGTTTTTAACCTATATTTGAAAAGCAAATCAACCCATGATAAACAATTTACCCGTTAAATTCCAACCCTGAAAAGAAGGCGTGAGGCGCAGATCAATTTAATCATTTGAAACCCAGCATTAAAGACGAGTATTATAATCATTATTCCCCCTGATAGTCCTTGAGACAAGTGTTATAATCATTATTCCCTCATGATAGTCGTAAGACGAGTATTATAATCATTATTCCCTCATGATAATCGTAAGACGAGTATTATAATCATTATTCCCTTGTGATAGTCCTTGCAATGAGCTTTTTCATGCCATTTTTAGGCCGATAGGCCTTCCTATGCATCAACAATTGTCAACACTTTTAACCTGAACCGTTTGATCAAGTTTGACAGTTTCAACCGTTGATTTGAAGTTGACTGCTTTTTCCAAATATTTGAGTTGCCTTCTTTTCACCTCCAGTTTTGCTGTGCATTGAACCTGGCGCTTTTGAGTTGCATTACTGCTTTTTCCAATTCTTTTGTCACACTGCTTTTACCTTGACAGTTGTTGTTGTTGTTCTTCTTCCCTAACTTTTGGCAGCTTCTTGGCAAGCACTAAGCTTCATCCCAGTGAAAAGGAGCGCAAACATGAGAACTAGTGCAAACATCCTATTTCCAAAATTCCATGAAGGTTGGAATTGAGCAAGATTTGGATATTCCCTGTGAGGAATACAGAATTCATCCACAGCACCATGTAGCAGGTAGTTTAATGCATTGCATCAGTTATCTTCCAAAGTTAGTCTTCATCTTTCTTTACTGTATTCTAATATTGAAGGGTTGGAATGTTTTAGCTAATCTATAATTCACGTTTCGGATATTATTAAATATATTCTCCCAAGCCACTATAGAAACATATTATCAGACTTTTTCTCAGTTTTCTCAATCTATAAGCCTTGGATTTAGAATTGATAGCAATTATATTTCCAAGTTATTGAATTTTTCACACATGAAAATGGAAGTATGTTATTAAAGATTTATAAGCATTTGTATGTATGCTAGTCTCTGAACTGTGTTATTCTTAAGATTGATAGGAACAGAACATTTTGTAATTTGCAATAACCATAGAACCTTACAGTGATTGCCTGTTGCATGAAGAGAATCACAATCAGCAATAACAAAAAGTTCACCAGCTATGCGGGTAAATCTATTAATAATTGAGCATGCACCCAAGATTGCAAACAAGATCAACAAGAATGATGTCCAAACACATACCGTGCACACCAAAGAGCGGAGAAGTTATCGAGTAAAAAATACATATAATACACAGGAGCTGACAGTTGACCCCTGAAAAGCTTGGCAAGATAAATTTATAGCCATCAAACATGATTAATCATCTTGTTTGACATAACAAAGGTCTGCAGGGAGATCTAGATTCTATACCATGCTGCCCAAGCCAAAAACAATTTTGGGCCCAAATCTGCTCTGCCTTTGGCAAAATTATACATGAATGTATACATTATTACAGTTGGCTCTTTTTCCTTGACAGTTGTTGTTGTTGTTCTTCTTCCCTGGCTTTTGGCAGCTTCTTGGCAAGCACTAAGCTTCATCCCAGTGAAAAGGAGCGCAAACATGAGAACTAGTGCAAACATCCCATTTCCAAAATTCCATGAAGGTTGGAATTGAGCAAGATTTGGATATTCCCCTTGAGGAATACGGAATTCATCCACAACACACTGTAGCAGGTAGTTTAATGCATTGCATCAGTTATCTTCCAAAGTTAGTCTTCATCTTTCTTTACTGTATTCTAATATTGAAGGGTTGGAATGTTTTAGCTAATCTATAATTCACGTTTCGGATATTATTAAATATATTCTCCCAAGCCACTATAGAAACATATTATCACACTTTTTTCTCAGTTTTCTCAATCTATAAGCCTTGGATTTAGAATTGATAGCAATTATATTTCCAAGTTATTGAATTCTTCACGCATGAAAATGGGAGTATGTTATTAAATATTTATAAGCATTTGTATGTATGCTAGTCTCTGAACTGTGTTATTCTTAAGATTGATAGGAATAGAACATTCTGTAATTTGCAATAACCATAGAACCTTACAGTGATTGCCTGTTGCATGAAGAGAATCGCAATCAGCATAACAAAAATTTCACCAGCTATGCGGGTAAATCTATTAATAATTGAGCATGCACCCAAGATTGCAAACAAGATCAACAAGAATGATGTCTAGACACATACCCTGCACACCAAAGAGCGGAGAAGTTATCGAGTAAAAAATACATATAATACACAGGAGCTGACAGTTGACCCCTGAAAAGCTTGGCAAGATAAATTTATAGCCATCAAACATGATTAATCATCTTGTTTGACATAACAAAGGTCTACAAGGAGATCTAGATTCTATACCATGTTGCCCAAGCCAAAAACAATTTTGGGCCCAAATCTGCTCTGCCTTTTGGCAAAATTATACATGAATGTATACATTATTACAGTTGGCTCAGCCACTCCAAGAATTAGCAATGGTTGACCTCCAAAAATTGAATGTACGATTCCACAGATGGCATTGGAAGCCAAGGTCTGAGCTCTAGTCAGGATGCCACCTGCAAGAACGAAATTCAGATATTAAATTTCAGGTTGTTGAATTTTATTTAGACTCACGCTTAATTAATTAAACTAGTCCAAGCATTTCTTAAACAAAATTGTCCCGAAAGGTACGTAATTATGTGAAGGGCCAACAATCTCAAACTTGCTGCAATTTTACCTATACTCCTGTGCAGTTTCTCTCCAAATGATATCATGGGAATGGCTAATGCAAAGAATATGTAAGTTGTGGGAGCAAGGATTCTGAATATGACAAAAAATCACCAGTTAGTGAGTGCAAACAAATTTGTCTATCGATATAGATATTTTGGAATCAGTGATCCATTCTCAAGTTTGTTAAGTGTTGTGACCAAAAAATTGAAATGTCTTCTCTTCATTTTTAAACCCATGTAGCTATTAGATTGTAAGCTTCAAAGAGTTTAGGAGGCAGACCAAAACAACTGTCCAGGTAAATATTAACTTTCAAATTCCAGTTCTAGAAAAAAGAGTTTTTCTAGCATAAGAGGCCAACAAAACAATCACATATTGCAATTCAAGTATTTCAATGTTTATTATCCTCTTCAAATCAAGATATAAGCACAAAATGGAGACAATAAATTGCAGGGTGTCTGTTATGTTGCATCCAACAGAGAATAAATGTACAGAAAGCTGATGGAAAACAATGCATCAATTTTTATTTTTATTTTAATTTGTGTGTGATTTATGGAGAGATCCAGATAATTCCCAAAAAAACATGGACTGACAATAAGTAGTTCAGTAGTTTTCATTTATTTCATGCAATTGGCCTTTAATTCAGAATTATTTAAGTCTTCAATGTTTTCATCATTCAATATGCTATTGTTACCCAATCATATGAATGAGATTGTTCCTTCTTTCAGTGATCTCTAAGCATGCACTGCACTTTGACTGCTTTTTCCAAATATAAGTTGAGTTCCCTTCTTTTCTGCTTTTTCTGTTGTGCATTGAACCTGGCCCTGTTATGCTTTAATTCTGCGTGCACTGAGGACGATCCTCCGAAAATGCTGATAATTACCACCTGAGACCATAACAACCGCAAGCTTCCTTCCTCTACTCTGCTTCTGTTCGGGACATTACTCACCAGAACCATGGCGGAGCCGAAGCAACTAGCTGATTGTAACGGTGTCAAGGTAAAGGCAGTTCCCTCACATGCATTTGGGTTCTCTTATTTTAAGCTCAAGTTCAGTGTGAGATTACTGACCAGCGAATTTGTTAACACTTACTCTGCTAAATGAGAGGGAAGTTTTCTTTAAATTTATTCATTCTTTACTTTTCCTTGTATTTCAAGATTGTGCCCCAAATTTGACGTGAAATTTATTGTTTATCAAGGATGAATGTTTACAAACAGCCTGCACAGGCTCCAACAAGTGGAATTTCAGTCCAAGTGATGCCGTCATGGGATGTAACCATAACATGTTAGGAATTCGAGGTGTTCTGGACTATGTGATGTCGCATTTGAATCCTGACGGTCATTTTGGTTTAAATTCTGCTTCTATGTTTTGAGCGATCGGAGTCATTTCCCCTGTTTATTGCTGCATTTTGAGTTTTGCAAGGCATTCTGGTTTCCTCTTAAAAAAAAATAAGGTTTCATTAAATTTATGCTTTCTGGTAGTGATTTTCGAGATGTCAATGAATTTACCTGATTGTCTGTTCCAATTCATTCATTCATCCGTCGTTTGAGGAATTAGTGCAAATACGAAACCATTATTCTCATTGTTTTGTGGTAATAGCAGTAGTGGCGGGAAGACCTCTCTGGGTTAACCTTTTGGCTCAACTTACCCTCCAATAGCTCATGCTACAAAAGAAAACCCTTTAGTGATAAATCTGCAATCACAACTAAAATTTCCGATTACTATCATCAGGTTGATGTTCAAACTGTGGAAATTTCATTACGGTAAGTGGTTTACTGCATGTGTTTTGTTTCATCTTGCGTTTTTAGTCTCAAAGACTAGGGTTTAATGTTTTTTTTGGTTCATGGCGTCTCCTTTTGTTCTAAGAACGACCTTCAGCAAAAGTGTTGTCTGCACCCTGAGGAGGATCATCGCTTGGGTTTCTCCTCGGAGAGAAAAATTTAGAAGAGTAGTGTTTTATATCTATATACATGTGTTTGGGGTAATAAAGAACTTATAATCTACGTTTATGTAGTTAGAAGAAATAGGGTTTCTAAATTGTAATATGAATCGTTGATGGAATTAAAGTTTGACAAATTGTTTGCCGTGGTTGATATGAACGGATGTAAGATAAAGCCGATAATCTCCTCACTCGTTGTTGTCTCAGGTTGGATATCAATTCTTCTCATTTATCACACTCATCTTACCCTGGAATAAAATGTACGACTTAAACAATGGTCCTTGGAGGACAACTTTTTAGTTTGAGATTATATTTGACACAATTTTTTAATCTCGTGGCAATTATAATTATCAAAAATTATAATTGCCTTGACATTGCCTTTGTTTCTTTCATTTTATTAAATGTTTACATGCCTATCAGGACAATTAATGATTTCTATGTGAAAATGCTAGAGTATGATGTACAATGCATGAGTATCCATTCTACAATCAGTATACATTATTTTTTTTTGAATTAAGAGTGTCTTTAAAAAAAAAAGTGGAAAAGAGATCGCTTGTTCCTTTAAATCACACTCTCTTTAAATAAAATAGAGCTATAATTCATTGGGGATAGGCATAACTGTTTAAAATGCCGAGGATAATGTATATATTCTACAAGTTTTTATGCCTACAAGTTTTTCGTAAAATTTCAAAAAATACATGGCAAAGCATGTAACTATCTCCTGTATAATTGCTTGTGATAAACACACAATACCAAGTAAAATATTTAGAAGTATTCAAGTGTAATAAGTCTAGTATGTTCCACCAAACATGATGCATAGTTATGGAGTGTCATAAGTTTTTTTGTACCTATAATTTTAATAAAAACTCAATTTACATAGATTTGGCCTTTTCAGTGTGGTTTCTATTGTTCATGGAATGCTAGATGTTATGCTACTCACATTAAGTTATCTTTGTTTTTGTTTTCAAAAAAGTTATATAGGAATATGTATACCTTACATGGGCTTCTGCAATGACATTTATAGAGTGGTTAGTTGTTTGTTTTTAAAATAGAATACATTTACATGAAATTTTCAAATTCTCTTCTTTTTTGTTTCAGTCATGTCAGCGTTTTTAAATCCATGTGAATGAATAGAAAGTATTGTGGTTTTCTTTAAGTATTTCTGCTTTGACATGCTGCTTTGTTCTCTTTTTCACTTCCAGTATAAAGAACTTACATTCCCAGTCTGTTATGTCTCCTATATCTTTTACTCTATTTCATATTTAATAAACTGTACAATATCAATAGCAGCGGAGAAGGTGGCCCAACCTTTTATAAAAATTCAACAATTCCAACTTCATAAATCTATCGGCCTCTCTTTGTACCTTTTGGTACAATTGCTAATCACATTATGTTTACATTTTACGTGTGATTGCCTATAAAGTCAAAGAGGTTTACTTTTTTGGTTACGACAAATACCGAAAACAATTTTATAACATTATTTCTTAAATTTTGAGCCATTATCTCACCGAACCTAACAAACATGGTCGTTCAGCTAACGTGTATATCTCCATTCCTTACAAATCCTAAGTAATATCTATGTCCATTCCTATTCAACTTTGAAACAAACAGTATTTCTCCGAAATATTCCTTTAATATATTACCATGGAACATTTACAAAAAATACATATGCTTAGGTGCAGTAGCTTTAATTAATATGTATGTTTAGGTATGCGAAATGAGTTAAGGTAGCGGCAAGATTTTTTTATTGATTTATGGTTATGTAGGTATTGGATCTTTTTTAATTATAAAATTGAAATTATTAAAATTTTATAATCAGCGTTTTTTATTAAACGATGAAATTGTATAATTTAATAATAATTTAGTTAAGATAGAACAAAGAGTTTTAAAAGAAATCAAGTTGAAATTACTTTGGATAATTTAGTTAAGCACGAAAAGAGAGTTTTTTAAGAATTATTATTTAAATTGGAATAAATCTATATATTATTATTAGTTAACTAAGTGTAATTGGACTGGTTAAAGTTTTAAAATGTTTATAATGCATTTTCTATCTTTTAGGAGTAATAGTATGTGAGGGATGTTAATTAGCATGGAATAAAGATTGACTAGGTTTTTAAATAAGTGTCTTTTAATGTTAGACTCCTTTTAGAAATGTAATGTGAGATGAAGGACCCATAGTAGAGTAATAATAATGGAGGTAATTCAATGTAATGTGGACTAGGTCCACTATAATATTAAATAAGGTTTAGTATGGTATTTACCATTGAGTAAATGTAATGAAGCTTTATTAAAAATTGTCCAATAGGTAGTTACAAAGTTGTATGATTAGGGTTCTCTTGATAAATATAAGTAATGATAGGTTCATCTTTATGAGAGTGTGGAAGATTATTGTATTTAGAGTTTAGATCATTAGGAGGTTGCCCCCTAATAATGGATATGAATAGGAGCGCATTCATTCCATAAAAGGATCAGATGTAAGGTGTTGTCTTGCCTTACAAGTTTTTATAATAATAGAGAGGAAAATTTATAGATTATCCTTTTCATCTTATGTGTGATTTATATTCAGATCACTGGTACATAACACTGAAGCCATTGCTTTAAATACAATAATTGTTACGTGAGATAAGACAGAAGTTTTTTTTCTTCTACTTAAAAAAAAACTATAACATATTGTTGAATTTCTTTTTGCAAAACAATATGAGATAAAAAGAGAATAAATAATACTTTGTTATTAGCTATGTTATGTATCGTATCTTTAACACTAAAGTTCACTTACAAGGTTAAGGTTCAATTCCCTAAGGTTCTTAAGTTTTGTCTTTATTTCTCTTCTATGTTGTGGGTGTGCCACATTATCTCTATGAAACTAAATAGGCTTCCATTACAATTCTCGAACTAATGGGCATTCATGGCACATGTAACACTAAAAATCGGCACATAGGATGTTGGGGAGTGGACATAAATGTTGAAGTATGCATGAACACAATTGAATTTGTGTGTATATATTATCAAGCACATAATATTGCAGTGGGTGAGTACAACCAGTGGGCCGGTATAAGCATTAGAGCATGCTTGTTAGCTACAAAACCTAGTGCACATGAATATTTTAAAGTCAAATAAAATTAACATCTTAAGACTCTAACCTTAAACCCTATCATAAATGTTGCATGTTTTGATGTTAGTGTCTAAGGGTTTATCTAATTAGACTAGACTTACATGAAAGCTAGTCTTTTTCCAACACATGTGATGACATGCATTAAATACATTTATAGTGATGTTTGCATTAATATATATGAATGAATATACATAGAGATTTTCCATATCCAATGTTGCATTACAAGGTGCTTATTTCTTGTAACCTATGACATCGTGTCTATTTACACCTAGCAATTTGTAGCAAGTAGAGCTTTTATCCACGACCTTAATGTATTATGCAATACATATGAAAAGAAGAAAATTTACAAATTTTAAAGAGATAATAAATTTAAAACTCCAAAGAGAGATTTTGAATAGTGCATATTGTTGATCCTTGTTATTTACATGCTTTGACATAACAACATATAACATGGATAGCAAAGGCAACCCTAACTAGAAGAGAAGACTTAGAAATTGAAAGTAAGCGAAATATACTCCAATTTTACTTAAATTTCGAAATTTAATGGAGCCAACTCCAATGTTATATGAATTTATAAAGTAAATGGAGTGTACTCCAATCTTACATAAATTTATAATCAATTTTTCAAAACCTATTTATGATATAAATTATTTATAGAAAATATTTACATACACGTTACTAGTATATTATTACAAAAAAATATGCATATTAAAATTTATATATATATATATATATATATATAATAAATTTTTTTAAATATTATTATTAAATAAGATATTAAATTAGTTTGTGAGATTTATTTATCTGTTAAATAAGAACACTTAAAAAAAAATAAAAAATGTTTACATATTTTACTTCCATGTAAACTTTCAAAATGAAAATTCATATCCTTTTTCTATTATAAAATATATTTAATATTTTCAATTTTAAATACACTTTGAATCATATCTACTTTATTATAAATACATTAATTTCATAACAATTAAAATAAATTGTTTGTTTTCAATGCCTTTAAATTTCATTATTAAAACTTTAACCTTTCAAAATAAAAAATTCATATCCTTTCTATATTTTAAATATATTTAATATTTAAATTTTAAAGTTCCTAGGAATCATATCTAGTTTATTATAAATAAATTAATTTCATAATAGTTTATATATCTATATCTATATATATCTATATATATATATAGATATATATATATATATATATATATATATATATATATATATATATATATATATATATATTGTTTGTTTTGAACGTCTTTAAATTTCATTATTAAAATGTCACTATACATTACAAAACATAATTTAAACATGTTATAATTTTTTATATTATTTTTCTAACTATATAAATAATCACACAATTATTCTAAAAACTTAAAATGTAAAATAATTTTATATAAATACTACATTACTATATTAAAATAGTCAAATACCCCTCAACCCCAACTGTCACGCCCCTACACCTGCGGTAGTCTTTCAACCGCTTATAGCGAGGTGCGGCACCACCGAACACTTTCTTTTCACCAATACTTATGTTCGTGGACTACGCCTTAACATTCCATACTTAGTTTTATTTTCGTTACCAAGTATTATTATGTGTTCCTTTATACCAATGAATACCCATACACATTCATTATCAACAGCATTAAACAAGAGAAATGCACAACAGTATAAAGGGAGGGGCAACTCCCTGCAATATGAGTCTCCCCGAATATCAATATATGTATAATTTTTCACTTTTACAAAGTATAGGCTAAGTCCTTAGGAAACCCCAAATTTATACTTAGCCAAATTTCCAACATCGGCAAACTCGGTTGCCCAGCTCGTCGGCACCTCCGCACGGTCGCCGCACGACTCACCAACCCGTCATTCACCTCGTCGCACGTCTTCGCTGGTTCACTCTTCGTTTGGTCGCAAACGCCCAAACCGTGTACACCTACCCACACGCAGTCCCACTTGCCTATTCTTGACAAATGCCCAAATCGTGTGAACAGCATGTAGTACTGCTTGCCCAACTCTACGACCTCCAGTTCCAACCTTCATTTCATGGTCGTGTCGTTTGCCCAACTTGGCCGCGCCTCCAAGTCACCGCACACAGATGCCTCTACCCGAGACACACTTCCGTTCACAGCCCAACACACCAACAAGTCATCATGCACACTTGCGTGCCGGGCGGGCGCTCACCCGAGTCGCCAAGACACCCGCGCCAAGTCATCACACAAACCGGGCGCACCACCCGTGCACGCCTCAACCGTCCGTCGGGCGCCACACACCCGTGCACGCCCTCACCCAACCGCCGGGTGCTCCTGCCCACAACTTCACCCACAACCACGCTTCACCGTGCACGACCGCCCAAGAATGGGTGCATCCTTAAATTTACGCCTTTCCCCTTAGACTTGCGCACTTGCAGATCTGCGCCTCTCTACATGAGCGAAGATGTATGAGCGAGATGCGATGATATTTGAATGAGCCAACGCAACACAACTTATACCAATCATAGGGTGTGGTGATGGCTTGCCCAGCCAACCTTCCTACGCCCACGCTTCATCGCATGAGGCCCTACATCCACCAAGTCGACCTCCATATGTTTAACCAAGGCTCCCACATATATATATGACTCGTCTGCCCAACCTTTACGCACTTGTATTACTCCACGATACTTCGCACGCCAAGGTCGAGCTCGCCTTCAAGCCGTCGCACTTCAAGTTGGAGTTCGCACGTCATGTAACCGCTGCCCGTTCAGAATTCTACCGCACACACGTACATCCACCCTCGCACCTAGAACCACAGGACGTTACATCCTCCTCCACCTGAAGTCATTGTCGTCCTCGACAACATATCATCCTGCTAGCCATCCACCAAGATCATCAATATCCATGATCTCAACTCCTCCACATACTGCAAACATCCCTGCAACATATGTAGAACCACCATCTCCATCATGTATCATCTTGGTAACCAACTGTCACCAAGATCACCATACCAAGGTATACACCTCATCGGTATGTCATCCATCAAAGATCATCTCAATCCATGATCATCTATCATTTTGTCACAATTTCCACATGCTGCTCTCCATCCAAGCTACATGCCCACTGCAACATTTCGTGTCGACCTCATCATGTGTCATCATGTGAACCGCTGCCATGATACTCCAACAAATGCTAACACATCTCCGCTCACTACATGCCCTCATGTCTGAACTAGCCGGGTGATCAATCCAACTGTCATGCTCAAATCATGAGAGTGAACATCCTCATGCCACCATCAGTCGTTTCTCAGAACATCCTGTCACATCCTCAACTCGATCAAGAATCCATCTACATATAAGTATAAGCCATGCTCAGGTCCATGAAGTAGTCCTCATCTGATCTGCAACATGCTACCCATGATGTTTGGTTTCAATGTGCTACATGAAATTAGCCACATCCATCCCAACATCATCCATGTGTGTATCTCCTCAAAGTGAAGAGATCATCTCATCAATCTCTAACTCTCGGTGTGCCACATCTAGGTCCATGTAGCAATTTCCATCATATCTACAATGTGTCATCCCTCAAGTCTGCCATAGAAACAAGTATACACCTATCTCATCTATCCATGTGCTGCCCATGATCATAGATCAATCAGCTCCCATGTGTCAAAAGTAGTTGAGTCTCAACTCAACCCATGCCCAAGTGTAGTCACTAAAGCATCATCATCATTGTAACTCCATCACTCCAAAGTGTCTCATATCGATCCTCCACATCAAGTCACTCTTCCAAGCCACACCCATACATGTACTTGAAAGTATGCACCCCATCCTGCATCAAAGTCTCTGACCTTAGCTCCTCAATGCATCAGATCCTCTAAGTCCACCATATATGAAGTCTCTAAAAGTCACAACCTCATGTCATCAAGAGCTCCATGAGTCATCCCCAATCAACATCTCAGCAAGCATATGAGTCTCGGCCTAAAGGTCTTTACAAGATGCCTCAGCTCTCCATGTAGTAGAAATGCTCCATAGTCTGCTCACAACTCCATCCAAGCCCATGTCCTTGTTGTACAAGAGCGCACAACCTCTCCATCGGCTCATAAATAAAACATCTCCATGTCACACTAGCAAATCCATCTGCACAACACCCCTGCCTTGGCACTCCTCATTAGATGCCCATAAGTGACACCTCTACAAGTGCTCCCACATAATGTCCCAGCATAAGACTGCCATGCTCCATGTCTCCAATCTGATGTCCATGACTAAGTTGTCCATGTAGTCCAACCCAGTAGACCCATCACAACAATCGGTCATCTCATCCAAGTCTACTATCTTCAGTGTAGTGAACTCGGTCACCCAACCATATCATTATCATCATCATGAGTCCCTTCCATCATAGCTCCCCCCACTGAAGGTTCCACCAAGACTAGCTCTTGGTCTCGGCCATGAGAAGTCCACCCAAGCATCATCGAATGTGTGCCCTTCAATCTGTCCATGAGTCATGCCGGGCACTTAGCCAAAGTGGCTAAAGCATGACCCAATCCTCCACAATGATCATTATGTTCCTCCCTTATCACGGGCCTTTGTACCTTCTATCATAAGGTCACAAAAAACCCCAACAAGTCCTACAACAATCAACAATACTTGTCTTTCATCATCATCATAAGGTTCCTCTAAATGAGTATCCTCATTCATCCATGTCTGCAAACTGCACGATCCTGGTCCAACTTGATCAACCTCAAGTTCACCCTCCATTGTTGTCATATCTGCAACATCCTCAATCATCACGACTTCCTCTTCCTTGTCAGCACAATTTGCAACTTCATCTTGCTCCATTGTCCAACCAAGTTGAAGAAGTTTGTCTTCAACATTCTTTTCCAAGAATTCAAGCTCCTTTCGAATCCGAGGATTCTCTTCTTTCAACCTCTTCAACCTGTATAAGGTAAGCAAGAGCTTCCCTTCACCTTCTTCCAAACTTGCCATGTCTTGTCATTCAGCTTGGCCCAAGCACTAAGCCTGACCCCTGCTAAACCTGTTTCACCATTCACCAGCTTCACCAAGTTCCCTGCAATCATGAACCGGCCCTTGTTCCATTTGTATGTGAAACTAGCTTCCTTCACCTGCAAGTACCTGCTTCCACTGTCATCAACTGTCAAGTGCATCCACACCTGCACTTCGTCACAAGCAACCCTGCTCACCAGCTCCAACCGAGCTCCGATACCAACTGTCACGCCCCTACACTTGCGGTAGTCTTTCAACCGCTTATAGCGAGGTGCGGTACCACCAAACACTTTCTTTTCACCAATACTTATGTTCGTGGACTATGCCTTAACATTCCATACTTAGTTTTATTTTCGTTACTAAGTATTATTATGTGTTCCTTTATAGCAATGAATACCCATACACATTCATTATCAACAGCACTAAACAAGAGAATGCACAACAGTACAAAGGGAAGGGCAACTCCATGCAATATGAGTCTGCCCGAATATCAATATATGTATAATTTTCCACTTTTACAAAGTATAGGCTAAGTCCTTGGGAAACCCCAAATTTATACTTAGCCAAATTTCCAACTTCAGCAAACTCGGTTGCTCAGCTCATTGGCACCTCCACACAGTCACCGCATGACTCACCAACCCATCATTCACCTCGTCGCATGTATTCGCCGGTTCGCTCTTTGTTTGGTCGCAAATGCCCAAACCGTGTACACTTGCCCACACGCAGTCCCACTTGCCAATTCTTGACAAATGCCCAAATCATGTAAACAGCACATAGTACCGCCTGCCCAACTCTATGACCTCCGTTTCCAGCCTTCGTTTCATGGTCATGTCGTTTGCCCAACTTGGGCATGCCTCCAAGTCGCCGCACACGGACGCCTCTACCCGAGACACACTTCCGTTCACAACCCAACACACCAACAAGTCTTCATGCACACTTGCGCGCCGAGCGGGCGCTCACCTGAGTTGCCAAGACACCCGCACCAAGTCGTCGCACAAACCGGGCGCACCACCCATGCATGCCTCAACCGCCCATCGGGCGCCACACACCCGTGCACGCCCTCACCCAACCACCGGGCGCTCTTGCCCGCACCTTCACCCACAACCGCGCTTTGTCGTGCACGACCGCCCAATAATGGGCGCATCCTTAAATCTGCGCCTTTCCCCTTAGACTTGCGCATTTGCAGATCTGCGCCTCTCTAGATGAGCGAAGATGTATGAGTGAGTTGCGATGATATTTGAATGAGCCAACAAAACCCAACTTATACCAATCATAGGGCATGGTGGTGGCTTTCCCAGCCGACCTTCCTATGCCCACACTTCATTGCATAAGCCCCTACATACACCAAGTCGGCCTCCATATGTTTAACCAAGGCTCCCACGTATATATATGACTCGTCCACCCAACCTTTATGCACTTGTATTACTCCACGATACTTCGCATGCCAAGGTCAAGCTCACCTTCAAGCCGTCACACTTCAAGTTGGAGTTCGCACGTCGTGTAACCGCTACCCGTTCAGACTTCAACCGCGCACACGCACATCTGCCCGCGCGCCTAGAACCACAAAACGTTACACCAACACTCTCAATGATTAAGTAAAAATAATCTAATTATCCCATTTAAAATATACAACATATTTTCAATTTTTAATTCCTATTATATATTTAACCATAATTATATTCCTAAAATTAATTAATATAAATTATTTATTTCTAACTCTTTTAAATACCGTTATTAACTTTTATTGTAAATTATAAAACATAATTTAAAATTTTATTGTAGATTATAAAACATAATTCACACGTGCTACTTTTGTTTATTTTATTTTTCAAACTATTTAAACAATTACACCGAGTCATAAATAATAAAAGCGTAAAATGTAAAATCACTTTATAAACATTGCATTAAAATATTCTAATACCAACTGCTCAACCCTAACACTCGAAATAATTGAGTAAAAGTGGTCCCGTTATTACCACTATAAAATATATTTAATATTGTCAATAGTTGTTTGAAACGTTTTCAAGGTCTTTAAATTTTGTTATACATTACAACAAACATACTTTGATTTTTTTATATTATTTTTCTAACTCATTTATAATGTAAAATAACTTTATATAAACGCTACATTAACGGAACCAAGTACCGACCCCTTAACATTCTCAATCACACTACTAATGATGATTGAGTAATGGTGGTCCCGTTATCCCCAGTTGCACCCGTAATTATGATTAAATTTGGCCCCCTTACCTCCACTTACCGTGTATTGTATTATAAGTCTTATGGTCAACGTCGACTCTTTCGATTCATGTGTTGTCTCCAGATTAGGGTTAGAAAATTCGAATTTATACGACCAATGTGAGATCTTTATTTTCACTACATTCAAACTATTTGCCGTGGGCGGAGTGGCATCATGCGTCCATGTGATGGATCCAATTGCTTTAGACGCGTATGATGGTCCCTTTTGTCGCACCAATGATGGTGGCCAACGTAGCACACAGCCTGCGAATGACAATTCCTTACATACACATGTAACGTACCACAGATCATCCCCTCCCGTGCAAGAACCAAAATGATGACTCTGCCTTCTCCCTGTAACCAGCCGCAGCAGACCCAATCTCAAAGCAGAATGTGGATTTTAATTGCCATATACAAGCCACAACATGGCTGCGATATTAAGGACTCGGTTACCCACATGGCCAGAGTGGCCGCTGTGCTCGAAAAAGGAAACAACATTGATGTCGCCATTCTGAAAACCCTCGAGCAATCATGGGTACGCAATTAGCAGAACTCTAAGGGCAAGGGCTAACCAGCTTGCCATAGGGCATTAAATGCTCAGATATATGTATGCTCTATAGCAAAATAACAAACAGTCTTTGGTAGCTACATAAATTAAAAGTAAGGACTGTGTGTTATTTTGTTATAGAGCATGCATATACCTAGGCATTTAATGCCCTATGGCAGGCTGGTTAGCCCTTGCTGAACTCTAAGAAGGTTTACGTTTCAATTAAATATGAAGAGATTCGATATGTCTCAACATTTAGAAGATCAATAATTAAGATAGATTTATAATAATATTGTCTCATTTTCAAATTAGAAACCATGTTATTTATTAATTTATTATATTGTATGTGTGCAGGTCGCAGAGTTTGCACTCTGGAAAGGGGGATCCAGTGGCGACAGGCTTGCACTGAATCTGCCAGAGGTATTTTTTTGGGATCAACTTTTTTTTTTACTAATCCCTATAAATCAGATGAGAAAAAATATCGGCCACGACTAATCGATTTGGTGTGATAATTGTTGGAACTGCTACACACCTACATGCGGACTCTTAGTTAGAGCATGGGACTGCATGCAAGATTCTTTCTGCATGATTTACTCTTTGATTTTCTCCTTTTTTAACTCTGCAACTGGTTAATTTTTCTGCATGATTTACCCCCTGCTTTGCTCCTTCTTTCACTCCGCAACTGACTAATTCTCTCTGAAACTTGTTGTAGTTGTTGAGTCTTCTCATTGATCACCTTGGGATCTTCACCCAATAATCCTATATCATTAGTATTGTAACCTATTTTCTAATTAATCATTCTTTTATTCTTTCGATTTTCTTTTAGTGTTTTTGCTCTGCAAAGCTGTGTGTTCAACCTTTAATAGCTAGATTCATCTGTGCAGGTTTTCTAACACATTTACATAGTATTAGATCCCATAGGTTGCTAGATAAAAGGCACACCAGTACTTTATTTTGCAAGTATTATAGCTTGGAGATCGAAGATCGAGAGAAAAATAGAGTTTCCCAAAGCATCGATCCTAACATCGTACAACTATCACGAATGGAAGGACCAAATGGCTTGATACCTTCGTCAAAAAGGGTTGTACAGGATTACCATGGCTACAGAAGTGGAACCGACTTCAGCCATAGAGAAATCCAAGTACCTCGACCATATGGATGAGGCCCATGGATCCATATGCATGTGCATCTCTCCAGAGTTGCAGTCTCATCTATCTGCCTGCAATACTCCCAATGAGATTTGGAAAATAGTTGAAGAACTCTACGGGAGATAGGATGAGATGAAAGGACATCTGCTCGAAGTGGAGCTACTATCATTGGATCCACAGAACTATGAGAGAATTCAAGACTTCTTCACCAAGTATAATGATCTATTGCTGCAATTCAAGGGTTATGGAATTGACAAATCCAAGGAGGAGAGTCACCAAGTTCTCTCTATTATGTCAAAGCTCAGACAGGAATACTCCGTCTTTGTGTCTACATTTTATTCAATAAGGATAGCAATAGGTATATCCTACACTATGCCTTCTCTGAAAGAATTTATGGAGTCCCTTATTTTTGAGCAAAATAAATTCATTGGCATGGGGAAAATCAAATCTCCAAAAGCGCATGCACTCGCTGTACATGATGACAGCCACAATAAAAATCACAGATCTGATTCAAATCAAAAAAATTAGCAGCAAAAAGACAAGGGAAAAGCGCATTCCTATCCAAAGAAGGAAGGATACACCAAGCCCTTCAATGACTCCTCTAGCTCGAGAAATGAGAAAGAGAAAAAAGGAAACCGAATTCCATCCAGAATCCTCTTGCATGAAAAAACAAATTGACCAAATGGCAGAAATCCTTCAGAAGCACAACCTTGGCAACCACATCCCTCAGGGCACCAAGAAGAAAACTAAGGATCTGCCACACGGGAAAGGTAACAATTTTCATGCTTTAGTTGCAATTAATTCTTCCCCTGATGCATGGATTATAGGTTTTGGTGCATGACATCATATGGCTGCGAAATAGTATGAGGCTGATGGCGAGGGTAGGTTTCGATCCGGGAACCCTAGGCCCTAGGCCTAGGTGATGCAGGATTCTGCAGAATGACACGCAGGTACGGGGTTTGCAGCGCTGGCGGACTCATCGAGCTTTGGTTACTTTCGTGGGTCAAACGGGTTAGTGACGGTTGGGTTAAGGAAACTTTTCTTTCAGGCTGGCGGTTTTCCTGTCTCGGTCGAGGGTTTGTGAGAGCGGTTTCCTGAATTTTAAGCCCGTGAAACTTCCTTGGAGTCTTGCTGTCCCGGTCTAGTTGCATAGCCTGCCTCCTTTGTCTGCAGGCGGTTTTTCAGCGTTTTTTTCTCGGGTAACGGTTACGAGGAGGCATTGCTATTTACGGACTTTTAGCTTTTTACCATGGTAATTGCAAATGAGTCGGTGGAGCTTGACCCATCTCCTGAAGACTTACTCACGGTATGGGGGAAGGAAATTAATGCGCAGAACCTCGGTGAGCTATTTGGTAAGCCTGATGGTCATGGAGCTGTTTCGGTCTCGGCTGGTGTTTCAAGAGTTTCAAGTTTTGCAAAAGGCCTGTTGGACGAGAGTTGGGACCTGTCAGGCAACCTGGGCATCACTGGCAAGGGCCCTGAGAAGGAAAACCCTAAAGCAGAGCTGAGCACTTGGGGAGACAAGGGTTTCGCTTCGTCGATTGGTAAGTCATTATCCCCATCTAAAATTTTCTGTCCGTCCGGAGGTTTAGAGGATATCATCAATTCAGTGCAAAACATAGGGGTATGGAGGCCCGTAGGGGGACTCAAAGATTCAGGGAATGAGGTCGGGGGAAGTTCTCACCTGTCGGCTGTTAACAGAGGACTTTTCTCTAAGGACTCTTCTCAGAGTATCGTAGGGTCGGAGGGTTTGGTTATCGAATCTGGTAGGCAAGCAAAGCAGGGGTTTGTATCTTCATCTCTTGGTGCAGGTAAAGGACTAGAGAAGGGCCCCTCGGAGGAAGGGGAGGTGGGCAGTCCAATCGAAGGGCTGGTAGAAACCCCGACAAGTAATGGGGGTGAACATGCAGCAGGGCCTGAAGATGGGGCGCAAAGGGGACCTGGAGAACAAATCCCAGATCTCGGTGACAAGAATGCAGAGCCGGAGTTGAGAAGGACAGGGGAAAAAAGAAAGAAGACAAAACCTCTGAAGACAAAGCGCTTTTCGGAGCTGGTTCTGGGTATGGATGTGCAGGTGGAAGACGTTCTGGAGGTGGCTGAGGTCACGCTCGTGGGCAGGATCAGAGGGCGGCCTGTATCAGGCAAAGCCCTCAGGCAGTGGGCGGAGAGACAATGGTTGGGTACCCCAGCGGCCTCTTTCAAAACAAACTCTCTGGTTAAAGGATGGTTCATGGCCAGTTTCGACAGTAAGGAGGCATTGGAATGGGTCGAGGGGCAGAATTGGGAGTACGGGAACCGGCCGGTCTTCTTCAAAAGATGGACACCGCTCTTCGATGCCGCCAAAGAAAAGGTCGACGAGTTCCCTGTCTGGGTTAGGGCTCCAAGCTTACCTCCATTCCTCTGGGCGGATTCTGTCTTCAAGTCTATAGGGAACTTGTTGGGTACCTATCTGGATGCCGATAGGTCGTATCTTCATACTTATGAGAAAGCAGTGGCAAGAATTCTGGTGAGACTCAACCCCAAGGATGGCCTGGCAAAATCTATAACTTTGCGCTATAAGGAGTATGTCGTAGAACAGCCTTTGGATTATGAACTCCTTCCGTTCCGCTGCCATCGATGCCATGAGTATGGGCATCTGGCGAGGGACTGCCCGTTGGGAAGGAGAAGGAGGAGGACTCAAAGAGATGAAGAGGAGTGGGAAGGGCCTAGGAGGCATGTTGAGAGCCCGCTGGAGGAGTCTATTCCATTTGGGACTGCTGCGGAAGAGCACCTGCATCAGTCAGAGGAAGGAAAGCCCAAGGAGGACGGAGGCCCGCTGGTTTCTTCCGATGAACAACCGATGCTGGATCCTCCTACTCCTGTTCCGGCCGCCGTCAACGAAGATGAACAAACGGGTATGCAGTCCTCTCAAAAAAATCCTGCCTTTATATCTGATTCTATTGTCGGGGGTAGTTCTCTGTTAAATAATTGTAAGGATGTTATGCAAAATATTGATAATCTCTCTGCCGAAATGCCCTCCTTAAATCTGAACTGTGAGGATTTTCCCCCATTGGGTAAGGGTGTTGGGCCTTCTTCTGCTGCTCGCCATTATAATCTTAGATCCCTCAGCAAGAAGTCGGTTTGTTCGAATGAGATTATGGAGCCTGTAGGTGGGTTAGGGGCTGAGACTCCTAAGAGTTTTTCTAAGAAGGGTAGAGGGCGAAAATCCCTGCTTTCAAAAACTCAAGCTAAAGCCGTTTATGATGTAGCTGATGGGAAACAGATGACAATTCCTGGGGCGCTTAGAGCAGCAAAACCCCCTGAGATGGTTATTAAATGATCTGTTTTTCTTGGAATTGCAGGGGTTTAGCTAGTAAACCCAAAAAACTAGCTCTAAAAGACCTAATTTCGCGTAATAACCCGGATATAGTTTTTCTTCAAGAAACATTGGGCAAAAGTATGGATATTGAATCGTCTCTCTGTTCTATCTTACCGGGTTGGGTCTTCATAGCTGCTGATGCTTCAGGTCACTCGGGAGGGCTTGCCATGGGTTTTAAGAAAGGAAGACTGAAGGTGTTAAATTCCTGGGGATTACCAAATGTTTTGGGATTGGAGGTTGTTTCCCCTGATTTTGATATCCCTTTGTTGATTGTTAATGTTTACGGCCCTTGTCAGGGAAGGGTTTCTTTTTGGAATGATCTCCTCTCAAAAGGTCTGATTAAAGATAAAAATCTAATAATTGGGGGAGACCTTAATTTTTCTTTGGGGACCGCCGAAGCTTGGGGGCCTCTTGCGAGGGAGGATCCCCTGACAGATTTCTTTTCAAATGCCCTTCTTTCTCATCAGCTGATTGATGTAAATATCATAAAAGCAAAACCAACCTGGAGGAACAGAAGAACGGGGGATGATAGAATTGCGAAAAGATTGGACCGGTTTCTCATCAGTGAAAGGTTGGCGTCCAATATTCCTTTGTTCCGGCAATGGGTGGGTGAAGGTGGAAACTCGGACCACTTCCCCATCCTGCTGGAATTCTCAAAACCCCCTCCAAAACCGGCCGCTCCTTTCAAATTCAATGCCTCTTGGCTTCAGGAGGACTCTTTCATAAAACTTTTCAATGAAACCTGGAGACATTCGGGTTCGGAGCAATCGGAGAATAAAGCAGGCCGCTTCATGGATAATCTTAAAAGACTTAAGAAAGCAGCTATTGAATGGGCTTCAGCTAGAAGGAAAAAACAAATTGAAGAGCTAGTCAGCATTGATGAGGCTCTGGGGGTTCTTGAAGACCCAGAGACTGATGCTTATGCATCTCAGGAATCGAAAGAAAGAATTCTGGCTCTGGAAAAGAGAAGAGCGAAGATCTTATTGGATAGAGAAGAGGAGTGGAGATTGAAAAGCAGAGCTATTTGGTTGAAAGCAGGGGATGAAAATACAAAATTTTTTCACAATTATGCAAAAGGGCGGAGGAATGCAAATACTATTTGGAAGCTGAGGGACTCTGAAGGCAGGGAGGCCTCATCATTTGAAGACCTGTCTTCTATGGGAAAGAATCATTTCCAGTCTCTCTTCTCTGATCCTGGGGGGATATCATTGCCTGAAATAATCAGAACTGCCCAGGCTTTTCCTCGGTTTGTGGAGGAGGAAGAAGCTGAAGATCTTTTTAGAGAAGTGACAAAGGAGGAAGTAGAGAGTGTAATAAAGTCTATGGCGAAAGATAAAAGTCCAGGGCCCGATGGATGGACCATAGAACTCTTTACACACTTTTTTGAATCTATCGGGGCAGAACTTACTGAAGTTGTGGAGGAATCTAGAGTGAAAGGAGAAATCTATGGTCCGTTCAATGCAACCTTCATAGCCCTTATTCCAAAAAAAGAAGACCCTGGTTCTTTCGAAGATTTCAGGCCTATCTCTCTGTGCAATACCATCTACAAGATTATAGCAAAGATCATTGCGGTTCGCCTGAAACCCATTTTATCTTGCTGTATTTCAAAGGAGCAATTTGGTTTCCTGGACGGGCGACAAATTCATGAAGCTATCGGGGTAGCTCAAGAAACTATTCACAGTATCAGGCAAGCAAACAAAAAGGGGGCAGTGCTCAAAATAGATCTATCCAAAGCCTATGATAGGGTCAGTTGGACGTATTTAAAGTTGCTCTTGACACATCTGGGCTTCCAGGTGGGCTTCATAAATTGGATCATGGGATGTATCACAAATGTAAATTTTGCTGTCCTGATAAATGGAGCTGCTTCTCAATTCTTTAAAAGTCAAAGAGGGTTGCGTCAAGGGTGTCCGCTCTCCCCCCTGCTTTTCCTTCTTGTTGCAGAAGGCTTGAGCAGACTTATTGCAAAGGCAAAAAGTTCAGGTTTGGAAGTTGCTGTTAATCTGTTCATTACACATCTGCTTTTTGTCGATGATATTCTTTTGTTTTCAAATGGGAACTTAAATGAAATTTTAGAGATTAAGTGCATTCTTGATCAGTTCCTGAAAGCTACAGGGCTTCAAATAAATGAAAGGAAGTCTCAATTAATCTTTGAAGGCTTCAATAGACAAGAGGAGACTATGATTGCTGCTCACCTGCCCTTTGGAACCTGTAATATGGAGCAGCCATTCAAATATCTTGGTTTTTGGCTTAAACCATCCTCTTACAGAAAGCAGGACTGGAATTGGCTAATAGCGAAGATTGAACAAAAAATATCCCATTGGAGTTTCAAGTGGCTTTCTAGGGCAGGAAGACTTACCTTGGTAAATTCAGTCCTTCAGGCTATACCGGTTTTTTGGGCAGCATTGACCTGGATCCCAAAAGGGATTCTCCACAAAATAAAGCAGATTTGCAGTAGGTTTCTGTGGTCTGGGTCCAAAGAGGAATCTGTCCTCCCCTGGGTGGCATGGGATAAGATCGCAAGACCAAAAGACTGGGGTGGATGGGGTTTGAAAAGTCCCACTGACTTCAGCCTAGCCTTAGCAGCTAAATCAGGTTGGAGAATCATCTCCATGGAGAATCTCTGGACGAAGGTAGTTAAAAGAAAGTACATTGACCCTACTCCACTCGAAGATTGGATTAGAACCCCAAACAAAAAAGGAAGAAACTGTTCTGTCATCTGGAAAGCCACTTCTGAGGCTTTTAAGGTAATTGAACAAGGTCTGGCTTGGCGGGTTGGAAATGGAGAAAGTTTGAGGATCGGTAGGGATCCGTGGGTAGGGTGTAGTGAGGGTTTTGCTCTTTCTCCTGGAATGCTCACTCACCTGGATGATATAGGAATAAGAAGCTTAAGGCAGATTGCAAATATGGAGCAGTCATCTATATGGGGGCAGGCTTGGAAGTCTGAAGCCGATCTAGGAATAGATCTCACCTGGAGAAATGAATGGCAGCTATTCCTTCAGGAGCTTAGAAGATCCAATGTAAGAATAAAGGACAGGCCGGATTCTCTGGTTTGGGCACATGCTGAGACAGGGCTATATTCTCCAAAGGCTGGCTACAATTTCTTGATGAAGAATAAAGGCTGGAATCCTCCTGTTTGGTGGTCAAAGCCTTTGTTCAAACTTAAGTGTCCTAAAAAAGCTAGAATCTTTTTTTGGTGCGCCTTAAATCATAAGATTCCTACATGGGAAATTCTACAAGCCCGGTTTAAGCAGGGACCTGGAAGATGCCCTCTGTGTTTTGCTGATTCAGAATCCATTCACCATCTTTTCCTATCATGCCCTTTTACAAAGCAGGTCTGGAATGAAGCGGAAAGGCTCTTAAATGTAAAATTAAGGTGGGAGGGAGATAGTATGACCACAGCTTGGGAATATTGGTGGAACCATTTTCAAGAGAGGAACCTGAGGAATTTGCCTCCCATCATTTGCTGGGGTATTTGGATTGCAAGGAATCGTAGTATTTTTAGAGAAATGTCGACCCCTGTGGCTGCTATTGCCATTCAAAGCAATGCCATTCTTGATAGCATTCCTGTAAAGGAGGATCCTGCAAAAATTGATCTGCGGAAGGAGCTTCGCATTAGAGATGGGATACCGTGGGCTTTCTTTGACGGGGCAGCCCAAAACAATTCCACGGGTGCTGGGTTGTGCATACATCTTAGTGATTCTCACTCACTAAAGGCCTCAGTGGGAATTGGGATGGGAACAAATAACTTTGCTGAACTCACTGCCTTAAAGCTGCTCCTTTGTTGGCTCATCCACAAAAATATTCTTACAGTTCAGATTTATGGAGATTCGATGAATGTTGTTAACTGGGTTAATGGGAAATATAGATGCCAGCACTACATGTTGATGCCTTTACTAGAAGAAATACAAACCTTAAAACAACAGTTTAATGTTTTTTCTATTGACCACATCTACAGGGATTGCAACGAGGAGGCAGATCGGCTTTCTAAAGAAGGTCTGCAGCAAGCTGTGGGCACTTGGAGAGTAACAGAACAGTTTCAGGATCAGATCCGTGTGTCGGATCTACCTCCAAATATATAATTGTTTTTGTTTCCACTTATATGCACTAGATTATCTGTGTTTCATATGATATCGGTGGCATATGTCAACTGTGTTTTTTCCTTTTTATACTGTTATGCTCTGGATTGGTAGAGCGGATTGTGAACGTTTTACTGTATGGGTTTTTTTTCTGGGTTGCTTTCCTCATGAAAGGAGACCCAGGAGACACTGTGGACTTCAGCTTCTTTTTGGTTATAGCTGTTCAGGCTGAGTACAGGAGACTTTGTTAGCGCTCTGTAGGGGTGTTGATGATCTTTCTCAGAGGAGCCTTTGCTCCTTATCAGGCAGTTTTTTGTAGAATGTTAACTCATATGCTTTGTAACTTTTTTATTCCTTATAAAAAAGTTCGATTTTTTTCCTTGGAAAAAAAAAAATCATATGGCTGCTGCAAAGGAAGTCTATTCCTCTTTGGATGCATGCAAAGGACCTCCCATCCTCATGTGAGATGACTCACCTATTGAGGTCACCGGAAAAGGTAAAGTGGAACTTTTACATGGAAGCTTTGAATATGTGCTTCATGTGCCAAAACATTCAGTAAACCTTCTTTTAGTTTATCAGATCACTCATTCCGACACTAAAAAGAGAGTGGAATTCATTCCAAATGTAGTGAACATATATGACCTACATAGCAGCTCCAAAATTGCAACTGGTGAGGTAAAAAATGGAGCTAGACTGTATACATTTTCTGAATTTATTGTATCTGAAGCCTCCTTATTGCTTACACATGCTGATGATAGTAGTAGGCTTTGGCACGAGATGTTTGGTCACTTAAATTACAAGTATATGTAGCAGCTAAGAAAGCATGAGATGGTGGAAGGCTTGCCAAATATAAGTTTCTCCAAAGGATTTTGTGAAGAGTGTGTCCTTAGCAAACATCCTAGAGAAAAGTTTGACACTGGCAAGACTCACAGAGCATCCTCTCCTCTAGATCTAATCCATAGTGATCTCATGGGGCCTTTTCTTCATCCTTCCATCAACAAAGCAAGGTATGTGCTTAGATTTATTGATGATTTCTCACGGTATACTTGGGTGTATCTTCTCAAGAACAAATCTGAAGTTTTTGCGCACTTTGAAGATTTCAAAGCACTAGTTGAGACACAGTCAAAGAGAAAGATCCAAGCTCTTCATACAGACAATGGGGGGGAATATGTTAACACAACACTTTAGAACCTTTTCCTTCATTCCGACATACAATTGCAGTACACAGTTCCATACACTCCTCAGCAGAACGGAGTTGCTGAGAGAAAGAACCGATCCCTCAAAGAGATGGCTTCCTGCATGTTACATGCTAAGTCACTGCCTCATAAGCTATGGGCTGAAGCACTTAATTGTGCTAACTACATCCGGAACAGATCTCCTCATAGGTCTGTCAAAGATCAGACCCCCTTTGAGGCTTGGAGTGGCACTAAACCAAAGGCCACCCACTTCCATGTTTTCGGCACTCGAGCATGGGCCAGGATCCCCTCTAAAAAGAAGAAAGCTCTTGATCCACAGAGCATTGAGTACATCTTTGTTGGATACCCTGATGGTGTGAAGGGATACCGACTCCTGATTTCCTCTACGGACAAGCTCATCATTGAGCGAAGTGTCAAATTTGAATAAAGTCTCTCGCATGCACCTCAATTGCTACATGCAGACACCTTTTATCTACCTTATGTCCGAGATCATGACTTAGTACACTCAGATGCAGATACAGAGGATTCAGATGCTGCGGTAGAGCATGAAGATGCAGAGATAGAGTTTTCATATACAAATCCAGGGCATGCATATGATGATCCACATCTAAGCCCAGATCGGGCTTCCAGCAGTGAATCATATTCCCCTATCATAAATCAGAGAACAAGGAGCTTACATGAGATATATGCACAAGACCACCCAGCTGCTAGAAAAGTTCTTGTGGGGGATAATCTTGATCTGCAAAGGAGTAGCTCAGAGTTTATTCAACCTCCTCTTGCCCTCACTACTACTGAACCATCACCATCTTGGCATTGTCATTTGGTTCATTCTTCTAATCCACAGTCTTATGTTGAGGCTGTTGGGAATCCATCTCGGGAGTCTGCCATGGAGGAGGAGTATAACTCCCTCTTCGAGAACCAGACCTGGGATATGGTCCCCCTTCCTTCAGGAAGGAAACTTGTCTAATGCAAATGGGTCTACAGGACCAAGAGTGCTGCAAATGGGAAAATCACCAAATAGAAAGCAAGGCTAGTAGCCAAAGGCTTCCAACAAGTGCATGACATTGATTATAATGAGACCTTTGCTCCAATAGCAAAGATGGATTCCATAAGCCTCGCACTTGCCATTACGGCTGCCCAGGGGTGGGAAGTACATCAGATGGATGTGAAGAATGCCTTTCTTCATGGAGACCTCTCTGAGGAGATCTACATGGAGCAGCCACATGGTTTCATTTAGGATTCATCCTTGGTTTGCAGATTGAAGAAATATCTCTATGGCCTTAAGCAGGCCTGAGAGATTGGTATGCGAATATGGATTCTTCTCTCTTATCACAAAACTTTAAAAGATGTAAGTCTGATCTGAATGTTTACATGCTCAGGACACATGATTCTCTTCTTATCTTAGTTTTGTATGTGGATGATCTCCTAATCACTGGCAGCTCAGCTTCAGCCATTGCTACAATCAAGAGGGCCTTGCATGAAAGGTTCTTGATGACGGACATGGGTCCATTACACTTCTTTCTTGGTCTTGAGATCAGCCAAGATGCCACAGGCATAAAACTCTCTCAGGATAAATATGCATGGGATTTCCTCGAGAGATTTCACATGACTGACTGCAAGCCAACACTGACTCCTTTTCTGTCTCGGGTCCGCCTTGAGGATGGAGGTGACACTCCATTAGTTGACAACACTCTCTACCGACAGCTAGTGGGGAGCTTATTGTACCTCACCCACTCCAGACCAGATCTCTCATATGTAGTAGGGGCAGTTTCTAGATATATGCAAGAGCCACATGACCTACACTGGAATGCTACCAAGCGCATCCTCTGATATGTGCAGGGCACCATCACCTTTGGATTCACTATGAAGCAGGCACTGCATTGAATCTCCTTGGCTTCGCAGATTCTGATTGGGCGGGAGACAACATTGATCGCAAGTCCACCTCTGGATATTCACTCAGTCTAGGATCAGGCCCTATCTATTGGTCGAGCAAGAAATAAGCTGCTATTGCTCTCTGTTCAGCTGAGGCTGAGTACAGAGGAGTAGTCAACATCACCATTCAAGCTCTGTGGCTACAACACTTCCTCACTGAGTTGGGCATCGAGTTCCACCAACGCATTGTCATCTGGCATGACAACCAGAGCACTCTTAAATTTTGCATGGATCTAGTACAGTGGCAGCGGACAAAGCACATAGAGATCCATATGCACTACATTAGATACTTAGTACATGATCGGGTCATTGATTTGTAGTTCTGTCCTTTAGCAGTTTAGACTGCAGACATCTTCACCAAGACATTCACTGAGCAGAAGTTTCACTCTCTGCACGATCGTCTTGGAGTGAAGGACACAGTTGCTTAACAATTGCATTTTCTTCCTCTTTTCTTTTGATTACATTGTATTTTGAGGAGGGGGGGTTTCCCATGAGGTTTTCCCTCTTTCCTCAATTTTAGTACAAGTTGCATTGTATTTTGGGTGACCTTTGGCCTTATTTGCCAGGGCCCATTTTCTATTTTCCCCCATAGCGGTGTTCAGGGGGGTGTTGGAACTACTACACCTACATGTGGACTCTTAGTTAGAGCATGGGACTATTGGTTACATATTTCAATTTGGTTTAGGTTCGATCCCCTGGTCCAGCAAGAAGGTGGAGACTCTTTCTTTATCTTCATGTGAAGAAGAGTATAGAGCAGTCAAAGAAGCAACTAAAGAAGTCATTTGGTTATGGAATGTTCTTATCGAGCTTAGTCTGGCTCCGAAATTGTCCACTGTGTTGAAATGTGACAATCAGGGTGCAATTTAGCTTGCTTATAATCCAGTATATCACTTCAAGATGAAGTATCTCAACCTTGATTCTCATTATATTCGAGTTCTTGTCATTGATGGTATTCTTTCTCTAGATTATTGTCCTATTGAGAAGCAGGTAACCGATATCTTCACCAAATACTTGACAGAAGCGAAGTGTGTGCATTTTTTTTCTTTGATTGGGATGAGGGAAGTTGTCATCAACGAGGAGAAGTAATGACTCCTTCCTTCCTTTGTGTTCGGACGGGCCCTCCTCCTAGCCATTATTAAGGGGGATCATTGGAATATATGATATTCCTTGGAAGGTAATAACGTTTTTGTATTATGTTGGAAGTTGTCCACAATCTTACATAAAAGAGTAATCCATTATATCCCATATTTATTATGGCATAGCATACTCTTGTATCCATTTAATATGTAAAGAGGTGTTATTTTGGAGAATTATATTATCCCACATTTAATATGTGAGAGTAACTCCTCCACATCTCTGGGTATATAATAGGGTCATGGGATCCTCCTAAGGAAGATACCATTTTGTAATACCATCACATCTTATCCTGTGCTAACAACATACTGCTACTTGTATTAGGTTATTTGTAGTTGCTCTCTTTGTAATATTGTAGGAGATTTATAAAGATAATAGAAGACAACCTTCCTGTGGTCATAGCCCAATTGGATGAACCACACATATCTTTTGTATTATTTTCCTTGTTCTCTTTCTATTCTTATTTATCTGTTGATATATTGTTTGTTTCTTAGATAGATAGCTAGTTTAGTAGATCTCATATTCTAACAATTACCTCGTGTCTTCTACCTTTTCTGCCTTGGTAGCATTCATATTTTTTCCATATATTCTTCATTACTAGTGTTGTTAATCCAAACCACATGTTCTTTGAATTGAGTTAGGTCAAATAGTTGTGTATTCAATTGTTATCTCTCTAGCTTGAATGCTTCTTTTATATGTTCTAGTCATATTACAAAAAAAATCATAAATATCAGAGTTAGCAAATCATGATGGTCTTATTGTCAATTTCTCAAATTTTATTACTTGCTCCTTTTGAAGTCAACATCCCTTTCTTTGAAGATGTTAGAAAAATTATATATTACAGAGCAATGGAACACATAAAATACATTGTAGAAATATAAACAAGAAAATGCATAAAACAAGAGAGACACAGATATACGTGGTTCACCCAATTTGGGCTACGTCCACGGAGAAACATCTAGTCCTTCCTTTTATATTATTCAGCAAAATTAATCGATACAACCTACAATAGATCTGTTGTAATTCCCTCTTCGCTCTCACACAATCTCCTCTTTTTTTCTCGCTCAGAATACATATCTACATAGATGCAATACAATTCCCTCATATATAGCAAGGGGTTTCCTTCTAGGGAAAAAATCCCTAAATTAAACGTAACTTCTACTATCAGATATTTGTCTAATGAGCAACCAGATTGACTATGAAATTACAATAGTTTACAAGGAAAATTTACATCTTTTTTTAGCTTCAAGGGCATTGCCCCCGATCCCCTACTAAGGGGGCTCCCAAAGATCATAGTTTCCCCCCATGGCCCCTCCTTGCAACATACATTTTATGGGTGGTGTTATCGCCACATTATGAGCTGGGGTCCAATGTGGTGATACCTCTAAATATAGAACATAATTAGGATCCACAACCAATAATCTCCCACTTATAGACTGAATATAGAAACTCCAATGTTTCTTCATTTGTTTGAAAAAGACTCCACTTTCGACCTGGCTATTTCTCATATTCTTCGTCATACTTGAAGACCAATTGAAACTAAGCAGAATCTCAGTTTCTCCCTGGTTACAACTTTTATTAACATATCTGCAGTGTTCTGGCTAGTGTGAATCTTTTCGAGCTTCAATATTCCATCTTCCAGTGCTAACTGTATGAAATGGTACTTGAGCTATATATGTTTAGTCTTGGAATGAAATATAGAGTTCTTTGCAAGATGTATGACACTCTGGTTGTCACTGTATAACCTGCCCAACTCCTGCTTCTTACCCAATTCATCCAGAAACCTTTGTAACCCAATAATTTCTTTACTAGCGTTTGTAGCAACAACATACTCTACTTCTGTTGTTGAGAGTGCAACAACACTTTGTAGTTTTGAGACCCAACTGGCAGTTGTTCCACTTACAGTAAACACACACCCTGTGGTGCTCCTCCTATTATCTCTATCACCCGCCATATCTACATCAACATATCCTTGTACAGCAATGTTTGAACCACCAAAGAAATATGCTTGACTTGTGGCACCTCTCAAATACCTGAGAATCTACTTCACTGCCATCCAATGTTATTTTCCTAGATATTTCATGTACCTGCTTACAACTCCCATCGCATGTGAAATATCAGGCCTTGTGCGGGCCATTGCATACATTAGGCTTCCATCTGTTAATGCTTATGGAAATTTAAACATATAATTCGTTTTTGCTTGAGTCTTGGGACACACCCCCTTACTTAGCTTGAAATGGCTAACCAAAGGTATACTAGTTTTTTTTTTGCATTCTACATATTAAATCTTTTCAACACCTTTTCTATGTACTCACTCTGATACAATGTTATTTTTTTATTCTTTCTGTCTCTAGTTATTCTCATACCAAGGATTTCTTTTGCAGCATTGAAATCCTTCATTGCAATTGAGTTTGCTAATTTTCATTTGAACACATTTATTTCATGCATGTTAGAACCTGCAACAAGCATGTCATATACATACAATAAAAATATAATATAGTTGCCATCATTTTTCCTTTTGAGATAAACACAATGATTAGAGTGACATCTAGTATAACCTTGTTCAGACATAAACATGTCATATTTTAGAGACCACTGCCTTAGAGCCTATTTTAATCCATATAAGCTCTTATTCAACCTGCACACTAGTTTCTCTTTCCCTTTTACCTCATATCCTTGTGATTGCTGCATATATATCTCTTCCTCCAAATCCCCATGGAGAAAGGTTGTGTTTACATCTAATTGCTCAAGATGCAATTCTTCAGTTGTTACTAGACTTAAAATGGTTCTGATTGAAGTCATTTTAACAAAAAGAGAAAATATCTCATCAAAGTCTATACCCTTTTTTTGTGCAAACCCCTTCACCACAAGTCTAGTTATATACTGAGGAGTCCATATCTTCTTTCATGGCTTTCTCCCACTTCTTCTTAGTTTCTATCTGCACTGCTTCTTCATAAGATTTTGATTCACCAGAATGAGTCAACAATACATAATATAATGAAGGAGAGTATCATTCAGGGGGTCTCCTTATCTTGGTAGATCTTCTAACACCACTTTTAGGTGTTTGAGGTGATTTTTGTTGTTGTCGTTTAGGCTATTGATCATTATGATTTTTAGGCACCTTCACTTATTCTGTGATATCATCAAACACTGTGTATTCTCTGTTTCTTTTTCCTATTTATTTTCCTGTGTCTAATCCTTATACAAAACCTTTTCATTTAATATGACATTTTGGCTCCTAATGATTTTGTGTTTTTCATAATCATAAAAGTGGTAACCAAAATCATTAACATCATATCCAATAAAGGTACATATCTTTGATTTTTCCTCAAGTTTTGTTCTATTTTCTTTATTATTGTGGGCAAAGGCTTGACAACCAAAACTCTTTAAAAATGAGTAGTTTACATTTTTACCTGTCCATGCCTCCTCTGGAATACCACCATCCAAGGAACTTGATGGCCCTCTATTTATTAGATAAACAACAGTATCTACAACATCTGCCCAAAATTGTAGAGGCAATCATGCATGCACTCTCATGCACTTTGCATGATCCATTATTGTCTTGTTCATCCTTTCTGACACACCATTTTCGTATGGTGTTCCTAGAATTGTCTTATCTCTGTGAATTCCATTCTTAGAACAATACCTATCAAATTCTTCGCTGCAATATTCACCTCCATTTTTTGATCTAAGACACTTCAACCTTTTTCCTATCTTATTTTCCATCAAAGCTTTCCATTTCTTGAAAGTATCAAATACATCAGATTTATTTCAAATACAATAAATCAAGGTTTTTCTGCTTGCATCATCACTAAAATAACATAATAACGAGATCTGCCAAGAGATGATACCCGAGCAGGTCGCCATACATCTGTGTGCACAAGCTCTAATTTTTCGCTCTTCTTTTCTTTCTCAACTCTAAGGAATCTGACTCTCTTTTATTTTCCATAAACACAATTCTCACGTAATTTTAAATCAACATGCTTCAAACTTAGCAATAAATTTATCGAGTAAAGAATCTACATCACATTCTCACTCATTTGTTCGAGTCTATGATGCCACAATGCCATATATTCTCCTATAGAGATTAAAACATTAACATAATTAGAAATATCGTTGGATAAATACAATGTACCAACCTTTTCTCCTTTTGATATTACCAGGGCTCCTTTAGTGACCTTCCAGGTTTTATCTGTAAAAGTAGTTACATAGCCTTCACCACCCAACTACCCTGTTGAAATTAGATTTTTCTTCAAATTTGGCATATGCCTTGCCTCCTTCAATAGTCATTGATTTCCATTTTGTTGTTTTATGAAAACTGTACACATTCCAATGATTTTATAGGGTTTATCATCACCCAATCGAACTTGTCCAAAATCTCCTTGAACATAATCATAAAAATGTTTTCTATCAGGTGTAGCATGGAATGAGGAAACTAAATCTAACACTCAGACATCGATAATATTTTCTAATGAAAGAATCAAAGCATATTTCAACACATCACCTATCACATTCGCTTCATGATTGTTTTCTTGTTGCGTATCTCCTTCTTTTCCCTTCTGATAGTTGCAGTCTTTCGTAAGGTGTCATTTCTACCCGCATTTCCAACACACTATCCCTGATCTAGAATTGGAATATGCCTTTCCTTGACTTACTATGATATCTTGGGCTCTTTCCTCTTTCCATTTTTATTCCCCTAGTCTTTGCATTCAAAATGTTACCTGATGTCCCACTGGAGCTTTTTTGTCGAATTTTCTCACTAAGGATTGCACCAAAAACATCATCAAACTTTAAAGTACTAGAGCCAGAGATAGAGTTACTAATGGCCATAACTAAACTATTCCAACTTTCTGGCAATAAGAACCAAAATAACAGAGCCCTAACTTCATCATCAAAAGTTTCCCCTACAAAAGTTAACTAATTGTAACTGTATTAAATTCATGGAAAATTTTAGGGGTGAATTTTTCGCCCTTGGGCTAAATTAAGGGGTTTTATATTTTTATTGGGCGAATATTTTGTATCATAGTACATTGTTACAAATCACCTCAATTTTATTTATTTTTATTTTTATTTTTTAATTATGTATGGAGGTTAGCCCACTTTATTTTAAAGGAGAGGGTAAAAAAAGTAAATTTAGCCCTGGAAATTAGGAGTTACAATCTTCCATTCGCCCTCATTTTCAAGAAAATGTATTTATGATAGTTATAAATAAAAATATAAATACAGTGGAGGTATGATAAATAAATAAAAGCTCTTTTTATACTTACTTCAAAGGTATGGTAAATAAATAAAAATACAAATAAACTAGAGGTATGGTAAATAAATAAAACTTCTTTTTATATTTAGTCCATAACCCTCTTTCTATTTAAGAAGGCTCAGTAACAAAGTTTCATTTAAGTGAATCCTATGGGCCAAATACCATATTTATAAATGAGGTATGGTAAATTAATAAAAATATAAATAAATGAGATGTATGGTAAATAAATAGAACGTTTTTTTATATTCACTCCACATGTCACCTTATATTTATGAACACGCAAGCGTGTAAATAAATAAAAATATAATTAAAGTGGAGGTATGGTAAATAAATAAAACCTCTTTCTATATTTAGTCCATAACCCTCTTTCTATTTAAGAAGCCTCAAAAAAGATGTTTTATTTAATTGAATCCTATAGGCCAAATACCCTATTATAAAAAATGTATGGTAAATTAATAAAAATATAAATAAACGAGAGGTATGGTAAATAAATAAAACATTTTTTATATTTACTCCATAAGCCACTTTATATTTACGAACACTCAAAAAATGTGTTATATTTAGGTGAAGCCTATGGGCCAAATACCACGGGCCAAATTATTATTAATACCATGCAAAATACATTATTAACCCTAATATTAGTATTAATAAAAATAAAGATGGCACATGGTATTGAACCATGGTATTGACATGGAATGCAACCTATTTAAAGGGGGGGATTAAACTAGCATAGATCCATCTTTACTTTGGATCAAATATTGTGAGATGCAAACTAACATAAAGTGAAAAAATATTTGATCCCTCTCGGGGCTTGGTAGATTAAGAGTAAAAATGGATTTTATAATTTAATGTCACTTAAACATTTTAACTTGGTTAAAATAAAAAAAAATAAAGTAAAAATAAATTATTAATTTTATTAATTTTTATAAATTACTAATAATAGTTTTTAAGCTCCAGGTTGATGATAACCCATAGTATTGACCCATGGTAATACCATGGTATTCATGTGAGCATAGGCTATTTAAAGGGGAAATTCTATTAGCTTCGATCCATCTTAATTCCAGGTCTACCAAGTGCTGGGAGGGATAAATAGATTTCATCCCTCTAAGAGTGGTAGATGTGGAGTTAAGATGGATATAGGTTGGTTTTTATGATAATGAATATATTAAATAGACTTAGGAAATTATATTGTAAAAAAAATCTTAAGGTGAATGGTTAAAGTTACATTTAGTCACTTCACAAAATTTAGTAAAAAATACCGATATCTCCATTACTATTGGTTTTTCCGATTTAATAAAAAAAATTAAAAACAATGAAATCTTAACTCTTTCTACATCACCCTCACACAAGAGATGCCCAGATTTCCCGCCATTTTTCAAACATTCTCAATATAATATCTTCATGAAAAAGTTTCGTTACTGATTTTGGATTAGTTGTTTGAAAAATATGTTGGTTTGTACAACCTTTCATCTTCTCTTCTATTCTTAGTTTGTCGTAATGATCTGTAGGTGTTGGGTCACTACACCATATCGTCCTAAAAGGCGGAGATTGTGCACCAAAAAGGAAATTAATCCACATGTTACAATGCTATTAAAAATGGTATGAAGGTAGTGAATTATGCTAATAAGAAATTTAGATTGGGAGAGACGTAATTAAATTTTATTATTTAATTGAAGATTTCCAATTAAAATAATAATAAATCTACATTTATATATTGATTGGAAGGCTTTTGGAAATGGTCACTTCTTTCCATTAGATCCCCTTCAGGCCTTTGGGATACCTACTACTTCATTATATTATATAGTTGGGGCTTGCTACTTATTGGCGTGTTGGGGTAAACAAACTTGATGTGTTTTTTTCTTTTTTATCTTGCTGTTGGATTCTATGGAATAAGAAAGAAATTTGATAGCTTGGCAAAAGTGGTAGAGAAAACATTAATCTCTCCTACCATGACAAACATGGCCACTAAAACTTGCAATATTGTTTGTAGGAAGTGAAAATTATGTTTCTTTTTTCCAAACATGTATGTTAGTATATTATAGTTTAATGAATATGTTTTATTATTATCATATATGGTTTCATACTTTAACAAAACATTTTCTAAGACTTCACAATGTTTTATTATTCAGTGAAACATTTTCCAAGATCTTACAAGATTTTATAATTCAGTGAAAGATTTTCCATGACTTTACAAGATAATACAATGTGGTGAGAGATTCACCAAATATATATTAGTGATAAAATCACCTCCCATTTTTCTTATGTATCATGGGGATTAGCCCATTTATTATACATATAAATTTAGGGTGGTTCTTAAAATTTTCCTTGATTAAATTCATTTAAATGATCAGCAACAAATCCACCTTCTGACAACTTCATACTAAATAAACGCTTCATAAGAAATACGTTATTTGAGGCTGAGGATTTTTCATATAGTTTGGCCAATGCCAACATTAAACCCTCTTTTGTCATTTCCTTTGAAATATTAAAGGCTACCGATGCCGCTAAGCATAGTTGTATTGTTCCAGGTGCCTTTCTATCGAGAATATCCCATTTTGTGTATGTCATATTCGTCGGCTTCTTTATCTTTCTGCTCAATGGTAGGTACAAATCTTTCTGATACAAATAGTTTTCCATTTGCATCTTCCACAGCAAGTAGTTTTGGCCATTAAATTTCTCAACCCTAAACCTAACATCTTCCACCATTTCTCCCACTTGAACCAGAAACCCTTCTCTCCTATGATTTTATTAGCCAAATAGACCTTTGGCTCTAATACTAGTTGTTAGAAAAATTATACGTTACAAATCAATGGAACACATAAAATACATAAAACAAGAGAGACAAAAATATACGTAGTTCACCCAATTTGGGCTACGTCCACAGAGAAATAGCTAATCCTTCGTTTTATATTATCTATCAAAATGAAGAGATACAACCTACAACAAATTCTTTGTGATTCCCTTTTCGCTCTCACACAATATCCTCTCTCTTTATTGCTCAGAATATAAATCTACATAGATGCAATAAAATTCCCTCATATATAGCGATGAGTTTCCTTCTAGGGAAAAATATCCTAAATTAAATATAACTTCTACCATCAGATCTCCACCTAATGTATGGCCCAGATTGACTACGAAATTACAACATTTTACAAGGCAATTTTACATCTATTTTTAGCTTCAGGGGTGCTACCACCGATCCCCTGCCACAGGGGGGCTCCAAAATATCACAACCACCCCCTGGACCCCCCTTGTAACGTATCTTTTACGAGCGGCATTTCTGCCACATGCCGAACTGGGGTCCAATGTGGCAATACCTCTAAATAAAGAATATAATGAGTCTCCACACCCAATAGAAGAGACCATATCAGATGCTGATAAATACCATGCTTGTCTATCATGCTTTTGTGTATTGACTAGCCATATGGACAAGTTCTTACCCCATCCAATTCTTATCCAAGACATACATGATTATTCTTCCAAGTAGATTTATGTATCTAATTTTTCCTATAGAACTTTTCTGAAGACATGAATCTACTATCTCATGAAGAACTTCCATCAAAACAAACTTCTTCTTTTACTTTCCTTGAAGATAATTTCTATGATGAGACTCCTTTCTTAAGACGAGAAATGCTTCAATTATCCCATCATGCTACAACTTGACTATCTTCATACCTTCTTTCTATGTCATAATACTTCTTTCATATGTTGGATAATGATTAATATCATGGATCCTTGTGATCCCTTTCTTACTAATTGAATGCTTCTATGAAGTCTTCGATTTGAAGATTGAGACATATAGAATAACATAGTACTTACTTTTCAAAAGAGTGTCCAACTTGATGATGATGTATTGAAATATCTTGATGCTCTCAAGACTTTTCAAGATACTTTAAAGATGTCCTAGAATGATGATGTCTAGGATGAATGGTACAATAGCTACTTGAAAGATGAATGTTGATGCTTTCAATAATGTAGATGATGTTAAGAGGATACTTGATGCTCCTTAAGTGATTTATTCTTGTAGATATGTGTTCCAAATGATTAGTGATAAAATATATGAAAAGAGAGAGATTTATAAGGTGATGATATTCTTCAAAAGACAATTAGTAACCAAGAGCCTTAAATGATAGAGAGAGGGAGAGAAGGATAGTTGATATAGTAGCCTTCCTTAAATATGATTGATGAAACTCTCTTCCTTAAACCCTTCCTTATGTCCTCCCTTATGTCATTCCCTATGTCCTTCCTTATATTCTCCAAAGTAACTTTGATGAAAGTCTTCCACTTATTCCAACAAGAATGATACTCAAGCTGCCTTCCCCTCACCTTATCTTTGATACCATGTTGAGAAATCACTAGGGCAACAATTAGGGTTGATTTCTCTTCACTTGATAATTTCTTGTGATTATATGTTGGATTCTTGTTCCTTTTATTATGTTCTTTCCATCAAGCAAATACCAAAGCCATAAACCATTATGATCACAAAAATACAATGAATGGAATATTTAGGCTCCAAGCCTCTGCAAAACCCCACAAAGGGGAAAACCCAATCAAATTTTCTCTTCTTATAGAATTAGATCAATGTGAGAAATATAAGATCTAAACTTTAAGACCAAGACTTCCCATAAGATCTATGTCGACCCTCCTTTAGAGCTCTTCCAACAAGTCAAATTCAACTAAAGTCAAAGATAGTAAAACTTTCTAAATTTTGTCAAACTTCAAAATTTTGGTCCATACAACAAAATTTCACCCCTTGCAACTAGGTTTGTAATTTTCGGCCCCCACAACGCTTTTAATTTTGCACATGTGATAGAAATTATGGAAAAAGATTCCTCCTTTTACCTTTTCTATCTCTCCTTTGACTTTTACTCTTTTCCTTGACTTCTTCAATGGTTTGCCTCTCTTCTTGGCACAAAAACCAAACTTTCTTTAGATGATCCAAATGAGGATTATTTGCACTATATTTATACACATCCAGGAGGTTGAATGGCGTTATCCTCATATTCACATAAACAATCAATATGTCCATATTGAATCATAGGTATTCACAAAATAGTGAAACTATGAAATTATTAATAATGAAAGTAGACTTACTCTAGAAGTTTATGTATGACCAAAGATAAGGATATTAAGAGAAGTTAGGGACAAAGATCACACAAAATCAACTAAGATATTTGTGGAGATATTCAATGAGATATTGTGGAAATTTTTATGGAGAAGGTTCAACCAATTAGCCAAATTAGTATTTTTTTTATGAAAACCTCAATGATATAATATGAGGCCGCATCTGTGAGAGAATTATGTATCATTATTATTTGTGAAAATACAATTAGGCTAAAATCCTTTTCTGCCATGTATTTTGTATCTTGATGTTATTATTTAGTTTGTATAAATTACTTCAAATGGGTCCCTTCCAAGGTCGACTTATCCAAGCAGGGCCAACTTGGTATTTTGGAGACAAAATTGACATTTTTGACTCAAATAAAATTACTTTCTTTCTTCTTTCAAAATTCCAAATGGTACTTGACTCTAGTACAATAATTTCACTCATGACAAATATTATTTTGACTCAATAAACCCCAGAATCATGAATAACATGCTGGACCTAGAAAACAAATTGAATTGAGCATGAAACCCATGCATATAAAAATATCCTTTTCTTCTTTTGATTTTACAACAAATATATATAATGACATAAGCACAATGAAATTTATGAAGACCGAACCTAGTTATAATTTTCAACAAAGGGGAGAATTACTGTCTTTGAACTTAACACCTAATGTGCATGATATGGTGGCTGGGGCGGTTGGCTTTCACACCCCCCAGCCATGTTCGAATCCTGCCGGCCGCAGCGCGATGCTGCTGCCCGATGCTGATGACGTGCCTGATGTTGATGTCTCTCGCGCGATGCTGCGGCTGATGTGTTGATGTATGTGTTTCATTCTGCGGCTGATATGCTGATGTATATGTTTCATTCTGCTCGCTTCGGCATGTATGTTGAAATCAATCTGTTCGCTTCCGCGATATATGTACTATGTTGATTTTCCCTCTGAAAAAACAAGGAGAAATAGAGTTTTCGACAAGACTAGATAAGAGAAGAGGAATAATAAAAAAATCAAGGGTGAGTAGATGGGAAATAAGAATGGCCAATTCACATAGAGACAAGGAGGTTAAAAAATAGGACAAAGAACTCCCCCCAAAGATAAAATTTGTCACAAATATAGCTAATCCAATCAAAATAAGCAAAACACACAATCATTTCCCAAGAAAATATTTAATCCAAGACATAAAGGGAAGTTATATTCTCTTAAGGAAAAATACTTGAATAAAAAACACTCCCCTTATTGAGAAATATAGGGCATAAAAATTAGGTGATTTCCCTTCTAATGATAACTAATTGTGAATGATTTTTACTTCTTTATATTAGGATGTTCCCTTTACTTAAATTATTATAGTGTTCTTCTTCATCAAACAAATATCAGTGCATAAACAATAAAGGAACAAAATGTAGGTGATCAACCAAGGTCAAAACCTCTCCAACTTGAGATGAAAACCCAAATGAATTCTTCTTCTTATAGAGACTTCAATTGATGAATACCAAGACCATGACCAAGACCCTTGACAATGGATCTTTCCAAGACCAAGTTAGAAGATCCTTATTCTTTTCTTCTTCTTCTTACTTAAGTCAACACAATTCAAACTTCCTTCATCTACTGCACTTCTAAGCTACCCTGAAATTTCGGTCCTTTTCCACAAACTTGTAGTTCGTACTTCTATAATTTTGCATGTGGGAAGAGTTGGAATGATCTTGGAGGTGATTCTCTTCCTTCTCTATACTTGGAGACCTCTTTAGGTGAACTTGGATAGCATTGGAGCTAGTGTAGAGACCCTTTTTGTGACTTCCTCTTGGATTGTTTTAACACTACTACAAAAACCTTATTTTTCTATCACACAAATGAAGATACTAGCCCAAAAATAATGCTAAACAACTTTGATTATATTCCTCCTTCCTTCGCTTGATGATAACCTCTTCCTCTAGTGATTCTTGCACTTATTTTTTGTTCTTATGCTTCACTGAAATTCTTATCTCCAAATGAAGGTCAATTGTCCTATATATAGTGATCATTTCTTCTAAAATAAGCCGACTTGAACTAGTGCCTAGGCAGACATGTCCTACAAGAAACATATTTGTGCTGATGTCAAGGTGACCTTGTAACATGGTCCTGGAGGGTTCAAAAATTTTATTTTACAATGAAATACATGCCCAAATGGGCCTTTCATCTTTGACATTGACTCAATAGAATTTAGGACATGATGAGAAGTCCTAAAAGCTCACAATGGGAGTCTTAACTAGAAATAAAATTCCTTGAGCAAGAAAGTCGTGACTCAAGCATTATAAAAATAATTTTATTTTCTTCTTTACATCAATTGCATAAAATCATGATTACACATGTCATTATGCAAACCAGAACTAGTTACACTTTTCAACACTCCCTATTAACCAAGGAGGTATTCATAATCCATGCAAGGTACTTGGATATTATCAATCTAAAGAATTCTCATAAGAAGACTCAGATTGGTAACCCGTCTGTATAACATCATATCAACCAGCATTGTAATATAGAAATTCCTTAACTAACAAATCCATCTCTCCACAAGATTATAGCTCAATGATGGCAAGACTTATGATCTATAGGCACCCTCATCATTGTCTCTCTCAAAACATACCCCACCCAGGTTCTCTCAAAATATGTTCCACTAGGACTATTCTTATCTTAGATTCCTAGTCCTCAAAAAATATTGGTCCTCTATGACTACTCTTATCCTGGATGCCCTAACTCATCCTCAAAGAGTATCAGATGCCAGATGTTTACCCAATCCTCCAATCTGTCTTTCCAAGTGAAGACAAGAATGATGTGTCTATCTCTCAATTTCAACTTAGTGGGGACATACCCATTCCACTAAAGGAATGTAACCATTCCTATAAACAGGAATGTTCCCTCTTAAGTAGGGACCTGTTTTCAGCAGCTCTTTAGGTGGAGATTGTTGTAACATGATTTATCTTTGATAAGCTAGTTTTTTATTTATAAAAGAGCCTAAGAAAAAATGAAGAATAAAAATGGAAATATGAAAAAATAGAAAAAAATAAAATAAGAGATGAAATAAAACCCAAATAAAATAAAATCAAGTTTGTATAAGTGTGCATGTTTAAATGCCACTTCATACAAATAAATTGCATTGTAATAAATCAAGGTTTTGTGCGCATATTGTTTACATGCCACAACCTTTTCTTGTCATTTGGATCATACAGTTTAATCTTGAAAAAATCTTTTAAATTATGTTTTAGATTAGAGAATAAGTTCACCAAACTGTTTAATCTTGGCCGAACACTAGAAGATAGGATATAATAGGATAATTTAATGGCTTAATATGCTCAAATTTTGGCCAAAGTTGTATTTGATTAGGATTACCAGTGAATTAGGAAAATAATGGACGCTAGTCTAAATGTACCAAAGTTAGATTAAGTTTTAATTAGGATTTAATTACCTTTTAAAAAGGTGATTAATTTTGTGTAAATAAACATTGATATGCTTTTAGTCAAAGTCAATAAATTACAAAAGCAATTGGTCATGAAGTAATAAAGGTCAAGCACAAATGAATGGTGATCTGGCTTCCCGCCCATATTAATGGCGCGGAAGCCATTTTGCACCCACTCACTATGTATGTGATAATGACAAGGGGGTGTGGGGGTTGGGCAGGGGGGGCTGCAAAAATAAGTTTTACCCATGAAAACCCCCCGCTACGTGTCACCTCTTCCATTCTTCGTACCCCCCTCACTCATTACCACTTACCACCACCCCCCTGAAATCTGCCCATCTGGTTTCACACACCTCTAGATACCACGTAAATGGTAATATCTTCATGCTCCTTCTTCTTCTAGTCGTTGCATGCCACGTGTCCCTATCCATTGTCTTCGATTTGTTACTCGCTATATGTTTCCTCCCGTTACTATTCTCCCTCTCCATTAGATGCCAATTTTCTTGATTAGTAATAACTTTCCCATAACGGTAAACTTATCCTGATTATAAAAATCCCCTCACCCCATTACGCCTTCTTTTCTAAACTACACTTTTCACTATTTGATTGAGTACATTTTTCCTGTTTTACATTCTATGCCTCTGCCGAACTTACAAACAATACGCGTCATCTTAAGGTATTGTGCTCATTTTTCTATTATCCTTTATTACAATTTTGTAATCATGGATCCTAAGGGAAAAGATAAACCATCTTTGAGTTCTTCTTCATTACAAGAAAACCCATAAGCCTCTGATGCCTTAGACCTGGATAACATTCCATTGGCTAAACAATATTTCAAAATCATAGACACAGAGTGTGAATTTGACATGTTCAAATTAAACAATTGGCTTAAACAGACCTATCTTGACTCTGACGATGACGTAAATCTATGGGAATCCATTTTTCCCCTTTACATGTTTCCTCAAACACATTGCTTTCCTGGTCTAGTCATGTGGTGCCAAGCTAAGTATAATCATTTGGAGATAACTATGCTAGCTTAGAATGGAGACATTCTAATAGCTATCACCCCAAATATTATCAACAAGATGCTTATGATCCCTGGAAAAGGTTCCCTTAGCTCTTTCTCCATTGTAGTATTAGTGTACCTATATCATAAGCTCTCCTTCCCTCAAAGAGCACAAATTTTTGAGATATTTCTCATTGAAAATGCTAAACTACCTAAAAAGAATCCCCCTTATCCACATCCATGTTCCATGAGAGAGCTAAACACATCATTTCCCTAGTTTCTTGCTTGTTAGGCTACCAAACATATCAATGGGTAGATGAAGCTATACTAGATTATCTATCAATTTTCTCTAAAGAAAGCAAGCTTGCCTTCATGTATAATTACAGTCAATTCTTGGCTGAAATTATGCACAAGAAATTGATGAATATTACTATTGAAGGAGTGTTTAAATACTCCTATATGCTCGTACACATGATTACTTTTCAACAGGGAGACATGTCACCTATTGTGCTACACAAGAAGGATAATCAACAAGTGAATCAAGGAGTCACATAGTGGACCTCATTGATTAGGAAGAACTCAACAGAGTTCAAATTTTCAAACTTCATTGATTGTTTCATTCACCTAGTTGCACAGCTTCTCAGTAGCCAAAGTGAACCTAGGATCAATACAGAAATAAAAAGAATCTTGCATCTCAATGATCAAGCTAGAAGAGGAAATTGCTATCTTTACTAGAACTACAAAAATATTAGAGTATATGGCTTCAAATTGGTTCCATATAAATTGCCAAAATATGTTCCAATGAGAATTTTCTCTCTATAATATATTAGGAAAATGATTAATATGGATTAACTTCATTTTATCTCAGGGAAGAGGAAATCGCAGTTTAAGATAAAGTCACACGTAGGATCATTCATTTGTAATACTAGATCAACATGTTTAGAAGTAGATTCCATCCTCAAACATATCGGTTTTCAACCAAGCTTCACCTGGTCTTATGACCCATTCAATATTATTTCAAACTTAAGCGTAGAACTCAAAACCACACCTTACGATCATACACCAAGACCAAAGATTGATAAGTATAGAAATCAAGAACAGTGGGAGGAGAATACACTCCAAGAAGCAAAAGAACATGTTTTATCTCCTTCTACTCTTCATACTCCTACTTCTCACACTAAATAGGACAAGAGGCCTGGAGAAGGTTCTTCATCATCAACAGTTGGAGAAGAGGAATTCATTCATTATCATAATAAATCAAGGATTGACTGCAAAGGCACTACTACTATTCAAGGTCATAAGGGCCCTATAATCATCAATTTGGATGATTCACGAGTTTCTAAAGGGACAAAAGAAGTTGTAATTACTACTCCATCTTCTTCTTCGACTTCACAGACTTTGTTAGAAATCACCCAATCTGGAGGAGCAAGTGAAACAGAGGAGCCAAATATCTGCACTAATTTCATTGAAATTAAGCAGAAGAATGAAGCTTTAAAGACAAATTTTTATGCACAGTTTTGGAAGCAGAATTCTAGGGTATAATGCAAATGGAATTTATAAAGTCTCAAGTGCCTTTTCCAATGGCTTCTTCTGATTACAAGAAGACTATATTTTCTTTTGATGCTAATCATATACACACAATTTATCAAATGGACATGCATAGGCAGTCAGGTGAGATGCTTTTCTCTACCATTACCAATACTACTATGGCATTGTCAAAACTCAGAATTGCTTTGTGAAATGTGCAGTCACAATTGTAGATTGAAAACATTTCATCTTTTGCAAAATATAGCAGGGTCAATTCATTAGAATACATAGTGATTAAAATTGGATATGACCCTACTGATGTTAAAGATGCAATAGATATTATCAAAAAGAAAAATGAAAATATTATAGCATTGAGGAAGTAGCTCAAATTGCCTCCTATAGAGGACCCTCAAACCAAGGAGATAACAAAAAGTGAACAACACAAGGAAGAAATTCTCAAGTTGATCATTGACCAGAATATACAGATAAATACCATGGAAGAGAAAATTGAGAAATTTCTTCAAGAAAAATAGCAATCGGCTCAGTTAGCTACAACTCCCATCACAACTATTCCTATTACAGTGTCCAGAATAGCAGTGGAATCGACATCAGCCACAGTAGGATCTACATCAACAGAAGGAGATTTGAGCAAAGTATTACATGAGATGACTCACCAGAAACAGGAAAATTAAAGGCTTCATAAAAAAATTAAGAATCTAGAGGTTCAGAAGATAAAAAAAATTATAGTTTGTATGTTGAAGAAATATAGAAGACCCAAAGGTTGACAAGAAGGATAGAAGAGTCACAATGTGAATCATTAATGGCTCAAGCCTTAGCCCAAGCCAAGGAAAGCAACTGGGTTGATATTAGTCAGGCCATAAATGAAGTATGGCCCTCCATACAAATCATTTTTGAGCAAGAAGAACTTATAAACAGATGTTATATAGTTATTGAAGAAGTTAAAGAACTTGTTAAAGGAAAATCGAGTGAAGCTATGGAAAGTTCTTAATTCAAAAACCATGGCCGAGTTAGAGAAAATTACGATTCTCGAGAGAACAAAAACCATTTTGGAGATTAGGAAAGTTTTGCAGAAAAATAACTTTATGACTCAGTTAGGGCTAAGTACCAAACCCTGAAGACTTATGTTCAGAGGTTTCATTTTAATTTTAATTTAATCAATCAGAAAGGACTGCAAGGATTAGTGGCCCCAAATGACAGGTTAATCAGTGTGTAGGAATACTACCAAAATATTTATATGATAGCAAATGATAAAGAAAGTTTTCTTGTTTTCACTTTTATAAGCATCCTTTCCATGTTATCTTTACCCTTCCATGTGTCGTTTTCAATTTCATTGGCTTTTTGTAAGTGTCGTTTGCACTTTCCTCTTATTGTCACAAGTGTCATATTTTAGCATGACAAGCATCGCACATTGCACATATGTAGTTTTTGTTTGTTTCAAGGGGTAACCTTGGTGTTAATGAACCATTATTATCATTTCGATATGTATCTCACTCATTCCCAAGTTTTAGGCACTGTCTCACAAGTATTGTCATTGTCATCGTAAAGTGTACCTTTAGTGTTGCACTTGGGGAAAGTTGTCGCAATGTCATTGCATTGAGGAAATTATGTTGTTCATGCATGATAAATGGTCTATTTTGTGTCATAAACTATTATAAGTGTGGGATCATTCTCTTGATTTGTCCCTATTCACTTTGGCCTCATTGATCACACACTTAACCAAATCCAGAAAAACTTCTTGACCCAACAACTTGGCCTCACTCAACCTTCTTGAACTACACATTGCACAATCCCAACCCTCACGCTTAGAGCTTTCCTCTTGGAATTGCATAATGTAAAATCTCTGCCTTCTAGAACTGCACATTATGCGGTCTTAGTGCTCAGTCCCAACCCTTGAGCTCCATAACTACGCAATCTATGCCTTAGTCAATTTCCTCTACGCACTACGTAGTCTCAAGAAACAAGCCTCAAGTTGAGCTCTTGAACTATGGAACTGCACAAGCCCTAGGCCTTTGTCCCTCTAGAAGTATGCAACGAGAAGCCTTAAGCCTCACACCTCGAGCTTGACCTCTTGAAACCCTCATTTCATGCGGAAAGAGTCAATTTTGTGGACAAAACCGACCTCCCTAGAAGCTAAGGCTTTCTAGTGACAAACAAAACAATCAAGCACTATCTTTCCCTAAATATGCATTTAAAATAAAAGCAACCAGGTGTTTAAGGCTTACCTCTAGTCCAACGCTTGTTTGTAGTAGCCAAGCCTCTCCGATCTAGATGAGCTCCTCCTTCTCTTTGAAACCTGCATTCACTAACAAGCAAACAATTACATAGCACCTGAATAACTCATATAATAAAACATATTCATCATAAAGACCAAGGAGTTTATGAAACAAATTATATATAACAACTTGTTGAGAAAAATGAACTTAATTGTATTAATTGGAAACAAAAGAAACCATTACAACCAGTGCCTTGATGTTGTGCAGGTCCCTCCCAGGGTCCAGCAAGAGTTCTCCTTTACTTTGATCAGCTCACCCACTTCCAAATGAAGCTAAGAAAGGATTGGAATCTCTCCTCTCAAGCTCTAAAAGGGAGTCCTAATTTCAGCAGCATCTACCCTTAGGAATGTTCAACTTTCAACCTCCCCTCCCTCTGGCCCAATGCCTGTACTTATAATGCTTTGGAGGAAGTTAATCAGGTCCACCATCAATGGGATAAGCCCCTCTTTCAATGGGATAGCTCCCCTCTTGATGGGATAAGTTCCTCTTTCTTTGGGATGCATGAACCATCTGGAGGCACTCAATACACGTCAAACCATCTTCTAGAATGCTCTAGAATCGACCACAAGTAACCTTTTTGGAGTAAAACTTGCGCCTTTTGACCTTTACAGGAGTACGCACCCACCCCTTTACAGACAGAGCGTACAAGTACGCAGGTATTGTGAACTTGAGGTGCGTACACGCAGGTAAGGGTAAGAGAAACTACGTAACCAAACTTAAATGACTTTTTAAGGACTTTCTCTCTTTCTTGGGGTTTGACATGAGGAGCAGAGGTGTAAGACTTGCCAAGGAGGATAGTATGACAGTTGATGGAGCCATACTAACTGCAAATAGTCATGGTGACAAATTTTAGTGTAACAGATTGCCCCCTAAAGTGCGAAGCCTGTAGTAGATTAGGGTTTCATATCATCTAGGAAGGGTGAAGTACTTTATCATTTCAAGAATTATCTTGTGGAGAGCCCAGTCGGAACCTGCAAATATTCAACACAAAATACATATATGAGGTCATATCATCGCTGAGGTAGGCATTCCCATACTCAGATCAAAAAATTTAACTAACGAACTGACTACTGCTCTGATACAGGAATGATTTCGCAGTACATCATAATCATAGACTCATGTAGACACAGTATGGATGCAGCCATCTATTTATATTAGTCTACTATATAATGAATACAAAACTCCTCGCAGCCTAGATGGCGGAAACTAGATCCAGGGTATTCATTTCTACTTCCCGAAATAGTACGATTCTATCCATGTGAATAAATGAGTTGATGTCGAACATGGTAGAAACCACTTGATTACCAGTCAATGATGTAAACTGTTAACAAGTGTGAGAGAGACCACCAGTGATGTCAATGGTTCTCAAAGTACCCAGTACAATCCATGAGATGTGAATGAATGTGTTGATGTCGAACATGTCACGGAATCCTTCGATCGAAAGTCAATGATGTAAACTATCGTCAAAGGCGAGAAACCTGCCATTGATGCATGCAGAGTTCAAGGTACTGACGATTTCAAGATCATCTTTCTAGATAATGTGCTGATGTCGATTGAAAGCGACCCGTTGCAGCCAAGCCCACAACACGAAATCATAGTTCAAGTTGAAGAAATGTAGCTGTAAGGACTGACTCAGGGATGGTCAAGATGGATGACAGGTATTTTGCAGATGAATTTTTTATTTGCAGTGACCTCTTGAACACATAACGACACGACAGATGGCTCGGCGACAATTGACCCAAAGTTAATACCCGGCTGAAGACTTTCAATGTGGTTTGATCAAATGTGAGGCAAAGGATTTCCCAACCCAGGTGAATGAAAAGTGTCGTGTTCAAGAGCGGTGATAAGGTTTCTCTGAGACAAAGGATAACAAATAGGCTCACTTTTCTCTCTTTTCCCCCACCATTTCTGGCAAGTACCTCTTTATTTTTTACAATCTTGAGGAGGATAACATTTGCTTGATTATAAGCTCATCCTTCGAATGAGTCCAACTTAGTTTAGATTCGAACCCTAAGAAGGAGTGGTCCGTTCCTGTTTGTAATCGAACAGGTCCTTTACTGTGAAATTTTAACGAGTCCAGTATAGGAGAAACTTGGCATTTTTCAATTTTAGAGAGTCTGAAAAAACTTAAGAAGACTCAAGGGTTGAACTTTTTCATAAATTTGTGTCTCCCAAGCCCGAAAAAGTATAAAATAATACTTGAGAGATCCGCTTGATCTTTACGACCAAGGATTACTTTCATGATTAGTGTCTTTGACCTGAAAAGTAAAAAGTGATCAAGGACACGTCGTTTTATTTCCAATATCGAATTTGAAACGACAAAAATCCGGCAATCTTTTCATGTTTTTACGGTCAGAAAAGGGCTATAAGAGGACCGTCTTTTAATTCTGTTTTAACGAGTGTAAAAGAAACGCTCGGCAATCTTTTCATATTTTAGGAGTCAGAAAAGGGCTTAAAGATGACTCTGATGTTTTTGTTTGTAAAAAATGACAATTTTCCCTGAAAATCCTTTATCCTGCACAGAAACCAACACATTACTCATACTTGTTTAAAGATAGATAAAAATACTTTGAAAAATACCTTTTCATGGTGAAAAATAAACAAATTTACCATTTATTTACCCAAAAAACCTATAAAAAGGGCTTTTACCAATTCATTTTTACCATTTTACTGTTGAGGAGAGAAAAAGGGCTTTTGGCAAGAAACTTCCCGTGGACATTGCGGAGAATCCGACCGTCGAAACCGAATGTCGTCTCTTTCAGGTATTCTACAACATCCTCCTCTTCATTTTCATCCATTTGGAATTCGTTTTTAGGCCCTAGTTTCATTTTTTGGAGGCTTTGGGGTTTCAAGATCCGCCTTTCGGGGTACACAGGTGTTCCACTGGTGACCCGCGTACCCCGACATTTTCTCAGTTGGGAAAATGTCGGGCGTACGCACCTTGCCTTAAGGGAACCCGCGTACCCACGCTCTGTTCCTAAAGGCGGGGTGCATACCCCGCAAAACGAGTTTTCAAACCCCAATTTCTTCAAAATGGACCAAATTTTTTTGATTTCATTGAATCTAACAGATGTTTTTTGGTGTGTAGATTGCCCACCATGCTTGATTGGCATGAGAGAGAGCACGAAGATATTGATTTGGCCGCCATTAATAATCAACCGTCAATTTATGCTTTGAAGGCATGCAACCTTTATAAATACTGGGCCATACCTGGCATGAGGGCCCAGGTGAGATTTCTAGAGTGGCTGGTAGAAAGGTGGAATGTTCAGGATCAATGGTTTTACATTGGAGGGCACCAGCTCGAGATAGAGCCCTCAGATATTTAGTTTCTCACTGGTTTGCCCAAGAGAGGCGAACACTTGACTCAGTTCGGGACTAGGCCGGGTGGCCAGTCCATCGCTAGTCTCCGACTAGAGTGGTGTAGCACTCAGAACCAGGAGAAGGGGATAGAGATCAAAACTATATCCCGACCTGAACTTATGGTGATTGCCTTTACAGTTACCAGACTTTGCGGGGCTGCCGCTTTGCATATTGCCACCGGGTCCCAGATGCGGATGGCGATTGATTGCTATCGAGGCACCATTTTCAACTGGTGTGATGTTGTGTTGGCCAATTTAAAAGGCCAATTGACTCGAGCCAAAAACGGGCAGCTGAAGACTTTTGGTTATGGGCCTTTAGTTGTCAGTTTTGGCTTAGAGAGGGTTCCGATGTTGATCCTACAACAGCTCATTGTTGAGGCTGGGCTTCCCCGAGAGCCCAAATTGATGCGATGGGTTGCGGTTATGGCCTGTCATCCTGATGAGGGCACGGAGGTTGTTCGATTTACTCCGGAGTACTTTCACTGGTTAGAGGACCAGGTCTTTTCGATACAGGATTTTCCTTATGCCGGAGTTGATTTTCGTGGAGATCCGGACATGATTCTTCCACCGGGAGAACAATGGGATGACACAGGTAATTCATTTTTCACAAGTTTTTAAACGATTTTTTTTTTTTTGTATCGTCTCAAAACGGACAGTAATAATTTTCAAAATGCAGATGTAGGCCCACGTCGTCCAGCCAATCTCCGGCCTTTCGAGAGGAGACTACCAGTTGCAGCGGCGCCGGCCCCACAGGACGAGGCCACAGAGACTTTAGCCGAGTTGGAACAAGACCTAGAGCGTCTTACAGCAGATATACCAGAGACTACTATAGATGATATTCCTATCAGGCTTCAGCGCTATGTAGTCGCAGTCCTAGGACCTTTTAGAAGGTTCTTGTGTAGGGTAGCTCGTGCAGTGGTGTCGTATAGAGAGCATCACCAGTGATTGGATGGTCGTTTTGTAGACACATGTGACATTTTGTTTTTTTGTACTTATCATTTTTGCCGATCATAAGGTGTTTTTCAACCTATGATCGAAGACGATGTATTTTTTGACACACTCCTATCTATATATATCATTATTACCGGCTTATCTTGTTAAACATGTGTGATGAAATGTTTTTAAATTTACATGTATTATTATCGCAAAATGTCTATTTAACATTCGAGAAGCAATTGCATCTGCTAATGTATTTAAAGACCTTGGAATATGCTGATATTCAATGTAATCAAATTCACGTTCCAAGAGACGCACTCTCAAAAATAACCTTAAAAACACTGGATTTCTAATGGCATACACTCTATTAAGCTGTAATACAACGAGTTCAGTATCTAACCTCACTATCAAACTCCGAATCCCAAATGAAATAGATTCAGACAATAACTCAATCACTGCATTGTATTCTGCAATGTTGTTTGTTGTTTGACCGAGGCTCACCCCATGCATAGAAACTAACTCGTCAGAGGGCGAATAGATGACCCAAGCTGCGGAAGAGATATTCCGTGTACTACGAAAAGCACCATCAGCGAAACCAATGTATGTTTGGAGAGGCATCGACATCTGCATCATCAAGAGTAAAACCAAGATAAGCCAGAATAATGACGAAAACACACTTTCTAAGCTAAGCACACTGTCTAAACTAACAAGCACACCCGCTAGAAAGAAAAACCTAACCTAACTAAAATCTCCATACCCATCTTTTAAGCATAATACCTCTTTAAGTAAAGTCCATTTCTGAGTTTACCCAAAGAGTCCCCGTCAAAGTCTACCAGCTCATAGGCCCCTTTTGCTAGCTTTCGCTTGACAATATAGGGCCCATGCTTTTGTCATGCGTAAAGAGTCAATTTTGCGGACAAAAACGACCTCCCTAGAAGCTAAGGCTTTCTAGTGACAAACAAAACAATCAAGCACTATCTTTCTCTAAATATGCATTTAAAATAAAAGCAACTAGGTGTTTAAGGCTTACCTCTAGTCCAACGCTTGTTTGCAGCAGCCAAGCCTCTCCGATCCAGATGAGCTCCTCCTTCTCTTTGAAACCTGCATTCACTAACAAGCAAACGATTACATAGCACCTGAAAAACTCATATAATAAAACATATTCATCATAAAGACTAAGGAGTTTATGAAACAAATTATATATAACAACTTGTTGAGAAAAATGAACTTAATTGTATTAATTGGAAACAAAAGAAACCATTACAACCAGTGCCTTGGTGTTGTGCAGGTCCCTCCCAGGGTCCAGCAAGAGTTCTCCTTTACTTTGATCAGCTCACCCACTTCCAAATGAAGCTGAGAAAGGATTGGAATCTCTCCTCTCAAGCTCTAAAAGGGAGTCCTAATTTCAGTAGCATCTACCCTTAGGAATGTTCAACTTTCAACCTCCCCTCCCTCTGGCCCAATGCCTGTACTTATAATTCTTTGGAGGAAGTTAATCAGGTCCACCATCAATGGGATAAGCCCCTCTTTCAATGGGATAGCTCCCCTCTTGATGGGATAAGTTCCTCTTTCTTTGGGATGCATGAACCATCTGGAGGCGCTCAATACACGTCAAACCATCTTCTAGAATGCTCTAGAATCGACCACAAGTAACTTTTTTGGAGTAAAACTTGCGCCTTTTGACCTTTACAGGAGTACACACCCACCCCTTTATAGACAGAGCATACAAGTACGTAGGTATTGTGAACTTGAGGTGCGTACATGCAGGTAAGGGTAAGAGAAACTGCGTAACCAGAGTTAAATGACTTTTTAAGGACTTTCTCTCTTTCTTGGGGTTTGACATGAGGAGCAGAGGTGTAAGACTTGCCAAGGAGGATAGTATGACAGTTGATGGAGCCATACTAACTGTAAATAGTCATGGTGACAAATTTTAGTGTAACAGATTGCCCCCTAAAGTGCGAAGCCTGTAGTAGATTAGGGTTTCATATCATCTACGAAGGGTGAAGTACTTTATCATTTCAAGGATTATCTTGTGGAGAGCCCAGTCGGAACCTGTAAATATTCAACACAAAATACATATATGAGGTCATATCATCGCTGAGGTGGGCATTCCCATACTCAGATCAAAAACTTTAACTAACGAACTGACTACTGCTCTGATACAGGAATGATTTCGCAGTACATCATAATCATAGACTCATGTAGACACAGTATGGACGCAACCATCTGTTTATATTAGTCTACTATATAATGAATACAAAACTCCTTGCAGCCTGGATGGCGGAAACTAGATCCAGGGTCTTCATTTCTACTTCCCGAAATAGTACGATTCTATCCATGTGAATAAATGAGTTGATGTCGAACATGGTAGAAACCACTTGATTACCAATCAATGATGTAAACTGTTAACAAGTATGAGAGAGACCACTAGTGATGTCAATGGTTCTCAAAGTACCCAGTACAATCCATGAGATGTGAATGAATGTGTTGATGTCGAACATGTCACGGAATCCTTCGATCGAAAGTCAATGATGTAAACTGTCGTCAAAGGCGAAAGACCTGCCATTGATGCATGCAAAGTTCAAGGTACTGACGATTTCTAGATCATCTTTCTAGATAATGTGCTGATGTTGATAGAAAGAGATCCGTCGTAGGCAAGCCCACAACACGAAATCATAAATCAAGTTGAAGAAATGTAGCTGTAAGGACTGACTCAGGGATGGTCAAGATGGATGACAGGTATTTTGCAGATGAATGGCTTATTTGCAGTGACCTCTTGAACACAAAACGACACAACAGATGGCTTGGTGAGAATTGACCCAGAGTTAATACCCGGCTGAAGACTTTCAATGTGGTTTGATCAACTGTGAGGCAAAGGATTTCCCAACCCAGGTGAATGAAAAGTGTCGTGTTCAAGAGCGGAGATAAGGTTTCTCTGAGACAAAGGATAACAAATAGGCTCACTTTTCTCTCTTTTCCCCCACCATTTCTGGCAAGTACCTCTTTATTTTTTTACAAGCTTGAGGAGGATAACATTTGCTTGATTATAAGCTCATCCTTCAGATGAGTCCAACTTAGTTTAGATTCGAACCCTAAGAAGGAGTGGTCCGTTCCTGTTTGTAATCGAACAGGTCCTTTACTGTGAAATTTTAATGAGTCCAGTAGGAGAAACTCGGCGTTTTTCAATTTTAGAGAGTCTGAAAAACTTAAGAAGACTCCAAGGTTGAACGTTTTCATAAGTTTGTGTCTCCCAAGCCCGAAAAAGTATAAAATAATACTTGAGAGAACTGCTTGATCTTTACGACCAAGGAGTACTTTCATGATTAGTGTCTTTGACCTGAAAAGTAAAAAGCGATCAAGGACATGTCGTTTTATTTCCAATATCGAATTTGAAATGACAAAAATCGAGCAATCTTTTCATGTTTTTACAGTCAGAAAAGGGCTATAAGAGGACCGTCTTTTAATTCCATTTTAACGAGTGTAAAAGAAACGCTCGGCAATCTTTTCATATTTTAGGAGTCAGAAAAGGGCTTAAAGATGACTCTGATGTTTTTGTTTGTAAAAAATGACAATTTTCCCTGAAAATCCTTTATCCTGCACAGAAACCAACACATTACTCATACCTGTTTAAAGATAGATAAAAATACTTTGAAAAATACCTTTTCATGGTGAAAAATAAACAAATTTACCATTTATTTACCCAAAAAACCTATAAAAAGGGCTTTTACCAATTCATTTTTACCATTTTACTGTTGAGGAGAGAAAAAGGGCTTTTGGCAAGAAACTTCCCGTGGACATTGCGGAGAATCCGACTGTCGAAACCGAACGCCGTCTCTTTCAGGTATTCTACAACATCCTTCTCTGCATTTTCATCCGTTTAGAATTTGTTTTTAGGCCCTAGTTTAATTTTTTGGCGGCTTTGGGGTTTCAATATCCGCATTTCGTGGTACGCAGGTGTTCTACTGGTGACCCGCGTACCTCGACATTTTCTCAGTTGGGAAAATGCCTGGCGTACGCACCTTGCCCTAAGGGAACCCGCGTACCCATGCTCTGTTCCTAAAGGCGGGGTGCGTACTCCGCGCAAAGGGTTTACAAACCCCAAATTCTCCAAAATGGACGAAATTTTTTTGATTTCATTGAATCTAACAGATGTTTTTTGGTGTGTAGATCATTCACCATGCTTGATTGGCGCGAGAAAGAGCACGAAGATGTTGATTTTGCCACCATTAATCATCAACCGTCAATTGATGCTTTGAAGGCATGCGACCTTTATAAATATTGGGCCATACCTGGCATGAGGGCCCAGGTGAGATTTCTAGAGTGGCTGGTAGAAAGGTGGAATGTTCAGGATCAGTGTTTTTATATCGGAGGGCACTAGCTCGAGATAGAGCCCTCAGATATCTACTTTCTCACTGGTTTGCCCAAGAGAGGCGAACACTTGACTCTGTTCGGGACTAGGCCGGGTGGCCAGTCCATCGCTAGTCTCCGACTAGAGTGGTGTAACACTCAGAACCAGGAGAAGGGGATAGAGATCAAAAATATATCCCGACCTGAACTTATGGTGATTGCCTTTACAGTTACCAGACTTTGCGGAGCTACCGCTTTGCACATTGCCACCGGGTCCCAGATGCGGATGGCAATTGATTGCTATCGAGGCACCATTTTCAACTGGTGTGATGCCGTGTTGGCCAATGTAAAAGGCCAACTGACTTGAGCCAAAAACGGACAACTCAAGACTTTTGGCTATGGGCCTTTTGTTGTCAGTTTTGGCTTAGAGAGGGTTCTGATGCTGATCCCACAGCAGCTCATTGTTGGTGTTGGGCTTCCTCGAGAGCCGAAATTGATGCGATGGGTTGCGGTTATGGCCCGTCATCCTGATGAGGGAACGGAGGTTGTTCGATTTACTCCGGAGTACTTTCACTGGTTAGAGGACCAGGTATTTTCTATACATGATTTTCCTTATGCTGGAGTTGATTTTCGTGGAGATCCGGACATGATTCTTCCACCGGGAGAACAATGGGATCATACAGGTAACTTCATTTTCTACAAGTTTTTAAACGATTTATTTTTTTTTGTTTGTTTTTATATCGTCTCAAAACTGACAGTAATAATTTTCAAAATGCAGATGTAAGCCCACGTCATCCAGCCAATCTCCGGCCTTTCGAGAGGAGACTACCAGTTACAGCGGCGCCGTCCCCACAGGACGAGGCCACAGAGACTTTAGCCGAGTTGGAACAAGACCTAGAGCGTCTTACAGCAGATATACCAGAGACTACTATAGATGATATTCCTATCAGGCTTCAGCGCTATGTAGTCGCAGTCCGAGGACCTTTTAGAAGGTTCTTGTGTAGGGTAGCTCGTGCAGTGGTGTCGTATAGAGAGCATCACCAGTGATTGGATGGTCGTTTTGTAGACACATGCGACATTTTGTTTTTTTGTACTTATCATTTTTTCCGATCATAAGGTGTTTTTCAACCTATGATCAAAGATGATGTATTTTTTGACACACTCCTATCTATATATATCATTATTACTGGCTTATCTTATTAAACATGTGTGATGAAATGTTTTTAAATTTACATGTATGATTATCGCAAATGTCTATTTAACATTCGAGAAGTAATTGCATCTGCTAATGTATTTAAAGACCTTGGAATATGCTGATATTCAATGTAATCAAATTCACGTTCCAAGAGACGCACTCTCAAAAATAACCTTAATAACATTGGATTTCTAATGGAATACACTCTATTAAGCTGTAATACAACGAGTTCAGAATCTAACCTCACTATCAAACTCCGAATCCCAAATGAAATAGATTCAGACAATAACTCAATCACTGCACTGTATTCTGCAATGTTGTTTGTTGTTTGACCGAGGCTCACCCGATGCATAGAAACTAACTCGTCAGAGGGCGAATAGATGACCCAAGTTGCGGAAGAGATATTCCGTGTACTACGACAAGCACCATCAGCGAAACCAATGTATGTTTGGAGAGGCATCGACATCTGCATCATCAAGAGTAAAACCAAGATAAGCCAGAATAACGACGAACACACACTTTCTAAGCTAAGCACACAGTCAAAACTAACAAACACACTCGCTAGAAAGAAAAACTTAACCTAACTAAAATCTCCATACCCATCTTTTAAGCATAATACCTCTTTAAATAAAGTCCATTTCTGGGTTTACCCAAAGAGTACCCGTCAAAGTCTACCAGCTCATAGGCCCCTTTTGCTAGCTTTCGCTTGACAATATAGGGCCCATGCCACATAGGAACGAATTTTCCAACATCTAATTTATCATTAGCTTGATCATATAACAACACCAGGTCTCCTTCCGAAAAATTTCGGGGGGTCACATTTCGATCATACTGAGCTTTCATCCGTTTTGCGTGAGTCTCGATTGCTAATGCAGCATCACGTCGAGTCTCATCTAATTGAGCTAAGTATAATAAACGCTTTTCCTCTTCGGAAGTAGCTGGAAGTAACTCGATGGCCATTTTCAGTGACGGGATTTCGCATTCAATGGGTAGCACAGCTTCCAAACCATAAACTAGTTGGGAAGGAGTGAACCCTGTTTATGTTTTCACTGAGGTTCGGTACGCCCAAAGCGCTGAAAATAACATGTTGTGCCAATTCGACCGATGAATACCAATGATTCGTCGGATCATGATAACTAAAACTTTGTTGATGGACTGAACCAGACCATTTGCTTGTGGATAATAAGGAGTTGAACTATCGTGACGCAAACCAAGCTGGCCTGTAAGCTCTGTCATCATAACGTTTCGAAAATGGCGCCCATGGTCAGTGATTATCTCTTGTGGGACACCAAACCTAGCAATTATGTGATTGAATACGAAAATTGCAGTTGTCTTGCCGTCTGCCTCGAATGTAGGCATCTCCTCGGCCCACTTAGTAAAATAATCAACCGCAAGGATGATATACGCATGCCCCCCGGCCGAGTGAGGGTTACGTGTAATAAAATCGATACCCCATTTGGCAAAAGGACCAACGGCAATTATAGGGTGGAGAGGAGCAGGTGGAGCGCGCATCTTTCGATCAAACACTTGACAGTTGTGGCATTTTCGGACCACAGTAATACAATCTTTAAACAAGGACGGCCAGAAGTAGCCAGCGCGCAATATCTTTTGGGTTGTGGCATACACAGACATGTGACCGCCACACGCTCCAGAGTGATAGTCATTCTGAACCCTTTCAGCTTCTTCGTGAGTTAAGCAACGTCAGAAAACCAAGTCTGCCCCACGTCGATAAAGAGTATCTCCAATAATTTTATATTGTTGGGACTAGAATCGAATTTTCCGACGTTGCAACTTTGAAACTTCGGGCCGAAAGGATTGGGTTTGGAGATAGACGATGATATCCCCATACCACGGATCTAAAGTGCTGATTAGAAACAAAGATGCGTCCGCAATGGGCTCCTCTACCACAGTTTCCGTGGCAGCACGCGGGAAGTCACACATTAACTCTGCAAAAACTAAAGATTTCTTAGACTTAGATTTCTCAAACTCCAAGTCGAACTCCTGCAGGATAACGATCCATTTGGAGTACTTTCCCCCTAGTAATTGTTTAGTCAAAATCTAGATCATAGGGTTGCAATCCGAAATGACTGTAGTTTTACGGAGTAAAATGTAGTTACGAAAACGTTAGACAGCTTGAACGGCTGCCAATGCCAATTTCTCCACATGTGAATATTTGAGCTCAGTTGGGTTTAACGTCCGACTAAGGTAATATATCACATGTTCCATTCCGAATTCATCTTCCTGTACTAAGACCATCCCGATGGTGGAATGGGTGGCGGCGAGGTACAAAAAGTAATCCTGGTTGTAGTTGGGAGGATGCAGCAACGGTGCATGGGTCAACGCGTGCTTGAGTGCATCAAAAGATTTCTGAGCTATCTCATCCCAAGTGAATTGAGCGTTCTGTTTCAACAACCGTGTAAAACCCTTTGTAACCTCAGCGTAGTTAGGAATGAATCGTCGTAAAAAGTTTGCTTTCCCCTGCAAACTTTGGAGTTGGCGAAGACTCGAAGGAGGAGGCAATTTGATGATAGCTTCGACCTTCGAGGGATCGACGCGAATGCCGGCTTTTGATACTACAAATCCCAGCAATCGTCCCACTTCTATACAGAAGACACATTTGTGTGGGTTCAACCGAATTCGATAATGCCTACACCTCATGAAAATTGCTCGTAAATGGACAAGGTGGTCAGCTCGATGTAATGAATGAGCGGGCAAATCATCGAGATACGGTTGCACAATGTGTTTGATGTCATGAAACGCATAAGACATTTCCCTTTGAAAAGTTGCTCCGGCATTCTTTAGCCCAAAAGGTAATTTTCAATAAGCAAATGTCCCCCATGGACAAATGAAAGCCATTTTTGGTTGATCGGCAGGTAGAATATTGATTTGATTGTAACCGAAAAAACCGTCCATAAAGGAAAATATTTCACTGCCGGCACAATCGTCAATTATTTGATCGATATAGGGTGTTGGGTAGTTTTCCTTTGGACAATCTCGATTAATGTCCCTATAATCGATGCATATTCTTATTGTTCCATGTTTTTTGTTAACCGGAACAATATTCGATACCCAATCCGTTAACGAGATTGGATAAATGAACCCTGCTTTCAACAACTTCTCAACTTCTGCTTTAATTGCAGCCGCTTTTCGTGGGTGAATCTGACGCAAACGTTGCCGGACGGGTTTAGCATCTGGGTAAGTCTTGATCTCATGGACAACAATCGCGGGATCAATCCCTGGCATTTCCTCATAAGACCAGGCAAACACGTCGCGAAATTCTTGAAATAGGGCCTTGTATGTCTAAATTTCGTCATTTGTACACGAGGCACATATATGAATGTTCTCAACAATTCCGGGCTTAACTGAAATGTCAATGGGAATAGTTCGAGAAATATTTCCCAAATTCAACTATGAATCTGGATGTTTCATGGGATTCTGAGCTTCCTTGACATATTCAGCTGTAAAGACTGATGAGAAATCATTTTCAAAACGATCATCTTCAGGTAAAAATGAAGATCTGTGATGTAGATCTTCCCATGGTAAATCATTTACACACAGGACTTCACGAAGTTGCTCATTAGATGACACAACTTCGGGAAACGCTGTTAACTCCGAGGTTGATGTGAAAAGTGATTCCTCACGGACCACATTCATTTGGTCGATTTTGGTTGAACGTAGGTCGGTAAAAGACTGCACGGCCTCATAGGCAATTTCATATGGACTCAAAGGCATAACATCACCAAATGAGTCTATCTCAGATTCAGAAGGAACGATCCAAGGATCGTCGTAAACAATAGTCTCTGATGTAATCATATGAATGGATGCAAAGGAAGACAAGGCGTTGATTGGAGGAAAAGGAAAAGTTCCCAGTAAACCGGCATCTTTAACTAATCCTACTCCAACATCCTTATAAGGGATAGTCGTTTTACCGACATGCTGAATACTCTCTGAAGAGGCTTGGTCGGATGAAAAGTAAGCCTGCTGGTCTATTGTTATGATCTTGCCATTATGTGGAAACTTTATTACTCGGAAGACCGATGAAACGACCGCTGTCATAGCGTAAGACCAACTTCGACCCAAGAGAAGGTTGTAGTCTAGAGGGGCATCAACCACCTCCACATCTGGACTAATGGTTTTTCCTTCAACCCCTCTAGGCAAATCCTGAAGAATGCCAAAAGGATGAAACCCACGGCCATCAAAGGCCTTAAGAATTGTCGGGGATTGATTTAGTGAAGGAGAACCAAGCGATCTCCAACACTGTATCGACATAATGCACGTGGAAGCTCCCTCATCAATTACAGTCCGATGAATAGGCCTGTTTTTGACTATCACTGGGATCTGGAAAGCCATCTGATGAGGTAAACGCAGTGTACTATTTTCTAGATCAAAGATTATTAGGTTCAGGTCCTGAACATCAACAGCTCCTATAGCCGACAAAAGTAATTTGTGCTGTGCTGGGCATGATTGCAGCACTTCCAAAGCCGACATTGCTGAGGGTGAAATAGCTAAGTCCTCAACAATGTTGTAATTCTGGGCCGCTCTCGCATGTGGATTGAAAGCAGACCTTTGAAGTACACCCTTGGCGGGCGGTTTGATTACTAAGTCCGGGTTAGGTTTCTCGATCTGTAGTGGATCCGAACCAGGATCTGAGGTTGATGGATTAGAATGAGAAGATTCTGCTTCTTTTCCATCAACAGGACTTTTACTACCATAATCTTGCGATCGAGTCGCAATCCTTACATGGGACATCATCAATATGGGTTCTTCACTGGCACTCGAGGAAGAACCTATCATCTTACTTTCCTGCTTTGGAAATGGATCTTTCAAAACAGCAGGAGTTGGGGAACCTTTGACGATTTTCACAACCTCTGCCCGATGAGGGCAATCTCTTGTAAAATGATCCTCTTCACAAATAAGACAAGGATAACGAGGTTTGCGCTTTTCGTCATTGGTTTCCGACTTTTCAGTTTTCTCCTTTGGAGTTTTGTCTGCTTTATTCTTCTTCTTGCCTTTCTTTTTCCCACCGGATTTTGATTTAGCCGTAGATGACTCTACAGCGTGAATATCGGCGAAAACTTCAGCAGAAGAATCTCCTATCGGGGAGTCTGGTAAGGTTATAATAGGAGAAGAATTCTTTGAGGATTTCTTCTTGCTTTTATTGTTCACCATACCAATCATGCCATCAGCAGCATGAGATCCCGATGGAGCAACAGCGATTTGATTTGACTTAGGAAGATCTGGGATCTTCTCGTGTAACGTACCTGACTGAGTATAAACTAAGTCAAGGTACTGCGCTTGAGCAATCACTTGCTCCTCAGTAACTACTCCGGCCTTAGCTACGTCTTCAGTAATCTTCGGTAACAATGATTTAACAAACCATTCAGCTAAGATCTGGTCTGGGATAAAAACTTTCACTAACCGCCTTCGACATCTCCATTCATGAATATGATCGGAAATATATGTGGACGTTGATTGTTTTAATAAAGTTAATAACTCCGTGCCATTATCATATCTGACCCGCAACTGAAAATGAGTTAAAAATGAGGTAGCTAACTGGCTAAAATTATAAAAAGAGGCCCGTGGTAACTCAATGTACCACTTGGCCGCGAGAGCAATGAGAGTACGCTGGAAAAGACGTAAGCGGATCGAATCATCCGAGATGGAATTAGAGGCACACCAGAGGTGGTAAGTCATCACATGATTCGACGGGTCCTCTCCAGACTTACCTTCGAACTTGGGAATGTCACTGGGCAACTTATTTGGCATTGGCGGCCAAAACGGAAGATAATTTATTGGATCGTTCGTTAGGCGCGACAAGTCTGGTAAATCCAAAGTTGCGATAAATGGTAGCTGCCGATTAGGATCCCTAAAACTCTGGGTCACAATACCAGCCCCAGGAGGAGGATATCCAGTATAACTAGGAATAGGAATCGCATTCGGGATATTTTATCCTCCTGGAAAACCAGGATTAACTGGACCGTACTGGGGTTGCTGTGATTGTCGATAAGTGTACCCAGGATACGGTTGATACTGGTAAACTGGCTGCTGGACAGTAGGACCGAATTGGTACTATCCCTGGTACGGTTGATAAGTGAATTGTGGTTGACTAGTAACAACCGTACTTAAACCAGGTTGTCCTACAGGCATCTGAACCGTAGTTTGAATCGTGGATCCGGATGGTGGTAAAGATGTTTGAGGAGTAGATACAGGAACAGTAGAAACCGGAGCTGCCGATACTCCAGAAGTAAGCGGGGTAGATTGAGCAGATGTTGCGGCAATTGCAGCAGTCGTTTGAGATGGAGTACGAGGCGAAATAGGCCCAGACTGAGGAACTACCGAAGGTACAAAAGTTTGAATATTAGACTGGACTAGTTGCTGGGGTGAACCAGAAACTAAAGGTTGTCCAGTGTGAGATGACAAATGTACACTTGGCTGCAATACCTGTTGAACTTGCGATGGATCCCACGCTATATTCATTCCGGGGTATTGACCCATAACAGGTTGAGGAAATTGAGATCCATAACCGGATTGAGGGTAGGATTGATAATTAAAAGGTACATTTCCCATACCTTGAACATAAGATTGACCTTGGGGTGGTTGGAAACCTTGACTTGAGTACTGACCTTGGGGTAGATACCCTTGATGTAGGTACTGATACTGGGGTTGACCTTGAGGTATAAATTGATATTGAGGTTGGCCTTGGGGTACATATTGAGGCTGAGGTTGACCTTGAGGAATGTACTGCACCACGGGTACATATTGTCCTTGAGGTTGCCCCCCAGACGCAATTTGTGTACCTTGAGGTTGCCCCCCAGGCGTTAATTGAGGCTGCCCCCCAGGCGGTAATTGGCCACCTTGAGGTTGAGAACTGGGAATTGAACTTGACATCATGTAAATGTCTCCTACGCTCAACAGTTTATTACCAGTGTTTCCAGTTAATAACCCATGTTCAATGGGTTGAGGAGATGCTCCCGCAAAGGTACCAGAAAGTCACTGATACCCAGAGGGAACAGAAGGACCTCCGTACAAAAAGGATTCAGGCGATTGAGTAAACATGGACGACTGACCAGACATATTTACAGGAGTGTAAAGACCTCCAGGTGGATAAGGAGCACAAGGTGGAGAAAAACTTAGGCCTGAGTTGTCCAAATAATTAGTTAAAGAAAGATACCAAGTAGTACTTCTAGGTGGACTGTAAAAAATGGATTCACGCTCCCTTAGATCAATAGTAGGTTGATCTTTAGGGATAGGGACGCCTATTTCTTCTTCTGGAGCAAGTTCTTCAATAGCTATCAAACCAGAAGGAAGATTTTCGGTGATGACTCTTTCTACCCTAGGTGAATCAGGAGCACTAGAAGTTGGAGAGACTAACCCCGATGTTGGAGTAACAGGTTCAGATATCTCAGGTTCTTCGCCTATATCACTAGTAGATGAAAAACTACCAGCAAGCTCGGAAACTGCAATAGCTTCAGGATTATAACCTGTTTCTAAAGCTTGGTAATCAGGATGAACAACCAATGACGACTCTCCTTCTTCAGGTGATCCTACTTTACTGCCACTAGGAGTTACAAGGACTTTTAAACCTTCGTAATGGCCTGGGACGTCTTCAGGAGGTTGGCCCCGAAGTCTACGGGACTTCCTCAACAAATCAGCCACGGTTACAACTTCAGGAGACTGGCCCCGAAGTCTACGGGACTGTCTCGGTAATTCAGCCATAGTTAAAAATTTTAACTACTGCACACGCAAACAAAGTAAAATCTCAAAGCAAACTGCCTAAAGTCTCTAAAGAACCAAGCAAATTCGAATCACACGCCTAAAGAATCTAGGGCGTCAAACCAAACACAAACAGTAACCTTCTGGACCGAAAACACTAGTTGGTGATGAAATCCAACATCGCCGAATTCAGTGCAGAAGTGGCGGGTGGAACAGTTACCCCAGAAACCTGCTTAATGAATAGACTGGACCAAGTTCCTCCACTTAAACCGTCTCGAGTGAAGTGAACCCCCCAGAAAATCCAAGTGAGTCTAGCCGACGTCTGCTCCAGGTATAGTGGGATCTTCCCTCCACCGTCACCTTGGGTAGAATCCTAAAGATAATAGTCACTAAGGTTACCAACAGCAACAAATATACCTGGGGGAACAGTCTACGACCCGATAGCACGCAAGGGCAGAGTAACAAGCTCAATCCCCTTGTCGGCTCCTTGACAATAATCCAAGGTTTACCGACAAGTGACCCTAGGCTCCTCGACAATGGTTAATCCAAGGTTTACCGTTTGTAGTACGTGCGTATCTGGCGTCGCTCCCAATGAAGGAGGATTGATTCCCTCACTCGTTCGGACACGATCTCGTGCTTCTCCTTTAAGAGGAGCTTTCCCAGAGTACAAATGAAACAGTTGGATTTATCCTACCACAAGATAAGCTACTTGTTTGGTTTTACTGTCTTGGAGAGTTAATTACTCTCCTACTCCAAGACACTAGCCTGATCTATATTGGTGTTTCAGAGCCCTAGTAAATAAAAAGTTACTACGTTGATTTTACTTTAAGCGTTAATTTTTATGGCTTTTCTTTAGGACAAAAGGTAGCGGAGATGAAACTGATGGTGTGTAGACTCGACTCAAATCCACTGAAAAGATGCACCTAGGCTTTTTTGTATTTTTCCTATTTTAACAAAGCATCTAAAACTATTTAACAAAAATCAGTTTAAAAAATCTATGAAAATCAAATCAATTTTACCTAAAAGCAAATCTAATGAGGTAAAAGCCTACAAAATATAATTCCAGGATGTTTTACTCAGTTACAATCCAACTAAGGACTAATTCATGTAGAATCATAAACTAGTCAAAAACAAAATAAAAGGTTTTTGTTCTTTTTCTTAAGAATGAAATTCACAGCTTTCTCGAAATTCTGCAAAGAGACAAAACAACGGTAGGTTTCTCACAAAGCTAGATTTTACAAAAGGTCCGACTCCTAAGAAGACTGAAAAGACCAGGGAGATCCAAGGTGTTTACAACTTCTAAAGCCAAAGTCACTACAGGACCAATGCAAAAACCAAACCTAGGGCTAGAATGTCTATGAACTTCACTAAAACCCTCGACGCTAATGAAACAAGATTAGATGAAAACTTTTGACAGGTAAACAGTGGATCTGGGCAACAAAAACAAGCTATAAACAAAATCTAAAAGGTAAAAAAGGAAAAAATTGAAATTTTTTAAACTTCTGACAGGGTACGCAGGCAGTCTGTTTGCACAGGTGCGGCCACGCTCTGTGCACACAGCAAAAGTGCGTACAGGTACGCACTGTGCTTAACGCAGAGGGTGCGTACTGCTCTCAAAATCAAGAAAAATAAAAACTAGTTCAACCCTAAGCTATTCCACCCAAATTCACAGTCAATCAGTCAAAAACTAGAAAGAAATCGACTTTTCTCAAATCAAAGTATCAATCAAAAGAGAAATCAATCAAATCCATGGATTCCCCAGTGGAGTCGCACGTTCCAAGAGACGCACTCTCAAAAATAACCTTAATAACACTGGATTTCTAACGGCATACACTTTATTAAGCTGTAATACAACGAGTTCAGAATCTAACCTCACTATCAAACTCCGAATCCCAAATGAAATAGATTCAGACAATAACTCAATCACTGCACTGTATTCTGCAATGTTGTTTGTTGTTTGACCGAGGCTCACCCCATGCATAGAAACTAACTCGTCAGAGGGCGAATAGATGACCCAAGCTGCGGAAAAGATATTCCGTGTACTACGACAAGAACCATCAGCGAAACCAATGTATGTTTGGAGAGGCATCGACATCTGCATCATCAAGAGTAAAACCAAGATAAGCCAGAATAACGACGAAAACACACTTTCTAAGCTAAGCACACTGTCTAAACTAACAAACACACCAGCTAGAAAGAAAAACCTAACCTAACTAAAATCTCCATACCCATCTTTTAAGCATAATACCTCTTTAAGTAAAGTCCATTTCTGGGTTTACCCAAAGAGTCCCCGTCAAAGTCTACCAGCTCATAGGCCCCTTTTGCTAGCTTTCGCTTGACAATATAGGGTCCATGCCACATAGGAACAAATTTTCCAGCACCTAATTTATCATTAGCTTGATCATATAACAACACTAGGTCTCCTTCCGAAAAATTTCGAGGGGTCACATTTCGATCATACTGAGCTTTCATCTGTTTTGCGTGAGTCTCGATTGCTAATGCAGCATCACGTCGAGTCTCATCTAATTGAGCTAAGTATAATAAACGATTTTCCTCTTCGGAAGTAGCTGGAAGTAACTTGATGGCCATTTGCAGTGACGGGATTTCGCATTCAATGGGTAGCACGGCTTCCAAACCATAAACTAGTTGGGAAGGAGTGAACCCTGTTGATGTCTTGACTGAGGTTCGGTACGCCCAAAGCACTGAAAATAACATGTTGTGCCAATTCGACTGATGAATACCAATGATTCGTGGGATCATGATAACTAAATCTTTGTTGATGGACTCAACCAGACCATTTTCTTGTGGATAATAAGGAGTTGAACTATCGTGATGCAAACCAAGCTGGCCTGTAAGTTCTGTCATCATAACGTTTCGAAAATGGCGCGACCTCCAGGTGGATAAGGAGCACGAGGTGGAGAAAAACTTAAGCCTGAGTTGTCCAAATAATTAGTTAAAGAAAGATACCAAGTAGTACTTCTAGGTGGACTGTAAAAAATGGATTCACGCTCCCTTAGATCAATAGTAGGTTGATCTTCAGGGACAGGGACGCCTATTTCTTCTTCTGGAGCAAGTTCTTCAATAGCTATCAAATAATAAGGAAGATTTTCGGTGATGACTCTTTCTACCCTAGGTGAATCAGGAGCACTAGAAGTTGGAGAGACCAACCCCGATGTTGGAGTAATAGGTCCAGATATCTCAGGTTCTTCCCCTATATCACTAGTAGATGAAAAACTACCAGCAAGCTCGGAAACTGCAATAGCTTCAGGATTATAACCTTTTTCTAGACTTTGGTAATCAGGATGAACAACCAATGACGACTCTCCTTCTTCAGGTGATCCTACTTTACTGCCACTAGGAGTTACAAGGACTTTTAAACCTTCGTAATGGCCCGGGACGTCTTCAGGAGGTTGGCCCCGAAGTCTACGGGACTTCCTCAACAAATCAGCCATGGTTACAACCTCAGGAGACTGGCCCCGAAGTCTACAGGACTGTCTCGGTAATTCAGCCACAGTTAAAACTTTTAACTACTGCACATGCAAACAAAGTAAAATCTCAAAGCAAACCGCCTAAAGTCTCTAAAGAACCAAACAAATTCGAATCACACGCCTAAAGAATCTAGGGCGTCAAACCAAACACAAACAGTAACCTTCCAAACCGAAAACACTAGTTGGTGATGAAATCCAACATCGCCGAATTCAGTACAGAAGTGGCAGGTGGAACAATTACCCCGACAACCTGCTTAATGAATAGACTGGACCAAGTTCCTCCACTTAAACCGTCTCGAGTGAAGTGAACCCCCCAGAAAATCCAAGTGAGTCTAGCCGACGTCTGCTCCAGGTACAGTGGGATCTTCCCTCCACCGTCACCTTGGGTAGAATCCTAAAGATAATAGTCACTAAGGTTACCAACAGCAACAAATATACCTGGGGGAACAGTCTACGACCCGATAGCACGCAAGGGCAGAGTAACAAGCTCAATCCCCTTGCCGGCTCCTTGACAATAATCCAAGGTTTACCGACAAGTGACCCCAGGCTCCTCGACAATGGTTAATCCGAGGTTTACCGTTTGTAGTACGTGCGTATCTGGCGTCGTTCCCAATGAAGGAGGATTGATTCCCTCACTGGTTTGGACACGGTCTCGTGCTTCTCCTTTAAGAGGAGCTTTCCCAGAGTATAAATGAAACAGTTGGATTTATCCTAACACAAGTTAAGCTACTTGTTTGGTTTTGCTGTCTTGCAGAGTTAATTGCTCTCCTACTCCAAGTCACTATCCTGATCTATATTGGTGTTTCAGAGCCCTAGAAAATAAAAAGTTACTACATTGATTTTACTTTAAGCGTTAATTTTTATGGCTTTTCTTTAGAACAAAAGGTAGCAGAGATGAAACTGATGGTGTGTAGACTCGACTCAAATCCACTAAAAATATGCACCTAGGATGAAACAAAACAATCTTTCCTTTTCAATGAATTCCCTAGCTAAGAGAGTTGGAGAATGCAAAACTTATAAAGACAACTTTCTTGGCAATGAAAAGCAAAGAAACAATCACTTTTATCTTTTCCAAAGCACACAACACATGACCACTGATTATTTCACGAAAACTTCATTTCTATTTTCAAAGACTTCAAATGCTACTAAAACAAACTTTCCTCAAAAGAGATTTTTTTGTATTTTTCCTATTTAACAAAGCATGTAAAGCTACTTAACAAAAATCAATCTTAAAAAATCTATGAAAATCAAATCAATCTCACCTAAAAGCAAATCTAAGAGAAATTTACCTAAAAGCAAATCTAATGAGGTAAAAGCCTACAAAATATAATTCCATGATGTTTTACTCAGTTACAATTTAACCAAGGATTAATTCATGCAGAATCATAAACCAATCAAAAACAAAAATGAAAATCTTTTGTTCTTTTTCTTAAGAATGAAATTCACAGCTTGAACAGACAATCTTTCTCGAAATTCCGCAAAGAGACAACACAACGATGGGTTTCTCACAAAGGTGAATTTTACGAAAGGTCCGACTCCTAAGAAGATTGAAAAGACCAGGGAGATCCAAGGTTTTTACAACTTCTAAAGCCAAAGTCACTACAAGACCAATGCAAAAATCAAACCTAGGGCTAGAATCTCTATGAACTTCACTAAAACCCTCGACGCTAATGAAACAAGCTTAGATGAAAACTTTTGACAGGTAAACAGTGGATCGGGGCAGCAAAAACAAGCTATAAACAAAATCTAAAAGGTAAAAAAGGAAAAAATTGAAATTTTTTAAACTTTTGACAGGGTACGCAGGCAGCCTGTTTGCACAGGTGCGGCCACGCTCTGTGCACACAACAAAAATGCGTACAGGTATGCACTGTGCTTATCGCAGAGGGTGCGTACTGCTCTCAAAATCAAGAAAAATAAAAACTAATTCAACCCTAAGCTATTCCACCCAAATTCACAATCAATCAATCAAAAACTAGAAAGAAATCGAGTTTTCTCAAATCAAAGTATCAATCAAATCCATGGAGTCCCCAGTATGGTCGCCATTTTGTCATGCGGAAAGAGTCAATTTTGCGGACAAAACCGACCTCCCTAGAAGCTAAGGCTTTCTAGTGACAAACAAAACAATCAAGCACTATCTTTCCCTAAATATGCATTTAAAATAAAAGCAACCAGGTGTTTAAGGCTTACCTCTAGTCCAACGCTTGTTTGCAGCAGCCAAGCCTCTCTGATCCAGATGAGCTCCTCCTTCTCTTTGAAACCTGCATTCACTAACAAGCAAACGATTACATAGCACCTGAATAACTCATATAATAAAACATATTCATCATAAAGACCAAGGAGTTTATGAAACAAATTATATATAACAACTTGTTGAGAAAAATGAACTTAATTGTATTAATTGGAAACAAAAGAAACCATTACAACCAGTGCCTTGGTGTTGTGCAGGTCCCTCCCAGGGTCCAGCAAGAGTTCTCCTTTACTTTGATCAGCTCACCCACTTCCAAATGAAGCTAAGAAAGGATTGGAATCTCTCCTCTCAAGCTCTAAAAGGGAGTCCTAATTTCAGCAGCATCTACCCTTAGGAATGTTCAGCTTTCAACCTCCCCTCCCTCTGGCCCAATGCCTGTACTTATAATGCTTTGGAGGAAGTTAATCAGGTCCACCATCAATGGGATAAGCCCCTCTTTCAATGGGATAGCTCCCCTCTTGATGGGATAAGTTCCTCTTTCTTTGGGATGCATGAACCATTTGGAGGCGCTCAATACACGTCAAACCATCTTCTAGAATGCTCTAGAATCGACCACAAGTAACTTTTTTGAAGTAAAACTTGCGCATTTTGACCTTTACAGGAGTACGCACCCACCCCTTTACAGACAGAGCGTAGAAGTACACAGGTATTGTGAACTTGAGGTGCGTACACGCAGGTAAGGGTAAGAGAAACTGCGTAACCAGAGTTAAAAGACTTTTTAAGGACTTTCTCTCTTTCTTGGGGTTTGGAATGAGGAGCAGAGGTATAAGACTTGCCAAGGAGGATAGTATGATAGTTGATGGAGCCATAATAACTGTAAATAGTCATGGTGACAAATTTTAGTGTAACACCTCAACTATGCAGTTGTCTTGTCCAATCCATATTGAACTATGAATTGCACAAATTTAGATCTCATTCATGGCCCTTGACCTCTTGAGTTTCACAACTGCGCAATCCCTGAGCCTGTCTCCCAATTTATCACCTGGTTCTAGGTCATTCAATGGTCGTCATGAAGCATGTTAGGCTAGGGGGTTATCGGACTAATGTTGTTTCTTCATGAGTGGATTTTAGTTATAGGTATTCTATCATGTTATGATAGGATGATGATGAAGTAGATGAACAAGGAGACCCTGCTAGAAAAATATCTTGGTAGCTGCAAAGACAAGTTGATCAATCAGGCCAAAACAAAGGGACATCATATTGCAACAATCGCTGGAAATCAAGACCACATTGAAGACTCCTTAATTTCAAGGAAGATGAAGGAGGAAGAATAATAACATGCACCATCTCTCAAGAAGACTCAAAGATAGAAACAATAATAATGGCTTGGCATTGCCAAGTCATCATGCAGTCCATGAGATCAATGTATTTTCCTATCTTGTCAAAGTCTCATGTCATCATTTTCCACATCATTTTGTGGATTATGTAAATTCAGTATTGGAGAAATCTAATGTAAAGTGGAAATCAAAGATACATGTGTAGAAGGTGAAAAGTCATGTAGGAGGCGAAAGGTCATAGAGAAGTCAAACAGTCATGAGGGTAGTCAAAGAGTCAGAAGGGAGGTGAATGATCACCCGATTTGTTATATATACATTCTCATTGCTCAAGAAATTTTCACTTGGGCTGCTCCTACTAGGAATTAGAGAGGAAAATAGTTCTTTTTGGAGGATCAAGTGGTTGCTCTAATGCTCCACTATTGGGGCTAGTGGTGTTCACTGCCTTGATGTATCTTGAAACTTTTGCTTAATTCATAATCTTGTTCATCTAACACACTTTCATGCATATGACGTAAATATTGTAAGACTATTCTTTGAATGTTTGCAATGTATTTTGTTTTCATCTATAGCAAGGAAATTGAACTATTTTAGTGGCCTTGTTACTTATCCCGTTGAAGGTGTGTTGTATGTGTTTTAACAATCAGTTCCTCTATGTGAACTATTTCACTAGTTTTCCAATGATTCATTCATATGTATATGCTCGTATCTTTACTACATTAGTACTTTTACTTGTCTTTTAAAGGCTCACTTCTCTCTCCCATTGTTAGAAAATTATATATTACAGAGCAATGGAACACATAAAATATTGCAGAAATATAAACACATTAAATGCATAAAAGAGGAGAGACACAGATATACGTGGTTCACACAGTTTGGGCTACATCCATGGAGAAAAAACCAATCGTTCCTTTTATATCATCTAGAAAATTGAAAAAATACAACCTATAGCATATTCACAGTAACACCCTCTTCGCTCTCAATCTCCTCTCTCTTCCTCACTCAGAATACAAATCTACATAGACGCAATATAATTCCCTCATATATAGTGAGGGGTTACCTTCTAGGGCAGAAAAACCTAAATTAAACATAACTTATACTGTCAGATCATCCACCTAATGAATGGCCCAATTTGACTAGAAATTACTAGACTTTTAAAAGGAAAATTTTCATCTATTTTTAGCTTCGGGGGTGCTGCTCCAGAACCCCCTCCGGGGGACCACTAGCCCTCGAACCCCCCAACCGAGGGGCATTAGCCCCCTCGGGGGGAAAATTCCCCCCTGCACACCCCTGCGTGGAGGGGTGTACAGTCTTCCTGGGGTATACATCCGGCTGAAACCTTTCAATACAGAAGATAATCAGGCTCCACACCCAACAATCTCCCACTTGGAGACAGATTATAGAAACTCCACCACTACTTCATTTGCTTGAACATGAATCCACTTTGGACCTGGTTGTTTCTCATCTTCTTCATCATGCTTGAATACCAATTGAAACTGAGCAGATTCTCAGTTTCTCCCTGGTTAAAACTTTTGTTAACATATCTATAGGATTCTAGCTAGTGTGTATCTATTCCAGCTTCAACTGCCCATCTTCCAATGCTGACCATATGAAATGGTAATTGAGTTGTATATGCTTAGTCTTGGAATAAAATGCAGAGTTCTTTCCAAGATGTATGGCACTCTGGTTGTCACTGTATAACTTGCCCAACTCCTGCTTCTTACGCAATTCATCTAGAAACCTTTATAACCAAATCATTTCTTTACTAGCCTCTGTAGCAGCAACATACTCTGCTTTTGTTGTTAAGAGTGCAACAACACTTTGTAGTTTTGAGACCCAACTGACAGTTGTTCCACCTATAGTAAACACATACCCTATTGTTCTCCTCTTGTTATCTCTATCACTTACCATATCTGCATCAACATATCCCTGTAGAGCAATGTTTGAACCACCAAAGCATAATGCTTGATTTGTGGTGCCTCTCAAATACTTAAGAATCCACTTCACCACCATCCATTGTTATTTTCCTAGACTGTTCATGTACATGCTTACAACTCCCACTGCATATGTAATATCAGACCTTGTGTAGACCATTGCATACATTAAGCTTCCAATTGTTGATGCATATGGAAATTTAGACATATGAGCCATTTCTTCCTGAGTCTTGGGACACGCCTCCTTACTTAATTTGAAATGGCTAGCCAAAGGTATACCAACTGATTTTGCATTCTACATATTAAACATTTTCAACACCTTTTCTATGTACTCACTTTGAGACAATGTTAATTTGTGTTTCTTCCTGTCTCTAGTTATTCTCATACCAAGGATTTGTTTTGCAGCACCCAAATCCTTCATTGCAAATGCGTTTGCCAATTTCCTTTTGAGGACATTTATTTCCTGCATGTTAGAACCTGCAACGAGCATGTCATCTACATACAATAACAATATAATATAGTTGCCATCATTTTTCCTTTTGAGATAAACACAATGATCAGAGTGACACCTAGTATAACCTTGTTCAGACATAGACCTGTCAAATTTTAGATACAACTACCTTGGAGCCTATTTTAAGCCATGCAAGCTCTTCTTCAGCGTATACACTAGTTCTCCTTCCCTTTTACCTCATATCCTTGTGGCTGCTGCATATATATCTCTTCCTCCAAATCCCCATGGACAAAGGTTGTCTTTACCTCTAACTGCTCAAGATGCAAATCTTCAACTGCTACTACACTTAGGATAGTTTTGATTGAAGTAATTTTCACAACAGGAGAAAATATCTCATCAAATTATAGACCCTTTTTCTGTGCAAAACCTTTCACCACAAGTCTAGCTTTATACCTTTTTCTACCTCCATCTTCTTCCTTCAACTTGTAAACCCATTTATTCTGCAATGTTGTTTTACCTGCAAGAAACCTGACTAAGTCCCAAGTCTGGTTATGTGCTAAGGAGTCCATTTCTTCTTTCATGGCTTCCTCCCACTTCTTCCTGATTTCTACCAACACTGCTTCTTCATAACATTCCGGTTCACCAGAATCAGTCAACAATACATAATATAATGAAGGAGAATATCGTTCAAGGGGTCTACTTATCCTGGTAGATCTTCTGACACCACTTTCAGGTGTTTGAAGTGCTTTTTGTTGTTGTGGTTGTTGTTCTGGCTGTTGATTATTATGATTTTTAAGCACCATCACTTTTTCTGTGATATCGTCAAGCACTGTGTATTCTCTATTTTCTTTTTCCTGCAGATGATCCTTATACAAAACCTTTTCATTGAATATTACATCTCTGCTCCTAATGATTTTGTGATTTTCATAATCATATAAGCAATAACAAAAATCATTAACATTGTTGGCATTATGGCACAGGTTTGGAGCTATGGCACAGGCGTTGTCCTTGATGGAAACTCACATTGGTGACAGATCTCAGTACAGGCTCTCAGAATGAAGGAAAAGATATATACACAGGTTCACCTAGATGAAGATGCGTATACACGCGGGTTATACGCTACAAAGGCGCGTATGTGTATACACGCACTTTCACGCAAGGAAAAGCACGTATATGTTGGAGAACTTACTTTTGGTTCGTGGTAGTTAGTCCTTGGTATTTGAACCTATGGTATCTCGTCAGAGGTGTTGATCCCAAGTATTGGGTCCATGGTATTGTTTTATTATGGTTTTGGACCGTGGTATTGTGGAAGGCCTAAGACTATAAAAGAGGAAGGAGATCATTTCGCAAAGGATCATCTAAAATAACCGAACATCTAATATGTGCTAGATCTGAAATATTGGTGATTGGGGTTATGGTGTAGATCTGGATCTGAATGAAGGAGGAACCTTAGCGTAAAAAGAAGGATAATTTCTATTGATGGGTCATAATATTTAGGCTTGAATGATAGTATCTTTGTATGATTTTGATCTGTTATATGTGGCGCATGCTTGATCTATAAATTTGAAAATTTGGGTTAATTAGTGTCTGAATATTTGAAAGAGTGAATTATCCTTTATAGATCTGTACACAGGTTCAGCGAAGCTAAATCGCGTATACACGCTAGTTTAGTGAATGAAAACAGCATATACGCAAGTTGATCCAGAAGCAGAAGTGTATGCACGCAGGTTTCAGATTATTAAAGTAGCGTATATATTTTGAGTTGTGATCTAGCTGCTTCTGTTTATTGTTGTAGTGGTCTAGGTTCAGAATTTGGTGTGTGGTTACTGTTACTGTGTATAGCTGTCAGAGAAGTATCTACTAGATTTAGTTCTCATTGGTGAAAAGGAGATTGTTTGATGCAAAAATTCTTGTTGATTGATTGATGTTCATGGATCCAGTCTGAAAATTTATGAAACATGGTCCCTGGAAGAAAGATAAGGTTGTAGCCTTCAGTAGGCCAACACCTACATACTAGTATCTTGGCTAGTGCAAGAGCTAAGGGGGTTGTAGCTCCCTTCCAAGAGAAGCTAGAAAATGAGAGAGGGTTGTAGCTCTCTGCAGGTTGCAGCCTGCGTACTGGTAAAGGACTGCACCAATACATTGTAAAAGAAGTTTCTAATTAAAAGAAGATAGAGACGAATTGCAGCAGGTGGTTTTCACCCACATTGGGTTTCCACCTTATATCTTGTGTTCTTTTGTGTGTGATTGTCTTCAGATATGTTTTATTGTTTCTGGTTACTGTTCATTTGATCCTAATGCACAGATTAATGATTAACGTCAGTGAGATAAATTAAATTATATGTATGCATTGCATACGCAGGTCTCCTTCTCTGTAGGTGCGTATATATGTGATTTTATCTAACTGAAGTAGCGTATATGATCTGGGTTTGAAAAAGGAAATAACTGACTTGATAATACTGATTCACCCCCCTCTCAGTATTATTTCCAACAATTGGAATCAGAGCGGGTCCTTCTGAAGAAGCTTGACCGCTTGGAAGAAGATTCATCATCATGAGCAACTACGAGAGAGAAGAATCTATCAGGCCACCGATTTTTGATGGGACAAACTTCGTATATTGGAAGGTAAGAGTTACTGCCTATCTTCAATCTCTTGGTAGAGAAGTCTGGGATGTCATAGATACAAGGTACTCTTTTCCATCAGCAACTCCTACAGATTCGGCTGAGAAGAAGAAATATGAAACAAATGCAAATACTGTCAATACCCTATTAGGATGTATATCTCAATAAGAATTTGTCAAGGTTATGCAGTATAAATCCACAAAAGAAATATGGGACAAGATTGTTCTGAGCTATGAAGGAGATGAATAGGTAAAATGAGCAAAACTTCAAACCCTCATAATTCAGTATGAAAATCTCAGAATGCACAATGATGAAAGTGTGGCTAACTATTTCCTTCGTGTAGATGAGATTGTTAATTGTATGAAAAACTTGGGTGAAGAAATAAAAGAGGCTGTGTGGTTGAAAAAGTTCTAAGATCTTTGTCCCCTAGGTTTGAATTTAAAGTTTCCGGAATAGAAGAAAAAGAGAATCTACGAAACCTTACCATGTCACAGCTACACAGGATTCTAACTTCTTATGAAATGAGGAAAGGAGGACAATCAGACAGGAGAGAAGCTGCCTTCAGGGCCTCAGGCAAAGGAGACTACTATGAGTCAGGACACGTGTTAGAAGAAGAAGAAGAATAAAATTTTGTTAAGAACCTTCAACGGGGTGCTGGAAGATTCCGAGGTAAGTTACCTTTCAAATGCTTTGCTTGTGGAAGACTCGGTCACTATGCTACCAAATGTCCTCATAAGGATAAGATTGACAAAGGGAAGGAACCTGTTAGATGGAACAAGAAACAGAATGTAACTAAGAAAAGTTAGTACACTCATGAAGACAGTGATGGACTTTCAAATAGTGACGCAGATGAACGAGGTAATAATTATAAAATTTTAATGGCTTTTGAAGATGATGATTACATGGATATTATAGATGAAGAAGGTCTTTATAAAGAGATTTCTAAACTCAAAATTTGTTTAGAAGAGAAAAATGTGATTATTGATTCTCTGCAATGTCAACTGGTTGAAAGGGAAAAACATCATGAAAAATTGGAATGTGAAATTGTGGGACTTAGTAAAGAGATTGAGAAAACTAAAGCTCTTAATCTTAGATTTGTTAAAATATCTGAAACTCTAGATGAGATTATCAATGTGCAGCATTCCCCACTAATCAAGACAGGGTTGGGATATAATGAAGGAGCATCTCAAGCACAGAAACCATCCACCTCAAAGAGTTATCTTGATGCAGCAAGGCAGAATGAGCAAAAGCCTAATGGAGATCACCAGGTAAAACAGGGACGATTTACATCAAGAATAAACAAAGACTACCAGGTAAATCGAGGAAAATCCACCTTAAGGATGAACAAAAGCTACAACTAGCCATAGGTAAAATCTTGTCAATTTGCCTCAAGAATGGATGACAATAGAAACTACAATCATTCGGCTGGTAGATTTGATAATCGCAGGAGTTTCTTCAATGGCCAATGTTTCTCTTGCCATAACTTTGGTCACAAAGTAGCTCAATGTGTTGCCTATAAGACAATCATGACTAGAGAAGCTCAAAAAAAAAGAATTATGACTGGAATAATGAAAAGGACCTATAACAACTTTTCCGCCCTTGAAAATGAAATTGAATGTTCTATTTGTAATAACTTCGGTCATGAAGATTCTGAATGCAGGAGCAGGTTTCAGAAGACAACCCAAAAGGAACAAACCTCAAGTGCCAGAACATGGAGAATAAAGGAACCGCAACGAAAAAGATGTGGGATAGCTTTATATGCAGAAGGACAGGAAAATAAATGGTACATCGACAGTGGATGTTCGAAGCATATGACAGGTGATAAAGAAAAACTTCAATCATATAGTGCTTTAGAAAAGGGAAAGAAAGTTTCATTTGGAAATGATACTCGTGCAATCATAAAAGGAAAAGGCACTGTTCAGTTGAAAGAAAAAGTCAAAGCTGGAAATGTTTTGTATGTTGATGGCTTGAAGCATAATCTACTGAGTGTTAGTCAGATGTGCGATCAAGGAACTGAGGTAATATTTTGATCAAATGGATGTAGTCTTCGTGATCTTGATATAGGAAAAACAGTGATCAAAGGCATAAAAACTCCAAATAATTTATACATATTCGAAGAAGGACAACAACAATGCAATTTGAGCAAGAATGATGAACATTGGTTATGGCACTAGAGGTTTGGGCATCTAAGCTTTTCATAGATAAGGAAAGCATGAAAATACCAGGTAGTTCGTGGTCTTCCAGACATCAGAATTCCAGACAATACAATATGCAAATCATGTCAGTTTGGTAAGCAAACCAGAACTAACTTCCCTGAGAAGGAAGGATCAGCTAGCAGGCCTCTTGAACTAGTCCATACAGATGTATGTGATCCATCTAGGAAAAGGTCACCTCGAGGAGAAGAATACTTTATATTATTCATTGACGACTTCTCCAGGATGGTTTGTATAGGACTTATGAAGCACAAAGATGAAGCCTTCGAAAAATTCAAATCTTTCAAAGCCTTGGTTGAAAACGAATCAGATCACAAAATTAAGTGCCTCAGGTCTGATAGAGGTGGGGAGTTTACCTCAAATGAATTTTTCGATTTTTGTGAAGAACATGGAATAATAAGGGAATTCACTACAGCTAGGACTCCTCAGCAAAATGGAGTAGTGGAAAGGATGAACAAAACGGTTCAACAAATGGATCGTGCTATGCTTGATGAGTCTGGAACTCCCACAACCTTCTGGGGTGAAGCTGCATTTGTTGCGGTTGTTATTCTCAACAAAACAAATGTCCGGGTGAACAGAACTCAAACTCCTCATGAGCTCTGGTATTCTGAGACTCCTTCGGTAAAACATTTCAAAATTTTTGGAAGCAAATGCTATATTAAGAATAATGATGAACATCTTGGAAAGTTTGAACCGAGAGAAGATGAAGGCATTCTCCTTGGTTATTCTCCCCACAGAAAAGCATATAAATGTTACAATAAAAGACTTGGAAGAATTGTTAACAGCATTGATATAGTGGTTGATGAAGAAGGAAACATTCCTAGGCAAGTAAATTATGAAAATTTCGAAGAAGATGAAGGCCATCCTTCAAATCAGACTGATGATGAAGAAGAAGAACCTCAAGAGGCACCAGAGGAATAGATAAGGATAGAAGAGAAGACTCCACCCAGGTACGTTCAAAAGAATCATCCAGAATCTCAAATTTTGGGGTAAAAAGAGGCACGTATACAAACAAGAAGAACAATTGTAGAAGCCTCAAGCTATTTGGCATTGCTCTCCTCCACTGAACCACAAAATGTAAAAGAGGCATGCAAAGATGAATGTTGGGTCAAGGCAATGGATCAAGAACTTGAGCAAATAGAAAAGAACAACACTTGGGAGTTGGTCCCTAGACCAAAAGATAAGAATGTCATAGGAACAAAATCGATCTTCAAGAACAAGTTGAATGAAAATGGGGAAGTTATTAGAAACAAGGCCAAACTTGTTTGTAAAGGGTATGCTCAACAAGAAGGAATAGACTTTGAAGAAACTTTTGCTCCCGTTGCTAGACTTGAGGCCATCCGAATGTTCCTTGCTCTCTCAAGCTTTTAGAAGTTCAAAGTATTTCAAATGGGTGTGAAATCAGCCTTTCTGAATGGAGACTTAGAAGAAGAAGTGTACGTTGAGCAACTAGATGGTTTCATTCTTGGGAATGATCCAAATTTTGTATGCAGACTAGAAAAGGCTCTGTATGGTCTTAAGCAGGCTCCAAGGGCTTGGTACTACCATTTGGACAAATATCTTCATCGACAAGGTTTTTCAAAAGGATCAACAGATAGCAATCTTTATATAAAAATTGAAAATGACAAAGTGCTAATACTTTTTTTGTATGTAGATGATATTATCTTTGGTAGCAATGAAGAAGCTATGAGTCAAAGCTTTGCCTTGGTGACGCAGAAATAATTTGAAATGTCTTTGCTTGGAGAACTGACATATTTTCTTAGATTGCAAATCCAACAAAATCAAGGCGGTATTTTTTTGTCTCAAACCAAGTATCTCAAGCAGATCTTGAAGAAATATGGCATGGAAGATGAAAAACCAGTATGTACCCCCATGGTTACAGGATGCAGCCTCAGTGCAAATGATGAATCAACAACAGTGCATCAACCAACCTATAGATCTATGATTGGAAGTCTACTTCATTTGACAGGTACCCGACCAGACATCATGCATGCAGTGGGAGTAGTTAGAAGATTTCAGGAAAATCCAAAGGAAACTCATCTCAGGCAGTGAAGAGAATTTTCAAGTATCTTCAAGGAACTCAAAACTATGGCTTATGGTATCCTAGAGATACAGATCTCACTCTTCATGCTTATACAGATGCAGACTGGGCTAGAAGCGTGGATGACAGAAAAAGCACAATTGGTGGTGCATTCTTTATGGGTTCCAGATTAGTATCTTGGTTCAGCAAGAAACAAAGTTCGATTGCTCTATCTACAGCTGAAGCGGAATATGTGGCTGCTGCATCTTGTTGCACTCAACTTCTTTGGATGATGCAAACCTTGGAGGACTTTCAAATCACTTGTACACCAGCTATCTCCATCTTATGTGATAATACAAGTGCAATTAGCATTTCAAAGAACCCAATTATGCATTCAAAGACTAAGCACATACCGATCAAGTATCATTTTCTCCGGGAACAAGTGCTGTAACAAAAGGTCAAGCTGGATTATGTTCCCTCCAAGGAACAAGTTGTTGATATACTCACCAAACCATTGCCCAAGGAAACTTTTCAATACCTCAGACAGAAGCTGGGAGTAGTTGATGCATCATCTTGCTGTTAAATCTTGTCTGTTTCAAAGAAAAATGGGTGTACGCGAGTTGCTTGAGGAGGATCCGCGTACATACGCCTGTTTGTGCAGAGACAGTCGCGTATATGGAGGCTTGATGGATATCAGTAGGGACAGGCTCTGGTTGAAGATAGTATGATATGGGTCTGACAGAGACCATCTGGCACAGGTTCAGGGGGAGCAGATAAAATTCTAATGATCCATTGTTGGCACTATCTTAGAAGCTTTTGGTTCTAGTTCACAGCTGTTGCTGGTTTCAGGTGGAACAAATGCAGAGGAAGAACAGAAGGAAATCATGGTTTCTGATATGAATGGTGATTTTCAGATGCTACTGCTATCAGTTATTGGTGACTTTCATAAGTCTTGCTCTAGATATTTCGTCTCTATGTCATGTATCTCTTTTATGGTGTCAAGGTCATGTAACGACCTATCTTGGTTTCCCCACTATTCCTGGGATGAAGATGTAATGTATTTGGTTGTCATATGTAAATTTCTGATGTATCCCCACTTGGTTGGGTGGATGATCCCCACCTGGTTGGGTGATGGATATATGTATTGAGTCTTTTGGTGATAGGGAGGTCTTTTATGATGGATAAGTCATGGTTCTTCTTGAAGAATATCTTTTTGCAGATCTTGCCTACAGTCAGGGGGAGCATGGTCAGCACAGCAGGACAGAGATTTCAGCATGTACTCAGGGGCAGCTCAACCCTTTGCCTTTGATGAGAAAGGGGGAGAATGACCTTGAGGATCTTGGGGTTGCCATCAAGTCCAAAGGGGGAGATTGATGGCATTATGGCACAGGTTTGGAGCTATGGCACAAGCGTTGTCCTTGATGGCAACTCACTTTGGTGATAGATCTTAGTACAGGCTCTCAAAATGAAGGAAAAGATATATATGCAGGTTCACCTAGGTGAAGATGCATATACACGCAGGTTATACGTTACAAAGGCGCGTATGCGTATACATGCACTTTCACGCAAGGAAAAGTGGATATATGTTGGAGAACTTACTTTTGATCTGTGGTAGTTAGTCCTTGGTATTTGAACCTATGGTTTTGGACCATGGTATCTCGTCAGAAGTGTTGATCCCAAGTATTGGGTCCATGGTATTGTTTTATTATGGTTTTGGACCGTGGTATTGTGGAAGGCCTAAGACTATAAAAGAGGAAGGAGATCATTTGGCAAAGGATCATCTGAAATAACCGAACATCTAATATCTGCTAGATCTGAAATATTGGTGATTAGGGTTATGGTGTAGATCTGGATCTGAATGAAGGAGGAACCTTAGCGCAAAAAGAAGGATAAGTTCTATTGGTGGGTCATAATCTTTAGGCTTGAATGATAGTATCTTTGTATGATTTTGATCTGTTATATGTGGCGCATGCTTCATCTATAAATATGAAAATATGGGTTAATTAGTGTCTGAATATTTGAAAGAGTGAATTATCCTTTATAGATCTGCACGCAGGTTCAGTGAAGCTAAAGCGCGTATACACGCTGGTTCAGTGAATGAAAACAACGCATACACAAGTTGATCCAGAAGCAGAAGCATATGCACGCAGGTTTCAGGTTATTAAAGTAGCGTATATCTTTTGAGTTGTGATCTAGCTGCTTCTGTTTATTGTTGCAGTGGTCTAGGTTCAGAATTTGGTGTGTGGTTACTGTTACTGTGTACAACTGTAAGAGAAGTATCTACTTGATTCAGTTCTCATTGGTGAAAAGGAGGTTGTTTGATGCAGAAATTCTTGCTTATTGATTGATGTTCGTGGATCTTGTCTAAAAATTTATGAAATGTGGTCCCTGGAAGAAAGAGAACGTTGTAGCCTTCAGTAGGCCAGCACCTATGTACTAGTATCTTGGCTAGTGCAAGAGATAAGGGGGTTGTTGCTCCCTTCTAGGAGAAGTTGGAAAACGAGAGAGGGTTGTCGCTCTCTGCAGGTTGTAGCCTACGTACTGGTAAAGGACTGCACCAGTACATTGTAAAAGAAGTTTCTAATTAAAAGAAGATAGAGACGAATTGAAGCAGGTGGTTTTCACCCACATTAGGCTTCCACCTTATATCTTGTGTTCTTGTGTGTGTGATTGTCTTCAGATCTATTTTATTGTTTCTGGTTACTGTTCATTTGATCCTAATGCACAGATTAATGATTAACATCAGTAAGATAAATTAAATTATAATTCTGCATTGCATACGCGGGTCTCCTTCTCTGTAGTTGCGTATATACGCAGTTTTATCTAACTAAAGTAGCGTATATGATCTGGGTTTGAAAAAGGAAATAAGTGACTTGATAATACTAATTCACCCCCGCTCTCAGTATTATTTCCAACAAACACCATATCCAATAAAGTTACATTTCTTTGATTTTACCTCAAGCGTTGTTCTATTTTCTTTGTTAATGTGGACAAAGGCTTCATAACCAAAAGTTTTTAAAAAGGAGTAGTTTACCTTTTTACCTATCCATACCTCCTTTGGAATACCACCATCCAAGGAACTTGAAGGCCCTCTCTTTATTAGATAAACAACAGTATCTACAGAATCTGCCCAAAATTGTAAAGGAAATCCTGCATGCAATCTCATGCACCTTGCACGCTCCATGATTGTCCTGTTCATCCTTTCTGACACGCCATTTTCTTGTGGTGTTCTTGGAACTTTCTTCTCTCTGTGAAATCCATTCTCTGAATAGTACCTATCAAACTCTTTGCTGCAACATTCACCTCCATTATCTGATCTAAGACACTTCAACCTTTTCCTTGTCTCATTTTCAACCAAAGCTTTCCATTTCTTGGAAGTATCAAATACATCAGATCTATTTTGAATACAATAAATCCAGGTTTTTCTGGTTGCATCATCAATAAAAGTAACATAATAACGAGAGCCACCAAGAGATGATACCTGAGTAGGTCGCCATACATCTATATGAACAAGCTCTAATTTTTCGCTCTCCTTTTCTTTCCTAACTCTAAGGAATCTAACTCTCTTCTGTTTTCCATAAACACAATTCTCATAGAATTTTAAATCAACATGCTTCAAACCTGGCAAAAAATTTCTTGAGTGAAGAATTTGCATCCCCTTCTCACTCATTTTCCCAAGCCTGTGATGCCACAATGTCGTATCTTCTCTTAGAGAGGTTAAAGCATTAACAAAATTATAAATACCATTCCATAAGTACAATGTACCAACCTTTTCTCCTTTCGCTATTACCAGGGATCCTTTAGTGACCTTCCAGGTCTTATCTGTGAAAGTAGTTACGCAACCTTCACCTCCCAACTGTCATGTTGAAATCAGATTTTTCTTTAGATCTAGAGCGTGCCTTACCTCCTTCAATAGCCATTGATTCCCATTCTGATGTTTTATGAAAAATGTACCCATTCCAATGATTTTACAGGGTTTATCATCACCCAATCGAACCTGTCCAAAATCTCCTTAAACATAATCATGAAAATGTTTCCTATTAGGTGTGGCATGGAATGAAGCTTCTGAATCTACCACCCAGGCATCAATAATATTTTCTAATTAAAGAATCAAAGCATCTTGCAACATATCACCTGTTACATTTGCTTCATAATTGTTTTCTTGTTGTGCATCTCCTTCTTTTCCCTTTCGAGATTTATAGTCTTTCTTTAGGTGTCCTTTCTTCCCACATTTTTAGCACACTCTCCTCAATTTGGACTTAGATCTACCTTTTTTTTACTTACTGCGATATCCAAAGCTCTTTCCTCTTTCCATTTTTCTTCCCCTAGTCTCTGTAGTCAAAGCATTACCTGATGTCTCATCGGAGCTTTTCCGTCGCATTTCCTTGCTAAGGATTGCACCAACAACATCATCAAACTTTAAAGTAGTAGATCTAGAGATAGAGTTACTAATGGCCATAACTAAACCATTCCAAATTTCTTGCAGTGAGCATAGAAATAACAAAGCCCTAACTTAATCATCAAAATTTACCACCACAAAACTAAATTGACTTTTAACTGTATTAAAATCATTTAAATGGTCTGCAGTAGATCCACCTTCTAACATCTTCATATTAAGTAAATGCCTCATAAGAAATACCTTATTTGAGGCCAAGGGTTTTTCATATAGTTTGGCCAATGCCGACATTAAAACCTCTGTTGTCGTTTCCTTTGAAATATTAAACGCTACCGATGCCGCTAGGCACAACCGTATTGTTCCAAGTGCCTTTCTGTCGAGAATATCCCATTCTGTGTCTGTCATACTCATCGCCTTCTTTGTCTTTCCACTCAATGGTAGGTACAGATCTCTCTGATACAGATAATCTTCTATCTGCATCTTTCACAGCTGGTAGTTTTGGTCGTTGAATTTTTCTACCCTAAACCTACCATATTCCATCATTGCTCCCACTTGAACCATGAACCCTTCTCTCCTACGAGTTTATCATCCAAATAGACCTTTGGCTCTGATGCCAGTTGTTAGAAAATTATATATTATAGAGCAATGGAACACATAAAATATTGCAGAAATATAAACAAATTAAATGCATAAAACAAGAGAGACACATATATACGTGGTTCACCCAGTTTTAGCTACGTCCATGGAGAAACAACTATTCCTTCCTTTTATATTATCTAGCAAACTAAAGAGATACAACCTATAACAAATCCACTGTAACACCCTCTTCGCTCTTAATCTCCTCTCTCTTCCGCACTCAGAATACAGATCTACATAGATGCAATACAATTCCCTCATATATAGTGAGGGGTTTCCTTCTAGGGAAAAAAACCCTAAATTAAACATAACTTATACCACTAGATCATCTGCCTAATGAACGGCCCAGATTGACTAAAAATTACTATACTTTTGCAAGGCAATTTTTCATCTATTTTTAGCTTCGGGGGCACTGGCCCCGAACCCCCATTGGGGGACCACTGGCCCCCGGATCCCACAGCACCCCCTCGCGTGAAGGGGTGTACAGTCTTCCTGGGGTATACATCCAGCTGAAACCTTTGAATATAGAAGATAATCAGGCTCCACACCCAACACCCATTTCGGTAGAACAACCTTGATACATTATGGAGTTGAAAATTCCATAAGGCATACTAATGTATCTGAAGTAACTGTGCATCACTCTCTTGTGATGAATATTGTAGCCAAGGAAAATCTCTAAGAACATATGACAAGAGAGCCTTATTTACAGAAGGGATCCTATTTCAAGTAGTGTGAACTCTAATTGGGACATTTCATCGGGGAGACCCCCTTGGTTGACATATTTCCAACACTGTCAACAAATGGTTCTAGAATGAGGGCCTTATGACAAGCTATGCCTATTGAGTCTATTTTCATTCTCTTATCTTAAATGGTTCATCCCCCAATCATAATACTAGAATGTTTCTCCAACCTATCCCCAGGTAAAATATTTATCTTTGTGGAACAACTTGATGATTGGTCGCAATTTAAGTTTGATAGTGAGGGTGATAGATTTATTACTTAGCATGCACCTCTTTTTCTTAAGTTCTATGAAAAATATGAAGTTAACTATGAAGATGTGTCTTGTATTGATTTCTGCCTCATAGTTAAAGGTCGAATTAGTTCATGGTTTCCTACCCTACCAGCCACCTCCATTAATTCTTTTGAACACCTCATCAAGGACATTCATTTAGAATTTGATAGGTATGATTAACAAGATGTTCTTAAAAGAATTAATCAACTAAGAATGAATCATAATTAATCAATTGTGGATTTTTCTAATTGTTCCTTCACCTTTTGTTATGAATTCCTTGAAGAACATACAGATTGGGATTTCTTTAAACGAAATTTTGTGTATTTGGTTCTATTGAAGCCTCGAAATTCATTGATTTAACATGGTGTAAAACCACTCGGTTCAGACCTTGTTTGGAAACTCCTTTTCCATTTGGTGCAGTGGCTCCGACTGGGGATAATGGGACCGGTTTCTGAATCTAATTTATAACAGTGCTGATGGGGTGATATTTGATATTTTGGAGTAATGTTTAAGCTAAAAGTAATTTAATCTAAACTAATAATCACATGCATTTATCCTAATTTAAACACTATCTAATTAAAATTATGCCCAGGAATAAATTGAAGTATGCAATCTACAATAATGTCCAAAAGCAATTGGTAATAAAGATCATTCAATTGAAATAATAAGTGAAATCATTTAACAATAATTGTTTCATATAAAAAGTTAGCCAAAACGATTGTGAAATATATATCGCATAAGAAATTATTCATGTTTTCAACATAAAATATAGGCCATCATCATATAGAAGTGAAACAATGCTAACCAAGATTAAATATTTCATACATAAACAATTTGAAGAGAAATTATTACTTAATACATAAGTAAAAGAGAGACGCGAGATAAAAGTACCATTTTTAATACATCCTACTCATGTGCTTAAGCAATATTGATCTATTTTCAATCTATCCAACACCATATAAGAGTAAAAAAGTGCAATTTCAGTAGAAGATGCCAGATAAGATAAAAATAAATCTTGTTCCATTAATTTCACTAGAGCTTCCTCAAAGGGACAGAAGTGCATGTTTTGAAGATTGTTTCTGATAAAAATTTTGGATCCCTCTCTAAATGCATGATAGGGTTTTAAATACTAAAATTTAATACTAAAAATAGATTATTAAAAAAATATTTGAGGAGTTTTAAACAACCTTCCTCAAATTATGAAAAATAAAACAAAAATAGACATGAGCATGGTGACTAACTATTCTACATTTGATCTTTTAGATCACAAATGTCCGTCATGCGCTTGAGCTGTGTCGGTTGACCGATTTTAACTTTCAATTGACCAGTGAACACGGTGTTGGTTAGTGCTAGCACCATTATCTCCATAGAAGTGGTTAGGCATCGCAGGGTCATCCACTGGCTAAGAGGTTTCACTAAATGTCACCAATATGCTTCCTAGTTTAACCTGGTCATTTGAGTAATTGATTCTAATTTTTCTTCTATTGCCTGCCTCCATTGTACTTCAAGCTTTTTTACATTAGGAAGAATACACAGCATCGACTCTGCCACAATGTTGGCGCTATGTAAATTTTCATTAATATTTTCGACAACACTATTTGTTGTTGTTGTCACATCCGTTGTTGCCTTTTCTACCTCTCTAAGCTGAGAATCCCAGTTTGCAAATAAGATTTCTGTGTGACTATTCCAGTTTAGGTAGGTCGGCCTTTCTCCCATCTTCTGAATTCTACCATTTGGTGAAGTCGGAAACTTTTTTCACGATTTCATCATATTCAAGTCTCATTTTAATGACTTGACTTGTCAATTTTTCCCTTGTTTCGCAATAATAATTCCATTACGAAATCTTCTAGCATAATAGTTCCTTTTGGTGCATCAGCTGGGAGTCAAGGCCAAGTGCTTCAGTAATAAACTGATCAGTTTTTGGATCATCCTTATGTATATCAATTATTCCTTGTATTTGCGCTTCCTTCTCTACTAAGCTGGCTTGATTTTTTATTTGCATCTGCTCAAACTCTTGTTGAAGCTTAGTTAATTGTGTCTCTGCTTGTTGGTCAGATATTTCTTATTGTAATTATTGTTCAAGCGACATAATTTTATCTTCTTTTTCCTTAAGAAACATTTGCAACCCTATTTCTTTGTCGATGGTCGTTGTAGCATAGGCACCTACAAACTATGGCAATCTAATAAGGTTGGAGGATGGGTCGATGGGTGAGTCTTTCTAGACAACATCCATCAGTTCATTATTAGGGGTAGTAATAGCAGTAGAATCCAACATCCTTTTATTCCTTTGTATTTTAACAACTACTTTGTGTTGTGGGCTATAAAACACATCTAGAGGGGGAAACTCATCAATTCTCAAAACAATTTCAGAGGTGGGAGTAACAGGGATGTGCTAACCTCTTGAGTATTTAGAGTCTCCTTTGCTATAATTTCTTGAGTTGTTTTCTGTTGTGGAGTTTGCAACTCTGGCGTTCATTCCTCTGTATGGAGCCTTTTATTAAAGTTGTCCCATTCTTCCTCTAAATCAATCACTAGGGGTTTTAATGGCTGAGTGGAGGTGGAATGGACTTCATCCTGTTTCCTAGATGAAGTTTACTCAACTGTCTTTTGTGTAGATTGGGTTGTATCTTTTTTTGACTCCCTATTCCTGCTTTTCCCATTTTGTGATGACTTCTCTGACTCCTTGGTAGATTTCTCTTGGGATTCTGATCCATAATCAGTTTTAGAATTTTCTTTGGAATCTCCTTCTAGACTTACACTGGGAGTAGGCTCCCTTATTGGTTCAATCAATAATTGGTCCAATGGGACCTTCATTAGCCTCCTTTCTCTGTACTCATAAAAGGTTTCAAGATCTTCATGGTCAAAAAGTAATTTTGTCATATGCTTCATGTCTATGAAGGTGTTATTTTGTAAAGATATGTCATCAAATGCATATTCCTCATTACTGAATACTTTTATATTTACCACCGTGGTAAATTCTTTGACAGTGCCAAATGGGTCGTATTGCTTTCCTGAGAATTTAGGTAACTACAGAGATAAAGTAATCTCTACTTCTTTGAATGCATGCCCCAGGTCGTGTAATGCAAATGCTCCACACTTAAAGGGAATGTAGGTCAAATGGTATTTTTTACTTCCTTTAATGTTTTTGTCATCCCTCCCTCACTAGCTGTTTGATAGGCTATCTCTCTAGCCATCAGGTTGTCCAAAACATGGTATGGGAGGACATGCTAGGAGGTAATGCTGCCAAATACCCTGATATACGTAAATGTTTGCTCCCTAAACCATTTGGCCACTAGGAGGATATCTACCTCGGCTTCTTTGGAAAACCTGGGGGCATCTCGATTATAAAGCCATTTGTGGATAGGGATCATGACTCCATCACAAGTTTTGTAAAAATGTGGTTGAAAATGAGATTCCCACATGTATTTATGGTACATGTGAATGGGAAGTGGATTTTGAACACTCCACTTCCATTCGATTACAGGAAATTTCAAACCAAAACAAACTGCATCCATTACATAGGAACTCATAAAAAATCAAGGGTAAACCCTCGAAGCAACACTTATTTTCCTTCTATACTCAAATATTGTTCTTACCCAATTATCAAACAAAATTTGTGCCCAATTCATTATAATTGCATTAGTGGCTGCATCTATTAATGGCAGCTATTCTGGGGAAAATTTAGTGCTATCGGGTTTTCCAAATAGTCTACCTAGCATGGCCGCTGCAAAACTATGGGGTGGGAAAATAGACACAGTAGAGTACATATTGTTCTTGTCTTTTTTTATTTTGTCCTCATTATTTGACCAGGTCTGGGTGTAGTAGGTTGGGTCCTCGTTCTCTTCGGAAAACTTCTTGACAAAGTGCGTGTTGCAGATGACTTGTGGCTTCGGTAGGTGCTACATAAGCCACTGGTTTTCTGGCGTAGACGATCCCATAACCTCTTAGCTTTTGGTCTTGAATTATTTGTCTAAGATGTCAGCTTCATCGATAACCCATTTAACCATGTCTGTATAAGGGATTATCTTTGGACGCGCAGCTATGCAATGCAAAAATGAGCATGTTGTCTCAAACATGGAGGCGTCTGAGGAATCATGTCCGTTAACTATGACCATCATTTCCAGAATCCTTGGTTTCTCTTCTTCCAATATATTATACATGGCTTCCCATGTAGAGGTTCCTCCCTCTTTGATGCACGTAGTATCCATAAATAGAGGAGTCATTTTTTATTTCTCAGAGATGACTGCCTTGCATTTCTTCACCATTTCTCCCAATGATTTTCTCTATGGATTTTCCTTGAAAGTGAATAATAACAACTATCATATACAAAAAGATGACAATGAACGTGAAATGGAATAATGCAGATAACTTGAAAAGGTGACAAAAGGAGTTTTATTCGAACACACGTAAGAAGATATCATATCACGTTAAATGGATTTTCACACATAAATGTAGTTAACTCTTACTAAATGCCCACTAATCCTTCATTATCTCTTCGCTTTAATGCTCATAAATGTTTACATCATAAGTCGAGAAGAAAGCTTCAAGGGTGGAAATCCTTTGAATTGTGATAATGGCAATTTTGTGATTTGCGAAGAAAAATCGTAGATCGCAATATCGCATTATGCCTTTTCACTTTTCTTACCCTCCCTTGCATTTCTGCGAGATGCAAGATGCGAGCCGCTCGTTTATTATTTCTAAACATAGCTGCTTGTCAGGTTTTTCTATGTAAAGACCTTTTTAGTAAGTGGCAGACCTAAACATTTGTTCATAATATACCCAAGAAGTGGGTCCAGGTCTTGATCGCATTTCGCAATATCAACTGATGGTAAGTTTGCGGTGTTCTTTTAAACGCTTGAAATGTGATGCAATAATGGTTACGATGGCATCACAGTTTTGCATTTTTCTTGTTTTGAGATAACCTTTTAAGGCAACCTCTTCATAAATAGCGATATGCGATGTGAGACTTGGTTTTGACAAGAAAATCTTTAGGACCTAGTTTATATAAAAAATATGATAGTTTTGAGGTATACAATGTGGAGTACCCTTTTAATCGCTTTTCATTAGATTTGGTTGGTTAGCAAGGTTTTTGATGATGCTTAATCATGTGATACATGGGAAGGAAAGCATTTAGTAATTCTTTTGAAAAGGGGTTTGATTGATATCTTGCTTTATTCCAAAATTAAATAAGAAAAATGCCTAAATGCTAAGTTTATTTTTGGAATGATTTTTTAAAGGGTCCCTATTTATTAATGTAATATTAACTACTACTATTAATACATGGGGGGTTGTTGAATAACACAACAATTGGCGATTCACTTGGAAGAACTAGTTATCTCTCAGAGTTTTTTTAAATTTCTAAAAACTTCCAAAATAAGGATAGTTTTGAAAATAAAAATTGCATGGAATATAATGTAAGTAATACTGCTCATTAATAATCAAACAACATCTACTTAACTATTATTCTTTTGATTATTCATTTCTCATAAGAAAGTCACTTTGTCTACATCAATCATTGCTTGGTTTTAAGGATAAAAATAGAGAGGCTCTTCTCAGATCTGTTTTTTGGTATACTTAGTTGTCATAGGTAGAGCCTCTGCTACCAGTAGGTGTTCATAGCCTTGATAGGGTTACCTTTTAACCAACAATGATTCAGTATCCCACCTAGGTTAGAATGCAATTTTAAATATAAACTCGTTTATATACTCATTGCTTTCTTTATTTTCTTAAGTAATTCATTCTTCGTTCAAGTTTTCATCTTTTATCTCTTAAAGGACAATGTCTTGGTTTGGTGACCAAAAATTGACAATGCCATTCACTTTATTTGTAACTTAAAAGAACAAGCTGGCTCTTGATGAGACCTCTTGTCTTTTTATTAATATAATCTCAAGCCATTACCTTGTTTTGATATGCAGTATTGGTAATCTCAGTTAGTTATAATCTTATGATCATGGTAAGTCAGCTCTTGATTAGACCTCTTATCCTTTAAGTTCAAGTATATTTTAGAATTACACTCTAAAAATGAAAGCTGATTAGGTGGGGAGAATCATTGGCTCCTTAAGAGCTTCTGGATAACAATTGTAGAGTTTTAAAGATGCTTTTATGTAGAGAGACTTTGCTTTGTTATTGATACTTTTCTTGACTGATGTAAAGGAAATATTTTTTTCTAAAGCTAAGTTTCATCAAAGATTAGATAATTTTGGCAGAAAATAGGCAGTTTTGAAGCAATATAACTTAACTATATATTTCATATGTGAATATTACTTTCATAACAATCTTTACTTACACAAGAGAAAAGTCAAAATTAAAAAGAGACTATCATTTGTAAAGCCAAAAGTAAATATTTTTCAACTTGTATTATTGTTTCTAAAAAATAAAAGGAAATAATATACAGTGAACAAAAGAGATCATCTTCTATGGAAAGTGTTTCTTTAAAATCTTCCCATTAACAGGTAGAGATTCTCTCTTACTTGATAAATCTTGTAATAGAAAATTTGATGGGCCTATTTGTTCCATAATCTGAAATCAGCCAAGCCACATTTGTTGGAACTTGGTATGGTTACCACTCTCTTCGTGGGATTTATCCCGTTTCAATACTAGGTCTCTAAGTTGAAAAGATTTTGAACTTACCGAGTTTGAATCAAAGGAAGCTTTGACTAACTGCTAATGATGTACATGTGTGATCCTGCCATTTTCTCTTTCCTCTTCAAGCTTAATAATTTGTAACTGTCTAAATTGCATAAATGAGGAAGGATTTTCTTCAATGAACTGAACTAAGGCTAAAGAGGAAAGAGCTACATTTGTAGGTAAGACAACTTCTTTCCCATAGAACAAATTAAAAGGAGAAGTGCCACTCGAGGTTTTCTAAGTTATTCAATCTGTCCATAGAGAAAATATCAAAGACTTATGTCAGCTCTTCTGGCTTTGGTCAACAGTTCATTTAATAATCTTAATGAGATTCTTATTTGTGGATTCAGCTAACCCATTTCCTTGTGGATAAGAATTAGCAGAGTACTTAATCTTAAAACCTATTTTAAGAGAAAATATTGTCATCACATTGCCTAAAAAATAACATGCATTTTCAAACATCAAGGCAGATGGTAGGCCAAATCTAGTAATGATAAATTGATCTATGAATTCAATAATGTTTTCAAAATTGGCTACCTTGAGTGGAATTTCTTCCACCCATTTGGTGAAATAATCAGGTGCTATAAGGATATATCTATGCTGCTTAGAAGAATGAGGAACGATCTCACCTATTATTTCAAATCCCCATTGCTCAAATGGTTGGTAAATTTTGACTCGCTATAATGGTAATGCAAGTTTCCTCTATCTTCTAGCAGCTGTTTGACAAGTTTTACATCTCCTTACATAACTGTTTGCATCTTTGAATAATGTTGGCCAGTAATAGCCGACATGCAAGATTTTATGTGTGATGGTATCTCCTCCAAAGTGACTACCAGCTGGTCCATCATGAAGTTCCTGCAACACCTTCTCTGCCTCAGATTTTTCGAGACATATAAGTAAAACACAATCATAATTTATTCTAAACAGCACATCATTGATGATTTGATATTGTCTAGCTTTTAATCTCAAGGCTTTTTCTTTGTGTAATTTAATTGCGTTGGGGCATATCCATTTCTTAAGTAAAATATGATATCATCATATCTTGACTTAGCGTGGTTAAGGCTTACCTCATAGACTTGTACATCGTCAATTCAATGTTGTAATTCTGATAGATTTGATGCTCCTTCCAACATTCTGCAAAAACCTTGATGTTTTACCATTTTTGCTGGTCTCATTTCGATGTCATATTCTTGCAGAGCTGTAACCCAATTTTCTCTTCTCTCACCTGAATCCCTTTGTATTAACAAATTTCTCACTATTGAGAATGGTACTATTACTTTGGTGTGGGTTTTGAGGAGAAAGGTATGAAGTGTTTTATCGATTTGAAAACAACAAAAGCTTATTTTTCAATGTCTGATTAATTCAATTCATCTCCTTGCAAATTGGAGCTAAAGAAAGAGATTCGGGCTTCAGATTTTTCTTCATTTACTTGTCTCAATATGGCTACATATGATTTCTCAAAAGCAAAAGTATATAAAATGAAATGATTTGAAAAAATTGGCGTTGCTAAAGATGGGGCGTTTATGATTGCTTATTTGATCAACTTAAAGGCTTCATGTTCTGAGTGTCCCCATTTAAACAGAGAATTTTTCTTTATCATGGATTGATGGGGTAAAACAATTCTTGAGAAGTCAGGGACAAATCTTTTAATAAAATTTATCCGACCTAGGAAAGATTGCATGGATTTTTTGTTATGCGGTAAAGGTATTTTAGAGATTTCTCTAATTTTGTCAAGGTCAATATGAATCGCTACTTTGGACACAATGAATCCAAGGAGCTTTCCTTCACTTAACATGAAAAAAGGCTTCTTGGGATTAAGATAAATCCCATACCTTTGGCAATGTTCAAATATTTTCTTTAAATCCCTTAGATGATTATTGCGCTTTTGGGAATATACAGTTATATCACCTAAGTAGATTACTACTGATTTGCCTACTAAACCTTTGAAGGCTATGTCCATCGCTCTTTGGAAAGTGGCACCAACATTAATGAGTCCAAATGGAATCTTTTGATAAGCATAACTCCTCCATTTTGTCCTGAATGTAGTTTTCAGTTGGTCATCTCGATGTACTAAGATCTGATTATAACCTGAGAATCCATCCCAGAAAGACATTAGTTCTAAGCCTGCAACTGATTGTAATATCTATTCCATGGGAGGCAATGGGAAATTATCCTTTTAGCAAGCTTTATTGAGGTTGCAGAAGTCTATACATATCTGAATATTATCACTTTTTTTCTAACTGGGACAAGATTGGAGACCCACCGGAAATGTCTAACAGGAAAAATAATCTTGGCTTCCAGTAGTTTATTCAATTCAGATTTAATTTGACTTTTTAAATTAGGATGGATCTTCCTTAATTTCTTATAAATAGGTGTTTCATTAGATGTCGTGGGAATAGTATGTTAAATAATAGAGGTTTCATATGCCTTAAGATCTTTATAGTTCCATGCGAATACATTCTTGTACCTCTTCAACAAACCTATAAAGGTTGATTTTTCATCTAACATAAGTTTGAGACCGAGATTAATATTTGGAGGCTTTATGTCAATCCCAATATTAATCAATTCAAACTTCAGAGTTGAACTCTGAAGTTTTGAATTGGTGGGTCGTTTAAGTCTGTCTTTGAGGTCATATAAATCTTCCAACTTAACTACAGATTTTGGTATAGCGTTATTGACTGTTTCTTCTTTAAGTTGGTTATCATGCTGGTATTCAACAACTATATGTTCATCATAAGAGCCTTCTGAAGTCAGTAAGCTTATGATATACAAATCTTTATTAAACAGTCTCCAGTTGATGATATTATTAGGAATAGAAGGCCTAAAAATCAATTTAATGGAGAATCGATCAGGGCTATAATCCTCTAATGGAATAACCTTGGAAGTGACATTAGCTAGAAGATCAACACTAGCACTTTGGAGTGTTGGAATAGGGGAAATATTAAACGCTGTAAAGTGAGAGGTCAAGTCTTGGACTAATGACTGATAGTGTCTCAAATGTCCTCACAAACAATGTATAGTATTTCTCACCTACTTTATTACAATTTTTGAATCTCCAAATACTTGGAGGCGTTTGATATTAAGGCCAATTTCCTTATACAAACCTTGAACTAGTGCTTCATATTCATCAGTGTTCATTGTGCAATCAAATTCAAGTCTGCATGCTAACATAGTATTTTCCACCTCTAGGCTAACTAATATGCATCCTGCTCCTACTCCATCATTGGATTTAGATCCATCAAAAAATAATTTCCAAAATAAAGAGCCAACTACAGGATTATCTACAAAATTTATGCATTTATAAGTGTATGTTTGGGAAAAATTTTTGACTTGAGATACAACAAAGTTTTCTAAGAAAGGTGAAGTGTAAGCATTGAAATTCCCTAGAAATGATTCTACTGAGTAGTTTCCGATGATATTGTTACTATACGCGACTGGTTCATTTTCTCCTTCTAGCTTTGTAACTATGTGCTTTTTATGTTTCTCACAATCAACCCTTATTTGATTTGGCTTTCCATTATAGGGTAGCCACATGTGAGACTAGTCAGTTGCAAAATAGCCATGAAGTTTTTATAAGAAGTCTCTAGTAAGGATTAAGTCATAGAACTCATGAATATTAGCTACCATTATGTCAATGACTTGACAAACTTTAGGATTTGATGAAAGTCTAATGGTTACTTGATTAAGTTTGCCAAAAACTTCAAGTTGAGATCGATCTAACTATACTATACGTATAATAGATTTTTGAGGCGGAACATTGAACTTTGCACAAACTATTCTAGGTAAAATGTTAGATGAAGCTCTTGAATCAACCAAACAGTTGTGTAAGTTCTTATTAAAGACTTCAAAAGTAAGGAGGAATGGAGGAGTATGAGATTTAGATCTTCCTCCAATTAGAGCGATGTCGGTTGGATCAATCTTGTTTAAAGAGGTGCTAGGGGGCCTTCCCATTTCTTGTGCGGCTTGTGAGATCACGACAGCGGGAAGCGGTGCAGTAGGTACTGCTTTGAGTTCCTTAAGGAGTAGCTTCTATTGATGCTTCAATTTTCTAAGCTCATGAAAGGTGATGTTTTCCCTAGTCTTCTTCATATCATCAACAATATTATATTCCATTTCATCAGAAACTATCAGAGTTTTAGGTGAAGGTGAAGAATCTAATTGAGAAGGAGTAGTTTGAGTGGATTTTGGTGAAGACTTCTTACCTATTGTTTTGTCCCTAGGAGGTGGCATTGAAGCCTTCTGCTTTGAATTTGTTTGTGACAAATCAACAGGGTTTTTACTTCGGGTAGCGACAGGCAATGCTTCTTGAGTTTCCTCATTGGGAAGGATAAAATCCCACATTCCTTGTAACTCTACCACTTCTTCATCATCCATTTGTTCTTCGTTTGTTGAAACTTCATCCTCCTCTCCATATTATTCAGCATTTGATATAGAATTTGGAGGTTCAGGATCAGCAGGGGAATTCCTATTAAATGGTCTAACATATTTCTTAGAGGAAGTCTCTGCTACCTGTTTTTTGATATCAACCATTTCGTTAGACATGGTCTTGAGGACTTTTTGTAGCCCTTCAAGATCAAAAGGATCTTTAGGTGGTTTTTTCTTGGAGTCATACCTAAAAGTCACTTTCTTAGATTTTTGTTCTTCTAATATGTTTTTCTTTTCTACAGCTAGAATGCATTTTTCTATAGCTATTACCTCTTTCATGTTTTCTGCCAAATTTGGTTTGGTAGCTCTATCAACAAAAATAGTTGTGTTTGAAGGTAGAGTAGAAATATACCACTCATTTTAGACCTCATCGCTAGGCTTAGACGTCGTTGGTATCTTATTCAATAATTTATTGAAGAGATAATTGAAGTCTTTAATGGGTTCTTTTGGTTTAGCTTTCAAATTGGAGAGATTATTGATTAGTGTAGTTGTGGATCTATCACCTCCAAGTTTAGTTAAAAAATGCTCTTGGAAAGCATCCCAACTATTAATAGACCATGATGGTAATGAGAAGTACCATGATCTTGTTGCTCCCTATAAAGTATATGGAAATAATCTTACAATTGCATATTCTTCCACTACTTCATTCAAATTAATGGACAACATGAAATTGTTTATATGTTCCTCAGCAAGTAGGCCATTATCAGGATTGAATTTGGGTAACCATTTCATTGGATGAGCTGGCAATTGGTGTAAAGGCACAACGATCCTCACAGCTCCTGGGTTTGTCCATGGCCTTGGAGGATTCAGTGCCATTGCTGGTATGTGAGTAGGAGAAGGTGTGGTAGTGATTGAAGGTGACTGGGCAGAGGAGGATGTAGTTCTTGTATCTGTGTGAAGATTGTGTCGATGAAAGAACCTCACTATGAGATTCGGATGGTGTTTTCTTAGCTTTCTTACGGCTTGGTAGAGGGAATTCGAATAGGGGAATTCCAAGTTTTTCACTTTGTGCTCTAGTTAGTTGTTGAGATGGGGTAAACTGAGAGGTAACACTATCTTTGGATAACTCAAATTCTTCTTGAGATAAAGAAATCCCCTATAATTTATGAATCAAAGATTGGACTTCAGGGGCTTCAACAAAAGAAAAATGATCTGGATTTTTTGGATTTCGATAGTGGGATCTATAATTTTCTTTCCAACTTCTTGCTTAGGGTTAGGGGATTTGGAATGCTTTTGAAAAGTTGGAGGTGATGGTGAGGGAGTTCTACTCTTAGAATGGCCTGTTGATTTGGATTTACTTGTTATTCATAGTTAGGCCCTCCTTCTACTGCCAAAATGTTGAAGCCTCAAAAATCGTTGCTTCAACATGGGGGAAAACCACCCTGTCGGACCTTAGTTGGCAAGTCCTTTTTCGTTTGGTGTAGCGGCTCCGACTGAGGATAATTGGCCCAGTTTCCCAAGCTAATTTATAATAGTGTTGATGGGGTGATATGTGATATTTTGTTGTAATGTTTAAGCTAAAATTAATCTAATCTAAACTAATAATAACATGCATTTATCCTAATTTAAACGCTATCTAATTTTGACTATACACGGGAATAAATTTAAGTATGTGATCTACAATAATGTCCAAAAGAAATTGGTAATAAAGATCATTCAATTGCAATAAGAAGTGAAATCGTTGAACAATAATCGTTTCGTATTAAAAGTTAGCCGAAATGATTTTGAAAGATATATCACATAAGAAATTATTGATGTATTCAGCATAAAATATAGGTCATCATCATACAAAAGAGAAATAATGCTAACCAAGATTCAAACTTTCATACATAAACAATTTGAAGAGAAATTATTGCTTAATACATAAGTAAAAGAGAATCGCAAGATAAAAGTACCATTTGTACTACATCCTACTTATGTGCTTCAGTAATATTGATCTACTTTCAATCCATCCAACACCATCTAGGAGTACAAAAGTGCAATTTCAGTAGAAGATACTATATAAGATAAAAATAAATCATGTTCAATTAATTTCACCAGAACTTTCTCAAAGGGACATAAGTGGATGTTTTGAAGATTGTTTCTGAGAAAACTTCTGGGCCCCTCTCTAAATGTATGAGAGGGGTTTAAATACTAAACTATAAAACTAAAAATAGATTATTACAAAATTAGTTGAGGAGGTTTAAACGACCTTTCTCAAATTATGAAAAATACAACAAAAATAGAAATGAGCATGGTGACTAATTGTTCTGCATTTGATATTTTAGATCGCAAATGTCTGTCATGGGCTTGAGCTGTGTCGATTGGCCGATTTCAGCTTTCAACTACCCAGTGAACACGATGTCGATCAGTGCTAGAACCATTTTCTCCATAGAAGTGGTTAGGCATCGCAGGGTCATCCACTAGCTGTGAGGTTTCACTAAATGTCGCCAATATGCTTCCCAGTTTAACCTGGTTATTTTCCCAATTACTTATACCTTTTCTTCTATTGTCTGGCTCCATTGTAGGTCAATTTGTTTTACATTAGGAAGAAAACCCGAAATGGACTCTATGACAAGGTTGGAGCTATGTAAATTTTCATTAATATTTTTGATAACACTGTTTTTTGTTGTTTCTGTGACTGTTGTTGCCTCTTCTACCTCTCTAAGCCGAGAATCCCTATTTGAAAATAAGATTTCTTTGTTTGACTCTTCCAGTTTAGGTAGGTCAGCCTTTCTCCCATCTTTTGAATTCTACCAGGTGATGAAGTCGGAGAATTTTTTCAAGATTTCATCATATTCAAGTCTCATCTCAATGACTTGACTTGTCAATTTGTCGCTTGTTTCAAAATAAGCATTCCATTGCGAAATCTTCTGGCATAATAGCTCATTTTAGTGCATCAACCGGCAGTTAAGGCCAAGTGCCTCAGTAATAAATTAATCAATTTTTGGATCATCCTTATGTAGATCAGTTACTCCTTCTATTTTCGCTTCCTTCTTTGCCAAGTTGTCTTGATGTTTTATTTGCATCTGCTCAAACTCTTGTTGAAGCTTAGCTAAATGTGCCTCTACTTGTTAGTCAGATTTTGCTTGTTGTAATTGTTGTTCAAGCGACATAATTTTATCTTATTTTTTCTTAAGAAACATTTTCACCTCTGTTGCTTTGTCGATGGTCGATGTAGCATAGGCACCTACAAATTGTGACATTTTAGTAAGGTTGGCGGATGGGTCGATGGGTGAGTCTTTCCAGAGAACGTCCATCAGTTCATTATCAGGGGTAGTAATAGCAATATAATCCAACTTCCTTTTCTTCCTTTGTATTTTAACAAATGCTTTGTGTTGTGGGCTATAAAACACATCTAGAGGGGGAATATCCTCAATTCCCAAAACAATTTTAGAGGTGGGAGTAACAGTGTGCTCTACCTCTTGAGTATTTACAGTCTCCTTTGCTGTAATTTCTTACATTGTTTTCTGTTGTGGAATTTGCAACTCTGGCGTTTGTTCCTATGTATGGAGACTTTTATTAAAGTTTTCCCATTCTTCCTCTAAATCAATAACTAGGGATTTTATTGGCTAGGTGGAGGTGGAATGGATTTCAGCCTATTTTCTAGCTAAAGTTTTCTCAATTGTCTTTTGTGTAGATTAGGTTGTATCTATTTCTGACTCCCCGCTTCTTCTTTTCCCATTTTGTGATGACTTCTATGAATCCCTGGTAGATTTCTCTTGGGATTCTACTCCAGAATCAGTTTTAGAATTTTCTTTGGAATCTCCTTCTAGACTTACACTTGGAGTAGGCTCCCTTATTGGTTCAATCAATAATTGGATCAATGGGACCTTCATTAGCCTCCTTTCTCTGTACTTGTAAAAGGTTTCAAGATCTTCACAGTCAGAAAGTAATTGTGGCATATGCTTCACCTCTGTGAATGTGTTCTTCTGTAAATAGATGTCATCAAATGCATCTTCATCATTATTGAATCCTTTTATTTTTACCATGGTGGTAAAGTCTTTGACAGTGCCGAATGGGTCATATTTCCTTCCTGGGAATTTAGGTAACTGCAGAGGTAACATAATCTCTACTTCTTTGAATGCATGCACCAGGTCGTGTAATGCAAATGCTCCACACTATAAAGGGAATGTAGGAAAAATGGCCCTTTTTTCTTCCTTTAATGTTTTGCTCATCCCTCCCTCACTACTTGTTTGATAGGCTATCTCTCTAGCCATCAGTTTTTCTGGTACATAGTATGGGAGGAAATGGGGGAGTTAATGTTGGAAAATACCCTGATATACATAAATGTTACCTCCCCAAACCATCTGGCCACTGGGAGGATATCTACCTTGGCTTCTCTGGAAAACCTGTGGCCACCTCGGTTATAAAGCCGTTTGTGTATGGGGAGCATGACTCCATGAATTTTTTTGTAAAAATGTGCTTGAAACTGAGATTCCCACATTGCTTTATGGTATATGTGAATGGGAAGTGGGTTTTGGACAATCCACTTTCATCCTATGACAGGAAATTTCAAATCAAAACAGATTGCATCCATTATAAATGGAGGGTAAACCCTCGAAGCAACACTTCTTTTCCTCCTATACTCCGTTATCACTCAGGTTGTTCCCCAAAAGTTGTAAGAAAAGGGAATACGGCCAAGGTAACCATAGACCAATCTTTTAGACACAGATTCTAGCGAATCTGCATCCAGAGAGGGCTCTCTCTTTATAATTTAGCTTTGTTTCAAGGTATGTTAGGCTAGTTATGAAGTACAAAGGTTTGTTTGATTTTTGGATGGTGATATTCAAGAGAACAAGGGTGTAAATTAGAGAACTTCAATCCATTGGGCTAATGGAGTCTATGAGGATGAACTGCTGGATATGGTTTCTTTGACAAAAGGATGTACTACAAAGCAGGGTAATCAACCATGGAACAATCTATAAGCTGAAGTTAGATGGGGTGGAGTCTGGGGGTGAAGGGCAACTAAGAATCCTTCATCATGCTGACAGAGGGAAAATGGATGAATATTTCTAGGGAGCAATTAAGAATTCCCTAGCTATATTTAAAATGTAAGAACTAGGGGAAACAAGAGCAGCTAAGAATTCCTTCTTATGCTAATTCTGAAGAAAAAATAAACAATAAAAGATATTGAACACAGGGTACAATTAAGTAAGTTATGGGTTATTCTTTTTCCCTTTTATTCAGATCATGAAACATATATGATATAGTAAACACAGAAACTAAAAACACAAGTAAGAAAGACTTATTGATCCACATAATGATTCAGGAATTCTGTAACATAGTCCTCTGTCATCAATTCCACATCCAGAGAGTTAGGCAACAACGCATTCCAGTGGCCTTTTATTCAGAAGATTTTCAGAGTTACAATATAGTCTCATAAATGTATCACCAACCCCTAATACATCGCTTGGGGAGGTATTTATATAACAAAATATGTACAATCAATATCTCATAAAAACTCTGAGATAATATCTAAGTATCTAAGTTTAACCTAAAGTCCTTTACAAGCAAAGTAAAAACAGCTAAGTTATGTTGTGCTGGAGGTAGGCCCTTTAGGGTTCGACTTTCAGGTGTCCTTTGTAGCTCTATGCCAACTGTCCATCTTAAATGTGCCTTAAGTTTTGATCTGCTTCTCTATGTCGGCTCTGATACTCTTTAAGTCTGACTTGACTTACCTTTAATTCTGCATTGATACTCTTTAATGCTTGATCTGATACTCTTTAATGTGTTTTGACTTCCGTTCACCGCTATCTGGAAAAATAGAGCTTCTAAGGTGACTTCTCACCACTTTTTCTGGTAAATCATGTCTCCGACGATTCCCACTGGATGGGGTAGAAAATATCTCTTCTCATCCCTTTATTTCTTTTTCTGCGGGCTAGGAAGTCCTTCGGCACTCACTCGAGCTATAAAAAGGAAGAAGACTATACAATGGCAACTTTGGTTGAGGCCGCGAGCTCATTTTTTGGAGATTTTCTAGTCAGAGGCGGTCGAAACAACTAAAAATGCGATCTTGGTCCCTTTTATGCCTTGAGCGCGCGGGGGCGCTGAATGAAAAAACATAACAAAATGAGCTTTTCACCCCTTTAATTGACAAAAATGATTTTTGGCAGGAAATTTTCAATTTGAAGGACGAATGACATAAGCATGACATCAACGGGAGTTCGGGACAGACGACGTGGTGAAGGTCATGGCAGGTGACATGATGGTGACCTCAGTAGAAGGTGATGTCAGCATGGGGGATGGTGGTAAGCGGTTTGGCCCACACCACTTTTGGGGTTGAGTGGCTTCGGGCCGGGAGGGAGTGATCATAGCAGGAGCGTGACGTGTGTACATGGTACAAGGACAAAACCACCAGTTTCCCGGGAGTTAAAGTTTTTCAGATAGGCGGGTCGTGATATGATCGTGGGCCATTGGATGAGTGGGGGTTGATAGGACGGCAGACGGGTGATCGCAATATCGCATTGCCAGAAGTGAAGGGACGAAGCTTTACATATATGCGATTTCCTATTTGTGATTTGCAATCAGATCGCATCGCAGAAGTCAAAGAAAAAACGGAGGCAGCGGGGTGAATGTGCGATTGCGATTATGGTGGAAGGTCGCGTGGACATGGGTTCATGGGTTAAGAGACCAGGGGTTGGTTATAATTAACCCCGGTGGTTGATTATCCCATGGTTTGCATGCGGAGGTTATTAAAAGTTTTTCAGTTAAACCTTTAATCCCTTTTAATCGGCGATATGGTCATATTCGACCGACGGAGGGGATACATAATATTTGGGGTTTCTTATTATATGTACATAATACAGGATAGGGTAACATTTATAAGGGATTTAAATAATAAAAGTTAAAGTTCATATGAATTCTGAAGTGGAAAGTGCTAAGTTATATGGTTAAAAACTTAGGCTAAAAGGGAAAAGTGGTTTATACAAGAAAGATGGCCACTTTCCTAAGCAAAATTTGGGATTTTACTTGGGTAATTGATGAAATGGAATGAGTGGTTTTTTAGGGATATTAAGCAGATCTTAATATTTGAGGGGGGAAATTAGTAAGTGATTGGGGAGAAGTGTGAAGGGGAGTTAATTATGCCTCGCTTGAGCTGTTCCAAAATATCTGCCATGGCACTTGTGATAGAAGTGAAAGTTAACACATTTTTAGAAACAGAATCCATCACAAGTCTCATTCTACAACATCAATCTACCTACCGAGCCTACTTTGCCTATTATTTTTTCTTCTTTTACTTAGGTGCACTTAGATTGGCAAACCCTTTTCAACTTTTCCTTTATTTACATAGTAAGCCTACCTAAGTCTGCACTTATTTCTTCCAAGGGCTCAGATTAAACAGTTGAGCTCCTTTTCTTCTCTACGTATCTACTTATCTGCCAAGATTAAGCTATTTGGTAATATTTTTATTATCTATCTCTAAAGCAGGAAATTCAAACATGAACTGGCCAGAGTAAGTTGTTTGGCCATCAATCAATTGTGTCATGAAGTTAACACGCTGCACACAATGCTTTATTTGCAAAAAATGAAATAGTAGTGGCATTTGGACTTGCACACTTTCCTGGTCTTTTTTATTTGGGGTTCATTTTTCATTTTTTCTTTTGACCATTTATTTCTTCACCCTTTAATTTTTCTTTTAGGGCATACCTTCTTTTCATTTTTTTATTTTTTTTTATTTCTTCAAAATATGGAACCATTGCAGCATGGAAAGGATGAACATATTTGGCATGTTACCAGTCAATCATGAAATATGACACCTATTGGCATAGGAGCATAACACTGGCTCCACTTGGGGATGGCTTTTCCTAGTGAAAAGTCAAGAATAGCAGGTCAAATGGCCTTCTACATAACTTTTTTGCTCTGCTCTAAAATTTTCCTTTTGCTGGTTCATTTACTGTATATATGACAGCACACTTGTGGAGCTTAGGGCCTTCTCTTCGGGCTTCAAATGCATCAAGTTACTATCCAATCCACATTTAAATACATTTTTTCATTTTTTCTTGCTCCTTGAATCCTTCTAGAGTATCTTGTCTCTTGGGCAGGAGCGTTCAGCCCTGGTCCCTTTATCAAAATCTTCTTAATATTTTCCTGCACATCTATGCGATCTGGTCTGAAGCAAAAAGGTGTTGTAACTTTCAAACCACATTAGTAAATCATCAAGATCATGGATTCAAACATTTTTAAGGATTTATTTCCTAACTTATTGAAAACTGAATTAAAACAAACTGAAATCCCGCCTACTTTACTCTAATCAGCTTTCTGACTGATGGTTAGGTAAAATGAAACAACCAATGCAACCACTTAAGCATTATATACATTACTAACCTTTGTTTCTTGTGTTTGATGGTGTTTAAAATTGAGATCTTGCAATCAAATTTGGCTTTGTTAATTTGTGAGAAGATAAGGACATTCCTGATCTCCCTTGCTGAATCTAGAGACTGTACAAAATGATCTTGAAAAATATATACACAATTCTTGAGTTGTTTCAAACAACTGTACAAATGTTCTGGATAACTGTCATGTGTTAAAACTGAGAAATCACTTTTGTCTTTATCACCATGTATGTTTTCAACTGTTCTTTGTGGTGATATTTCTACCGATTGTAATGCTTGTTTTGTGAAATCATTACCATCTTGATTTTGACCCTTACAGTCTGTTAATGGAGAAGAATTCTGATTTCTTTCATCATTCAACCTATCAGCTGATGGATCATAGAGAACCTGGAAGGATTTTTGCAACTTATTACATAGAGGTTAAAATGGACTTTGATGGGTTTCCTCAAGCTGCTCCTCCCTTTCTCTTAAAATTTCACATGATTTAAAACAAAGAGGCAAGGAATCTATTTGGATTTTTTGATCATATGTTGCTGCTTCCAAGTCTTTTTCTGCAACCTGACATTCAATGGCATTTTGGGGCTGCAAATCTAGATATGATGAATTTTGAACAAAGATTTGATTACCCTCTAGATGGTTAATATCAAGACTTGTTGACATTTGATTTTTTGTTGCATGATAGTTATCTCTAATAAACTGAAAAGACTCAAAACAAAATGGTAAAATTCCTTCACTGATTTCAAAATTTTCTGCACTTTCCTCCTCCTCTTCATAGCTGAAATGAACAAGTTGATCACTACTTTCAAGCTGTTGAACCTAAACTTTGTTTTCCCCAAATTTATCTTCTGATTCCTCTGCAAGGTTAATTTGGATCTGAGAAACATTATCATCATCATAGTGATCATATTTGGGCAGATTACTGAAAGAAGAAATGTTATCAAATTCACACAGTAGATCAGGAGATTGCTCCTCCACACGTTGCTCTATGAATCTATCTTCTGATCTATGGTAGGTTGAGTTGGTAAAAATTTGTTCAGGCATGTCAACCCTTTCTTCTTGCGAAACAAATGTGTCATGGTGATCTAAACATTCAACTTTCGTTGTGATCTTCTGCTTTATTTCCTTTGCTTTCTTTATCAAAATGTCAAGTTTTTCCTCTTTCTCTATTTTCAACTTCTCTTCTCTAATTTTCAGGTTAACCTCTACATCCACCGCCATGTTCTGCATCAATTGCATAGTAGAGGGGTTTCTCTCTCTTAGATGAAATTTTATCTCTGAATCAAATGCTCTTGGGTAATGTAGTAGAGCTGAATCAGGGGAAGGTCTTATATTCAATGGTATTGAGTTATAGATTTGATTGAATCTGTCTAAAAATTGTTGTACCGTTTCATCTGGATGTCTTGTTAACTGATTATATTCTTCTATGATCATGAGGAGATTGACTTTGATTATCCATCTATCAAGGAAGAGTTTGAGAAACTGCTCAAGATTTGAGTTGCTTGCCTCAGGCAAAGTTTTGAACCAGCCTCTGACTTTGCCTTGCAAAGAAAGAGCAAAAAGCATAATACTAACATCCTTTTCATCTACTTCAAATAAGTTAAGATAATCTTCAAAAACTTGGATATGTTTTTTGGGAGTGACATCATTCTCTCCATCAAATCTAGGGAGATACTTGGGATAATTATTAGGGAAAGCATGGAGTGTAGGAGGCAAAATGAGTGGTTTATACCTATCAGGAACTTTATGAGGTACTAGAATATGTTACGGGATTGATTGATTAGTCTTAATTTTTGGGTTCTCCTTAAATAAAAAATGATCTTCATAAGAATTAGGAGACTGCGGTTCGAAAGTGGAAGGAGACTTTGTATCTACACTTTTCAAAGGAAAATGATAAAAGTTTAATCTAAAATCATCTTTAAAATACAATACACATTGAAAAATTTTGTCAATGAGAAAGAACATAATGTCTTGGATAAAAATCCAAGTCAAAAGCCTGATCTTTTCATACAGTTCTTTCAGGTTCATTTCTCCAATGGAGTCTTGATTTGTGAAATTGTTGTGGAGTCGCTAGGTGGATGATTTTAACCTTTGTGTGTCTGATCCCTGTCCACCGTCACAGATCAGATCTAAACCTGTAAAATAATTCTGAAGAAAAGGTTCACTTTATCGAGGAAACAAAATTTTGAGATTTTTTTGATTATTTTGATTTTTTGTGATTTTTTAAAACAACTTTTATGATTTCTTTGAGAGGCTTTTGATATGAGATTTCAACTTTCTAAAATATTTTATTTGAGACAAGGAACTGATCAAGTATTTGAAACTAACTGTTCAAAACATAAACTAGGCTAGAGATAGACTGAAGCAACTTTTATTTACTTCTGCAGATGCAAAAGCAAAAGCAGTTTCAAAAGCTACTTGGCTAACTTCAGGCTCCATCTGTAGCTTATACAGAAAACAGTAGCGACAAACAATTATTCAGGTTCCCTAGTGGAGTCACCAATGATGTCACACTCAAGTTGTTCCCCAAAAGTTGTAAGAAAAGGGAATATGGCCGAGGTAATCACAGACCAATCTTTTAGACATAGATTCTAGCCAATCTGCATCCAGAGAGGGCTCTCTCTTTATAATTTAGCTTTGTTTCAAGATATGTTAGGCTAGTTATGAAGTACAAGGGTTTGTTTGATTTTTGGATGGTGATATTCAGGAGAACAAGGGTGTATATTAGAGAACTTCAGTCCATTGGGCTAATGGAGTCTATGAGGATGAACTGTTGGATATGGTTTCTTTGACAGAAGGAGGTACTACAGATCAGGATAATCAACCATGGAACAATCTGTAAGCTGAAGTCAGATGGGGTGGAGTCTGGGGTGAAGGGCAACTAAGAATCCTTCATCATGCTAACAGAGGGGAAATGAATTAATATTGCCAGGGAGTAATTAGTAATTCCTTAGCTATATTCAAAATGTAAGAACCAGGGGAAACAGGAGCAGTTAAGAATTCCTGCTTATGCTAATTCTGAAGAAAACATAAACAATAACAGAGATTGAACACAGAGTACAGTTAAGTAAGTTCTGGGTTATTCCTTTTCCCATTTATTCAGATCATGAAACATATATGATATAGTAAACACAGAAACTGAAAACGCAAGTAAGAAAGACTTATTGATCCACATAATGATTCAGAAATTTTGTAACATAGTCCTCTGTCATCAATTCCACATCCAGAGAGTTTAGCAACAACGCATTCCAGCGGCCTTTTATTCAGAAGATTTTCAGAGTTACAGCGCAGTCTCAGAAATGCATCACCAACCCCTAATACATCGCTTGGGGAGGTATTTATATAACAAAATATGTACAATCGATATCTCATAAAAGCTCTGAGATAATATCTAAGTATCTAAGTTTAACCTAAAGTCCTTTACAAGAAAATTAAAAACAGCTAAGTTATGTTGTGCTGGAGGCAGGCCCTTTAGGGTTTGACTTTCAGGTGTCCTTTGTAGCTCTGTGCCGACTATCCGTCTTAAATGTGCCTTAAGTTCTGATATGCTTCTCTATGTCGGCTCCGATACTCTTTAACTCTGACTTGACTTGCCTCTAATTCTACACTGATACTCTTTAATGCTTGATCAGATACTCTTTAATGTGTTTTGACTTCTATCCACCGCTGTCTAGCAAAATAGAACTGCTAAGGTGTCTTCTCACCACTTTTTCTGGTAAATCATGTCTCCGATGGTTCCCACTGGATGGTGTAACAAATATCTTTGTTCATCCCTTTATTTATTTTTCTCCGGGCTAGGGAGTCCTTCGGCGCTGGCTCGAACTGTATTTAAAAGGAAGAAGACTGTACAATGGCAACTTTGGTTGAGGCCGCGAGCTCATTGTTTGGAGCTTTTCTGGTTGGAGGCGGTTGAAACAGCTGAAAATGCGATCTTGGTCCCTTTTCCTCCTTGAGCGCGTGGGGGCGCTGAATGAAAAAACGTTAAAAAATGACCTTTTCACCACTTTAATTGACAAAAATGATTTTTGGCAGGAAAGGACGAATGATGTAAGCATGATGTCAGCAGGAGTACGGGACAGACAACATGGCAGAGGTCATGGCAGGTGACATGATGGTGATGTCAGTAGAAGGTGATGTCAGCGGGTGGGACGGTGGTAAGTGGTTTGGCCCACACCGCTTTTGGGGTGGAGTGGTTTTGGGTCGGGAGGGAGTGATCATAGCGAGAGTGTGATGTGTGCACATTGTACGGGGACAAAACCACCAGTTCCCCGGGAGTTAAAGTTTGGCGGATAGGCAGGTCGCGATAAGATCGTGGGTCATTGGATGAGAGGAGGTTGGTCGGACGACGGATGGGTGATTGCAATATCGCATTGCTGGAAGTGAAGGGACGAAGATTTACATATATACGATTTTCTATTTGCGATCAGATCGCATCGCAGAAGTCAAAGAAAAAAATGGAGGCAGCGGGGTGAATGTGCGATTGCAATTGTGGCAGAAGGTCGTGTGGACGCGGGTTCATGGGTTAAGAGACCGGGGCTTGGTTACAATTAACCCAGGTGGTTGATTATCCCATGGTTTGCATGCAGAGGTTATTAAAAGGTTTCAAATAAACCTTTAATCCCTTTTAATTAGCGATATGGTCGTATTCGACCGGGGGAGGGGATACATAATACTTGGGGATTTTTATTATATGTACATAATACGGGATAGGGTAACATTTATAAGGGATTTAAATAATAAAATTTAAAGTTAATATGAATCCTAAAGTGGAAAGCGCTAAGTTATATGGTTAAAAACTTAGGCTAAAAGGGAAAAGTGGTTTATACAAGAAAGATGGCCACTTTCCTAAGCAAAATTTGGGATTTTACTTGGGTAATTGATGAAATGGAATGAGTGGTTTTTTAGGGATATTAAGCAGATCTCACTATTTGAGGGGGGAGATTAGTAAGTGATTGGGGAGAAGTGTGAAGGGGAGTTAGTCATGCCTCGCTTGAGATGTTCCAAAATATCTTCCATGGCACTTGTGATAGAAGTGAAAGTTAACACATTTTTGGAAACAAAATCCATCACAAGTCTCATTCTGCAACATCAATCTACCTACCGAGCCTACTTTGCCTAGCATTTTTTCTTCTTTTACTTGGGTGCACTTAAACTGGCAAACCCTTTTCAAATTTTCCTTTCTTTACATAGTAAGCCTACCTAAGTCTGCACTTATTTCTTCCAAGGGCTCAGATTAAAAAGTTGAGCTCCTTTGCTTCTCTACCTGTCTACTTATCTACCAAGATTAACCTGTTTGGTCAGATTTTTATTATCTATCTCTAAAACAGGAAATTCAAACATGAACTGGCCAGATTAAGCTGTTTGGTCATCCATCAATTGTGGCATGAAGTTAACAAGCTGCACACAATGCTTTATTTGCAAAAAATGAAATAGTAGTGGCATTTGGACTTGCACACTTTCCTGGTCTTTTTTATTTGGGGTTCATTTTTCATTTTTTTTTTGACCATTTATTTTTTTCACCCTTTGATTTTTCTTTTAGGGCATACCCTCTTTTCATTTTTTTAATTTTTTTAATTTTTCAAAATATGGAACCTTTGCAGCATGGAAAGGATGAACATATTTGGCATGTTACCAGTCAATCATGAAATATGACACCTATTGGTATAGGAGCATAGCATACTCCATTCTTGTTCTTGCTAAATTATTAGAAAAAATGTGTGTGCAATTCATTATAGATACGTTTATGGCTGCATCTATTAAAGTTAGTCATTCTAGGGAAAATTTAGTGCTATCGTGTTTTCCAAATAATCTACATAGCATGGACGCTCGAAAACTATGAGGGGGACAATAGACGCTGTAGAGTACATATTGTTCTTGTATTTTTTTATTTTTCCCTCATTATTTGACCAAGTCCAGGTCAGTCTGCTAGGTCCTCATTCTCTTCGGTAAACTTCTCTACGAACTGCTTGTTGTAAATGACTTGTGTCTCTGGTAGGTGGCACATAAGTAGCAGGTTCGCTGGCATAAACAATCCCATAACCTCTTGGATTATGGTCTCGAATTCTCTGTCTGAGATATTGCTTCATCAATAACCCATTTAACCATGTCTGTATAAGGGATTATCTTTGGCTGCACAACTATGTGATGAAAAACGAAAATGTTGTCTCAAACATGGAGGCATCTGAGGAATCACGTCTGTTAACTGTGATCTTCGTTTCTAGAATCCTTGGTTTCTCTTCTTCCAGTATATTTTACATGGATTCCCATGTAGAGGTTCCTCCCTCTCTGTTGCATGTAGTATATGTAAGTAGAGGAGTCATTTTTTATTCTCGGAGATGACTGCCTTGTTTTTCTTCACCATTGCTCCCAACGATTTGTTCTGTGGATTTTCCCTGAAAGTGAAGAACAACAACTATCAAATACACAAAGATGACAATGAACGTGAAATGGAATAATGCGGATAACTTGTAAAGGTGATAAAAGGAGTTTTATTCGAACACATGTAAGAAGATATCATATCACGTTAGATGGCTTTTCACACATAAATGCAGTTAACTCTTACTAAATGCCCAATAATGCTTTGTTATCTCTTGGCTTTAACGCTCATAAATGTCTGCATCGTAAGTTGGGAAGAAATATTCTAGGGTGGTGAGCCTTTGAATTGCGATAATGACGTTTTTGTGATTTGCGAAGCAATATTGCACATCGCAATATCGCATTATGCCTTTTCACTTTTCTTACCCTCCCTTGCATTTCTGCAAGATGCAAGATGTGAGCCACTCGTTTATTATTTCTAAACATAGCTGCTTGTCAAGTTTTTCTATGTAAAGACCTTTTTAGAAAGCAGAGGACCTAAACATTTGTTCATAATATATCCAAGAAATGGGTCCGGGTCTTGGTTCCATTTTGCAATATCAACTAGTTGTAAGTTTGTGGTGTTCTTATGCTCGAAATGCGATGTGATAAAGATTATAGTGCCATCGCAGTTTCGCATTTCACTTGTTTTGAGATAACATTTTAAGTCGGGCTCTTCATAAATAGTGATATGCGATGTGAGACTTGGTTTTGGCAAGGAGAGCTTTAGGACCTAGTTTATATAAAAAATATGATAGTTTCGAGGTATAAAGCGTGGAGTCCTCTTTTAATTGCTTTTCACTAGATTTGGTGGGTTAACAAGGTTTTTGATGATGCTTAATCATGTGATACACAGGAAATCAATAATTTATTAGTTCTTTTGAAAAATGGGTTTGATTGACATCTTGCTTTATTCCAATATTAAATAAGAAAAATGCCTAAATGCTAAGTTTATTTTTGGAAGGATTTTTTAAAGAGTCCCTATTTATTAATGTAATATTAACTACTACTATTAATAAATGGGGGGTTGTTGAATCACAGAGCAGGTTCATATCTCTTTACATGGTGAATCTAAAACCCCTTATAATTTTTCTTCCCTAACTTTTGTAAATCATGAGACACATCTAATTTCAGAGGAGCAACCTACTATTCCTTTTGTTCCTTATCGTCCTAATTTTTCAATTTTGATGTGGGTGCCTCCTTGCGATGACGCTGAAGTTGGGAAATATAAAAATCAAGTGGTTGATCCATCTCTTAAATCTCCGCCCACTTTTCATGATCTAGATTTGATGGATGAAACCTTGAAAAGGTTCATGGAGCCTAGGGTGAAGGCTAATTCTCCCACTCCTCAAGATGATTCTAGAATTCTTAATCAATCTGGTTCCAATGAAAGCATTACTTCTTTAAATGATATCTTTCATCCTCTATCATCTACATGCCATAACTCTTTGTTCCATGATTTTCTTGATCTATCTACTCCACCAACTAGTTCTTCACACTCTCTTGATTTGCAATTCACAATACACATGTAGAGTTGTGGGAAAGTGAAGAAACTTTTGATCTCTCTTCCCTTTTTCAAAGTATCCCATGTCAAGATGATGCTATTCCACTCTTGAATGATTTTAAATATACTAATATCGGTAGAGAATCAAATGAAATCAATTTTTTTAGATCCGTAGTCTTGGGAAAAAATCGTTTTGATGATAATGACTATGTTGAATATGCGATGATGAATTCCCAAGCACACCAGCTAATCTTTTGGTTTCTTGAGAAGATTTTGATTTGAAATATTTAGATCTTGAATCTAATTCAATCAAGAATACATTCTTATGGAAGCTTCCTCTCTATCTCAATATCCCTTGTGTTCTACCATTTGTGATGCATCAACTTGTGACGAGGATACTCCTTCCGCTTCAAGTTCTTCACCTGATGAGTTAACTTCTCAATTGAAACAAGGTAGTGAGGTTATCTATGATGAAAAGGAAAAAATAAAATCCTTGAGTATCCTTTTTGCTATACATAATCTATGATTGCGAATAAAAGTATCTTCCCTAGACCTAGAGGCCTGGCCTAGAACAACAGAATTCAAAGGCTATAAAATTCTCCTTAGAGAAGTTAGAGAATGGAAAGATGCTTACTTGTGATATATAACACCATCCTCCCACATCCATCCAAGTAACCATGCCAACTGGGCTAAACATGATACGAGAGGCTACTATGATCAAATTCGACCTCCTAGGTGACCTTAAGGAAGTGTAATCGATGACAAACCATACACAAACATCCAACATCATCAAAAAAACCCTCAGAATACAAGTCAGCCACTTAGATAGCCTATCCCTAGTGCCCACTATTTTTCTTGACCTCTTAGGCCATAGTCCCTCTCATGCTATGGGCAAGAGGGTAACCATATACCTAAAGTCACTCTCATAGGCCTATCTTCCAGTGACTGTAGACCAAACTCACCAGTTTTGTGCCAGCAACCCCGGGATTTAAGCCAATCTCTCTGGCCCAGAGCCTAGGCCACTGCCAAGAAAGGAATGAAAGCTCAAAATCAAGTAAAGTATAGGGAAATAATTATGCAAAAGAAATAATTTGACCAAGACCTTAACCAGACCCCTACTAGACATGACAAGCATTTCATCAAACATATTATCAACATGTAGTCTATAGGTGTAAACAACAAAATTAAGTGTAGTGATCTCATACTTATCTGAGAATCGTTATGAACCATTTTTCACTTATGCTAACTATTTCCTTATCACTTATTAGGTCATAGATACCATATCCATTCAATTACAAGTAAAAACATGTTGAGAGCCACACATAGTTATTGTCACAAAATGTGCATATAACCAGCATAAACATATCAGCCATCAAAATCCATCTATAAATCAATACATTTTCACATGAAAATCAAGGGAATGAATTTCTCATTAATCAATGCAATGAACCAACTAGAGATGGGACTACCATGTTCCACCCAACCATAGAATGGCTGAGCCATTCACCCCCATGCCATATTGCAAACATGAATGTGGGACTCAAATCAAAAGAACTCAACCAGGGCATACCGAGGCTAAACCAACTCACCCTCCTCAATAGAAACTAGGTTTTACCGTAATCCATCCTGGATCACTAGGCCAACAAAGTGAACACATCATAACCAACTTTACCATGATCTTGACCTGATTACTAGGCAAAACAAGCATGGACGCCACCGGATTTCTCCACCTATACTGTGAGGAATATTCCTATCTCCTAGTCTCTAAAGTTTTAGCACAATCGAAACCTAGATCAGCAGGCCCTAATACGAGACCCACTCTCTAGGCTTTACCGCATATCCCAAACTAGGGATTACTAGCACCAACAAAGAGAAAACCACCTCTAGGCTTTATCGTATATCCTGCCATTCACCGACAAGGATTCCTAGGTCATCTGAGGTAACACAAATCCAACTTTACTACAATCAATGATCCAATTCAGAGGTTACTAGGCCATGTGTTCTATCATTTCGGAGATCCACCTTACTCAAATTCAAATCAATCCACCAATCTAGCTCAACCAAAAATGAGAACCCCATCACACCATGGCTATTTGGAAATGGGAAGGCTAGGCTGAAAAACATGTCACACATGAAAAAAAACCCATGTTGTGATAAAAAAGAACCACATGCAATGCCATGCATGCCAAATATAGCAAGGAAAATACACATTTAAGTTGATACTTGCAATGAAGTCTCTTGTAGATGCTTGATCTTGCCTTTCCTTGCTTAATCGTTTCTTCCTCTTGCCTTCTTTTCATTTTTTTATCCAATGCCAAATTTCTCTAATAAGAAATCGAAGTGTCCAAGAGAATAAGAGAGAGAGAATAATGAAAGAGATTGAAATCTAAACTGAAAAAAGGTTACCAACTGATCCCCAGAAGCCTTTTTATGAATGACGCCTCTATTTTCTTCATTTTCCATCATTTTCCTCCTCACATGCAACATGTGACCTTTCAACTCCCTTTTCTCCTAATTTCCATTATTTTCATAAATAATTGTGCCAAAATTCTATTTTGCCTTTCCAAAGCCTTAGCCAATTCCTTTTCCAATTTCCTTAGCTATAAACAACCAAATGAACACCCCCTAGTATGTCTTACCCAACATTCAGCTTGGAATAAGTGTCCCATTCATCTGTGGTTATTGTTTTTAACTTTTATTACATGGAATTTTCACAAGCGTTGTTACAGAACCCTCCCCCTTGGGTGACACCATCCTCGGTATTCAATCACACATATACCTCAACAACCTACTAAAAGAAGACATACTAATCATGTATCTTTATAACATAGCTCAAAGGAGTATTTGCAATGAAATATCTTCTCAAGAGAAAAATAGCATGACATCATGACAACTTACTACATAGTGGAGCTTTATAACATAGCTCATTAGGATATTTACAATGATCATCCTATTGAGTGTCAACTCATATAACATCATAACATCATGATAACATAACCACGTGATAACATAATATCCTGACACCCATAATTCATAGTGGAGATTTATAACATAGCTCATTACAGTATTTACATCCATACCCAGGTGTACATATAGCAACATCATCAAAAACATAGATACCAAAACATATTCCAAATCATATACCAAAAGATATATAAACATATACTAGTCATCATATCTAAGCATATATAAAAACATCATATAGCATATATAAAACCATCATAAAGAAAGTATCAAGCCACCATAAGAAAATACCAAACCATTATATCAAGTTGCCTTGCCTCAACCAGTAAACAAGGAAGGATACACTGCCCACATCTGAGCCACCATCTCCCATGTAAATTCATCGAGCCCAAAGTTCTTCCATTGCATTTTAACTTGCTCGATTGCTTGCTTCCGAAGCATGAGCACCTTTTTCTGCAATATACAATGAGGCTCCGGTTGGAATTCTCCATCTGGTTCCACCTGAAATACAAACCAATCCATGACATGATCAACATAATTAACATGCTTCTTAAGCAAGGATACATGGAAAACATCATAGACTATCATTTTTGGAGGCAATGCAAGTCGATAGGCTACTAGCCCAATCATCTCAATGATACTGAAGGGTCCACAGAACCATGGTTCCAAATTGGCACATGATCCAATCTGCATGGAGCTCTCTCTTCGTTTGATGCACAAGTACACCTATTCCCCAATATGGAACTCCTTGAACAACATGTTCCTATCTGAATAACTCTTTTTCCTATCCTGTGTTGCCTTGAGATTATTCTTGATCACTTGCATCTCCTATTCCATGCCTGCTAACATATATGGTCTAATCAATACCTTGCTAACTGGATCACTCCAACTAATGGGAGTGTTACAACTTCACCCATACAATGCCTCAAAGGGACTCATCATTAGTGACTCCTGATAACCATTGTTATATGAAAAATCTGCCAAAGGGATATACTCTTCCCACTTCCTCTACTGATGCATCACATACATCCTCAACATGTCCTCTAATATCCTGTTGACCCTCTCTGTCTATCCATCTATTTGCGTATGATAAGTTGTGTTGAAGGCCAAGTTTGTGCTCAAACTTGCAAATAACGCCTTCCAAAACCTCTAAGTGAACTTTACATCCTTGTTTTACACAACATTGTTTGGAACACCATGTAGTTTAACCACATCTCGGATGAATACCAGTGCCACATCACTAGATGAGAACGTAGAATTCACCGGAATGAAGTGTGCAACCTTTATTGACATGTCCACAATGACCATGATGGAATCATGCTGCTTCAATTTCCTTGGCAACCCTGTGATGAAGTCCATGGAAATGACCTCCCATTTCCATTATGGAATCACAATCAGTTGTAGCAATCCACCTAGATTTTTACACTTTGCCTTCACTTGCTAACAATCAAACAATCTAGCCACAAACTTTGCTACATACCTCTTCAAGTTCAGCAAATAGTAATATCTCATTACCACTATCAGTGTCTTCTGATAACCTGGGTGACCTGAATATAGTTTTTCATGAAGCTCTCTCAAGATCACCTTCTTGAGCTCATTATTATCTGATACATATATCCTATCTTGGAACCTGACCAATCCTGTACTAGTACGTGTACCTATACTTACACCTGTACCTATAATACTAAATGTACATGTACCTGCACCTGTACCTATACCTATACCATGACATGTACCTATACTATCACCCTGCTACAACCTCTACACAATCTCCATATACCTGATATCCTATTGTCTTGCTTACAAGATCTTATCATGTAAGTCCATCCCATATGAGCTCACAACTGCTAAGTGATTTACCTGCACCCATCTACTAAGAGAATATGACACCCTGTTTTCCTTACCTTTGATGTATCAGACCTTGAAATCAAACTCGTTGATCGTGGCCAACCATCTAGCCTGCCTGGCATTCAAATTTCACTATTCAAACAAATACCTCAACCCAGTTTTATCACTCATAACCACAAACCACCCACCGAGAATATAGTGCATCCACATATTCAATGCATGTCGAATCGCTTCTAATTCAAGATCATGTGTCGTGTAGTTCTGCTCATTCTTATTTAGTTTGCAGGACTCATAACATACTGCCTATCAATCCTGCATAAGGACTCCACCAAGCCCTCTCTTGCAAGCATCTGTGCATACCAAAAAATCTTTGTCCAGATTGCAATCTGTAGTATTGATGCATGTGTAGACAACTCCTTAAGCTTCTTAAAGCTAGCTTCACACTCCTTAGTCCATTCGAACTTCTTACCTTTCCTCTACAAGGATGTAATGGGACAAAAAATCTGCGAGAATTTCCTGATGAACCTCCTATAATATCCTACCTAAGCCATGAAAGATCTCACCTCGTCCACACTCTTAGGAGCTACCCACTCCATTATGGCCCTTATCTTCTCTAGATATATTGCAACGCCCTCGTTGGAGACCACTTGCCCCAAGTAATGTATCTCAGTCTGAAACAAACTACACTTGTGGAGCTTACCATACAACTTATGTTCCCTCAACAATCTCAATACTGTTGCTAAATGCTCAACATGCTCTTCCTCATTTTTAGAATATACCACTATATCATTAATGAGCGCAATAACAAACTTATCCAACTATGGACACAACACACTATTCATCAAACACATGAATATAGCTAGAGCATTAGTTAAGCCAAATGGAACAACAACAAACTCATAATGCATGTATCTGGTCCTGAACGCAGCCTTGTAAATGTCCTCCTCTTTGATGTGTACCAGATGGTGTCCAGATCTCAAGTCAATCTTCGTGAACACAACTTCTCCCTTCAGCTAATCAAACAAGTCATCAATCCTCGGAAAAGGACACCCATTCTTGATAGTCACTTTGTTCAACAGGCTGTAGTCAATGGATAATCTCAGAGTACCATCTTTCTTCCTCACAAACAAGACTGGTGTGCCCCAAGCTGATACACTGAGCCTAATGTATCCCTTTTCCAACATTTCCTTTAACTATAACTTTAACTCAACCAACTTTGGTATGCCCATCCTGTAAGGTGCTTTCACTATTGAAGCTGCCCATGGAACTAACTCAATCAAATAGTCTACCTCCCTATGACGTGGCAACTCTATAATGTCCTCAGTGAATACATCTTGAAACTGCTACAACATTGGCTATCTACTCAACACATTTGCATCCTCAACCTCCTTACCCTTATCGCTAGAAATGTGTACTACAAATAGCTTGCACCCTTTCCCAGGGCTACACTTTTCTTGCATAACTGTCACCATCCTAACTGATGTGGCTTTCTTCTTACCTTGCTAGACTCTTAGTTCTCCATTGTCATCAACACTCTCAATAAATTTGTCATAGCAATCAACATTGGTTCTATGTAGATACAACCAATCCATGCCCAACAACATATTGTCTGATCCAAATGGTAACACATTCTAATGTGTTGTTGTAGGCATACCATTTAAATAAAATGTGTAAGCTCTTACCCAATGATGCACTAACTTCTTTGTACCTGTAGCCAACTACATTAACCAAGACTCTACATGAAATTCCTTATTCAAAACACACTTATCCACCAAGTTAGGACTAACATAGTTATAATTAGATCGAGGTTCAATCAAAATAGAAATAACTTGATCACAAAGCTTACCATACATCTCAATGATAGATTCTTGGTGTTATGCCTGCTTTATGTCCATTATTGCATAGATATGTAGAATACCCTGACCTACATCTCGAACCGTCTATGCCTCATGTGCACTATATATCTGACGCATACCATCCTGGTTCTATGGACAATATCTCTTAAGGTGCTCCTTGCCACATGTTCAACATTCCAACCAACCAGTACCAACACCTCTATGCTACTGCTGTGGCTCATGTCCCTATCTAGTTGCATTAAATATCTTTTGTGGTGCCACATTCTCTTTCTCATATGCATGCTGATGCCTTGTCCCGTTAGGTTGTCATTTACCTTTACTTTTGTCCTTTCCTTTCCATCTAGGATGAGATTCATTCTTATGCTTTCATTTCTCATAGGAATGCTTCATTTTCCCAATAAATTCCTCAATTGACCGAGGCTTATCATACTCAATCCGATCTCTAAATTCTAATGGAAAACCACTAAAAAAATGTTGAACTTTAGCCTTCTCATTAGTAAGATATGGTGCATACCTTAATAGCTCCAGAAAATTGGTCATATACTCTTCGTTTGTCATTGATCCCATATTTAGCTCATAGAATTCTTTTGCCTTACTGTCATAATACCTTTATGACAAGTACTTCTTCTTGAAAACCCTCTTGAATTCCTGTCAGCGCAAGTCATTTGTTTTGATATCTATAACCTTTTTAACATATTCCCACCAAATGTCTGATTTACCTTTCAAGCTAAAGATAGTTATTTTGGCCTTCATGTTATCTGTGTAATCATGCAACTTAAATAATTTATTCATCCCAAGTATCCAAGCCTCTACATCTTACGGCTTCCTGATATATCCATTGAAAGTAGGTTTTTTTTCTTTCTTGAATTCATCCAGAAAGCATCCCCTATCATTCCTCCTATAAGGATGATAGCGATGACGATCATGATGTCTATTAGATCTAGAACTAGAATAATACTTGTACTCATGACCTCTCCTATCCGGAGCTCATGATATCAGATCTATCTAACCTATGTCTACCAGGGGATCTACTGCCATATGCTCCATTAGTCCCATTCTCATGTGCATGGATGATCCAAAGCAGCCCTTGTCACTGCAAGTTTTACCAACTCTGAAGAAGTATAGCATTCACATTTCTCTTCTTCTCTTGTGATTGTATGATCCAGTCTCTTCCTTATCTCTTCCTTCAAACTTTTCCATGTATCGGCCAAATCAGAAGTATACCCTGTTATCACTCTGATTTTCCTTGAAGTTGTTAGAAGAAGGAAAGGGGCCTGAGGTAACCACAAACCAACTTTTAAGTACAGAATCTAGCCAATCTGTACTCAGAGAGGGCTCTCTCTTTATGATTTAGCTTTGTTTATAAGATATTAGGCTAGTTATAAAAGCTTGGGGGTTTTTATTGTGTTTTGTGATGGAATTCAGGAGCAGATGGATAGAACAAAGTATTTCAGGCCATTGGGCTATGGAGTCAACTGAAGATGGCTTAACTAGATCAGGTTTTTCAACAAAGGATGGCTTCACAGGGCAAGATAGCTAAACAGGGAACAAATGATAACATGAAAGGATGCAATGGACTTAAAAGGGAGGACGGGCAATTAAGAATCCGTCAACATGTTTTAAGAAGAGGGAAAATCGATGATCACCAATAAAAAGCAATTAATAATTTTTTACTAAATGATCAAAATGATAAACTAAGAAGTAGGAGCAATTAAGAATTCCTTGCCTATGATAGTTTAGAAGAAAACATTTAGAATAAAAGCGATTTTGAAGACATATTGCACTTAAGCACTTTTTGAATTATACTTTTTCATTTTAATATTCATATATGAAACACAGTTGAAATATTAAAGCAGAAAACAATAACACATGAGATATAGAATACTTATTTGTCTGGTGTTTGACACATAAATCTTGTGAAAAGTCCTTTGTATTATTTCTTCATCTAGCCAGCCATACAAAAATTGTCCAACAATATTTCTATTCCAAAATAATCAGTTTTACAGAAATGTCTAATAATCCACCCTCAATACTCCGAATGAGGGAGTATTTATACAAAAGTTTTATAATAAAATATCTCATAACAAAGAGAGATATATTCTAGGATGACTAACTATATGTTACATGAAAGTAGAGACAGATGGTCTCAAAGATAGAAGATAAAGTAAGCTGATGGCTTGTTGTCCCTGTTTTTGTGGATGAGCTGGAGGTAGGTCATATGACGAAGCATCTTGATGTCTTCCTTGTAATTTTGTGCTGGCTGTTCTGTCTTTCATCTTCTTACTGATACTCTTTGACCTATTCCGATACTCTTTACTTGTTTGATCCTTGTTCACCCTCTTTTACCACAATTGACTATGGTAACTAATAAAAATTTACTTTTTTACCAAGGCTAAATCACAAAATTTCTATCATATCTATCCATCATTTTTCCTATGGTATTCTGGTCCTTTGAAGTTTCCTGAAGATTTCATTAGCCTCTGTGTATTTAACAAAATTAGGCTGAACTGGAAACAAATGTTTTAATTCATGTTCAACATAGAAAAGGTTCTCTAGACTATCATAGAGAACTCTACCTGTAGGTAGTGCCTTTGGTGCAGATGTACTAGTTGATGAACTGGCCTAGTTATCTGCATATTGAGCCAATTTGTCAACATAGTCTATATGTCTCATTAATTTATCATTGATTACTAAAGGACTGGGTAGCCCTTTGCTCTGCAAAATGCCAAATTTTTCCATAAAATCATTGATTTCTTCTTGCATGTTCTGGCATCTTCTTTCCAAATTCTACATTAGAGACCTTTTGGTCAATACCTTCTTGATTTCCAGAATAGTCCCTACTCTATCTTCAATGCCCAGCTCTTCTAGCTAGTACTTATTTTTTCTATTCAAAAAGTTTATTAGCCTGGTGGCATCCTCAGGCTTCCCTCCTAATTCTTCCTTTGTTCTCTGAATTTCTTCAAGAGCTACTTGTACGAAATCAATCTATTCAAAAATTGTTTGTATTGATGGCCAAACATCATTTATTGACTGAGTGATGTTGGTCCAAAGAATCTTCCTAATGTCTGCTAAGGGTTTGTCAAAGGTGAGGTCTTTCTCTAATGATTTCACCTGTTGTGCTAACCCTTTATTCTCCCTCACTTTTTCAGCAAAATTAATTTTGGAAAGATCATATTTGTATTCTAAGGTAGCAAATTGTTATTTTACCTTTTGTAATTCTAAAACTTTGGGCTTCATCTCCTCCATTGATTTGATCAATTCATCTGTGCTTAAACCTGAAGTTCTTGCCAGTGTCGTTCCTGTACTTGTACCCGTGATTACTTCAGTTTTGACTAAAGGGACATTGGGTGCCAGAGCTATTGCCACTATTGAAGGGATTGCAGTGGAGACCACTAGTATCACATTTGGAGGCTAAGAGGTCGACTCTTCTTGCTTTTCCTTCAATTATTTTTCTAACTCTTGTTCAGTCTCCTTTAATTATTCATTAAGCTTGAGGACTACGTCCATAAGCTCTTCTTCAAACCTTTTTTGTATAACCTCAGCAGTTTATGGATGCCTTGATGGAGGTAATTTTAACTGTTTTCTTAAGGAAACTATGTATTCATCTTTCCTTTTAATCAAGGCCTCTACAGCATTAACATCTTTTGGGTTATGGCCCAATCCAATAAACAATTCTTCCAAAGATTTAATTCTATTGTCTTTAGCCTGTGAAGAGGCTTTTTCTAGATGTAACTAAGTAGTTGTATTATTCAAAGAATTTTCTAATCTTTGGGCCATCATAGCCTTAACGGTTAATGTAGAATATATAATTTCCCCTATTTGTCTGTGTAATTCAATCTGATCCGAGGGATGAATGTCTTTTGCCATGACCTCAAAATCTATTTGAAGGTAATCTGCAATTATCTAAGGTTGTTGTACTTTGGGTTGAAGAGACTCACTTTCATTTTACCCTCCTTGATGTCATAGGCTGACATCAACCTATTCAGATTGGTGGGAGACATTTTTAAATATTGATTGTAGACCTGGATCCTTAATGGCTCATTCCTAGCTTTTATTTCTTTGAATTTCTTTTTAATATCTAGGTTCTCATTTCTTGGAGGCCTGAAGGATGACACTTCAAAACTTTGTTATCTCTCCAACTCCTGTCTCTATGAGCTAGAAGTTGTCCCACCTACCAAGAAAGTCTGGTGACTGTCTACACCTTCTTTTCTTTGACTATCTGTAGTTTCTTCACAAAATTCCTCTTCTGAATGAGGATTTAACCTATTCCTTTTAGCACCAGGTTGGTCTAATGGGCCACTGGTAGGGGTAGCTACTTCCCTGTATCTCTTTTTATTCCTTTCCTCATTAAGAGGAATCTGCAAAATTGGGGGCTCTGCCATGTTGACTTGAGTTGGTTGAGCCTATGTTTGAGCCTGTTCTTGAGAAGTTTTAGGCTACTTGGACATGGTCGATTGCTCTGTTGCTTGGGTGCTGGTCTCTAGTTCTTTTCCGTTGGATGTACCTACAAGTGATGTACTGGTCTCTTGTGAGTGCTTTTGTGAGGTATCAGCTGTTGAGGCACTAGTGCCTGATGCTGGCTTTTAGAAGTCTCAAACAACACCTATCCAAAAGAATCCAGGTCAAGTGTCTTTTCAACATCCTTCATTACATTTTCTATATTGACCTGCTCACTATCTATTTCTATTAGGGTTCCTACCCTCCATTCATCCATGTTGGCAAATTGTTCAATCTCTAGGATTCTGTGATGCAAGTATGGTGATAGTCTATTTTTCATCCTTCTATCACAAATAAAACTATGGGGATCATAAGGAATCCAATTAAAGTTTTTGTTTAATTTTAGATAGTCTTCTAAAATTTTCTCTACTGCTTTCCATGCTTCCCTAGTGTTACAAAGGAAAGGGCCTAATTGATCCTTGATCTTTAGTTGTGCTCTCTTCTTAGCCTTATTAAAATGAATCAAGTCTGAGTTTATTACTTGTGTATAGTATTCCAATGCAAACAGTCTCATTGGACCATATTTTGGTAGCTTGAAAGGGGAAAGCTCACACCCATATATCCTGATTTCTGTATAATACTGGTATAAATACGAGTCACCCACTTTGTATTGTTTCGAGAGCTGAAGGATCCTCTTAATGTCATCACTGATTTTAGGAGGTGAAATCCCTGTCAGCAAAGTAGTTATTGGATGGACAAACTAATCAATGAACTCATTATATGAGTAAGGGTTGGATATATATTTATGAAATATGGAAATATAAAATATGACAGACCTTGGATTACCCTTGGTATCAAGTTTGTTGATAGAAAATGGGAATTTTCCTGACTGATAGTAGAGCATGAGGTGATATATGAAGGTGGTATACTTGAAAACCCTTTTATTTTCTAGTCTCATGAACTGGTCATGAATTTTGTCAGCAACAAATGAGGCATAATCATACTTGATAGCAGGGAGCTGTCCAGGGGTAAAAATAAACATCAACACTAGGGTCATTTCATCTAAAAACTCACTAGTGTTGAATCCCATAACTGCAAATATCATATCAACTATGATTTTATCCATATCCATGAAGAAAATTGATCCATAAGGAGGGGGATCTATAGTCTGGTATTGCTTTAGTATGAAAGTCTGGCAGAGGCAATTAAGTTCATATTGGGACATTTTGGTTTCTTTCTCAAGTAAATTCCCAATGGAAATGGGAGTGAGGGCTTGACCTGGGTGAAATTAGAGCATTCCATTGATCGATTCAGCAGTTATTGTGAAGAGGACTATTTAGTTGGAATACATGACTGCTTTGCGGTTGGGGTCATAATTGGCATGGCATTGATGGATTATATCTGGAAAAACATGCACAGAGGGTAGAAAGTACATTAGGAGGTTGGATTCCCACAACCCCATGACATCATAGCCATTTAAGTAATTATCTCTACATTGACAAAAGACTTTGAGGTGATTTTTATCAGTGGTTAAGTCTTTTATTTAGAATTCCTTATCTGCTAGAGGCAAATAGTTTAAATATCGATGAGGAGCATTAATGGGTGCAACGTTCAGAGCTACCGGGGTTTCCATTTCTGGTTCTTGTGGATTCAGAAAGGAAACTAAGGTTTTCTTTGTGAAATGGGCAAAACAAAGGGTCTAGGGGACTTGAATGATGAAAATAATAATAGAATTATGGTGAATTTGGGCCTTTTTAGTCAATTTACAGTGGAAAACAAGTACTTGCAGGGTTTTTTGTTGGGAATTTGATAAATACCCACTTTTTGGGGGATGGGTAACGGAATGAAGGTACTGGGTGTGGTTGAATGACTCTGGGTGGCTTCGACTGCAAATTTTGGAGCAAGTTGGCGACTGCAAGCTTAAGCTGGTTGACCTCGATGTTTGTTTGCATGGGCGTACAGGTTCACAGAATAAAATAATGAAAATGACTTGTTTTGTTTTATGTACAAAGTCAAGGGTTGGCGGGTTTTGGGATTAGGATGAGTGACGACAGCAGAGAACAACATGATGTTTTGTCATTTAGCTAGAAGGCGGTAAGCAGTTTATATCGCACCACTTATGGGAAGGGGCAATATTTTACCTTGAGCTAGCGATTCCATAGAACGGTTGACACATGGCAGGGGTACTATACATGAAACCACTTTGTGATCACATGCTAACGTGCGGTCACAAAGGGTCATGCGATATGTATAATAGCCATTGGATCTCGGGGACTTGATCGGACAATTGTCAGGGGTATGAAGTGATGGGATTTTAATGAGGGCAGGATCGATATGATTAAGGAATATATAATCATATAAGGATTGGTTGGGGATGTTATTAGTTAACTGTGAGGGTTAATTAAGCCCTTTTTGACATGGAAGGGGTCAGGAATATTAATTAGTTACTGATTAACTAATTAATCCCTATTTAACACATATTATGGTTATATTTTAACCAAAGGGGCGGGATATATAGTTTTTTTGGATTTTTTTACATAATTAGAATAATACAGGAATGGGTAGATTTTTATAGAGGAGTTATATATTAATAAGTTTAGTAGTTAATATGATTTTGAAATTGAAAGTGCTAAGTATAAAACATTTGAGGTGTGTATTTAAACTTAGGCTAAAGTGAAAAAGAGGGTTTTTGTGGAAATATTTTAATTTTCCTAAGTAAAATAGGATTTTACTTAGGAAAAAACTTATCAAGGGGAATGAATGATTTATGAAGGGGTATACTTATTGATGAATGGGTTTAAGTACTTAGGCATTATAAATTATTGGGCTGAGGGTCGAGTCCCTCCAGAATTCAGAGAAATGCTCTGAGCCCATCTAATTTGATAGATACCTTAATACTTAGGGGAAATTAATAAAAATTTAGGGAAAATGAATAGGGAAGTTAATTACTTTGATTTTTCTTGCTTGATATGCCTTTCATGTGCTACATGCCATTTGCCTTATGATGAAAGTAAAAGATTTACACATTTAAACTTATCATTCACCACATGTTATTCTGCAACTATCATCTACTTACCCTATCTACTTTACCCTAGCATTTTTACTTCTTTATTAAAGGGTGTACTTAGACTGGCAAACCCTTATCAAACTTTCTTTTCTTTTACATGGCAATGCCTATCTAAGTCTACACTTATTACATCCAAGGGCTTAGATTAAACTGTTGAGCTCCTTCTTCACTCTACCTATCTACTTATCTGCCAAGATTACACTGTTTGGTCAGATCTTTATTCTCTATTTCTACAACATGAAATTGAAAAATGAATTAGCTAAGCTTAAACTATTTTACTATTCATAAATTGTGGCATAAGTGACAAACTGCACAGAATTGTTTATTATATAAAAGTAAAAAAGTAGTGGCATTTAAACTTGCACACTTTCCTGATCTTTCTTTTTGTTGGGGTCCATTTTTTTTCATTTCTTTGACCATCTTTTATTCTTTTCACCCTTTGATTTTTCTTTTAGGATTACCCTCTTTACATTTTTTTAATTTTTCACAAATATGGAAAACCTTTGGAACAAGTAAAGGTATGAACATATTACAAAGCTCAATAAGTCAATCATGATATATGACACCTATTGGTATAGCGGCATAACATACCTCACACCACACTACTCATCTAATGCATATGAAGACTCTATGTAGTCTACCGCCTTGCTAGCCATTTGATATTTCTTTCTACAATGAATAATATGTCAAATAAACCAAATCACAATAAATCAACGTACCTTAGTATAGATCAGGGAGGATACCTTGTCTGCAAGATCACCAAATCACAGTGATACATGTATAACATAAATATAACAACATATATACATATGCAAATGAATGTATCAACATATAAACACCACTCTAACTAGGGTCTAGTCATCAATGCAAGGCCATATCAACAATATATGTTATGACCTCATGCATGACATCGCCCATTACTCCATTGTACACATTGCTACATGCAACTCACAACATCCATAAGCAACACCAAATCAACTACACCTACACATAAACGCATGAACTTGAGCATAATCGATCAAGCCTTGTAATAAACCTACAAGACTGATACATGTAATCAAAATACTCAAGGATGTAACCTAACATACAATGATGTAAGTAAGTGACATAAAATCAACATGTAAGCGACAAATAGCCATATACAGTTAGTCAGATACTCATTTCAAATACTCTTCTCGAAATCAACATCAAATTCTCCATGATAATCATACTGCAACCCTAATCCATCAACAAGAAAATGCAACAAGTATATAAGCGTAAGAGACACATATGCAACTAACATGCACGCATGACCAACACATTCAACCCATCCAGTCCGAGAGTTAAACCATGCTCTGATACCACTCTGTAACACCCTCCTCCTGCATCCACCCAAGTAACCATGCCAACCGGGGTACACATGATACAAGAGGCTACTATGATCAAATTCAACATCATCAACAACACCCTCAGAAGATAAGTCAGTCACTTAGACAGCCTATGTCTGGCTCCCACTATTGTTTTGGACCTCTTAGGCCATAGTCGGTCTCATGCTATGGGCAAGAGGGCAACCAGAGACCTAAATTCACTCTCATAGGCTTGCCTGCCAGCGACTATAGACCAAACTTGCTAGTTTTATGTGAGTGACCCCGACATTTAAGCCACTTTTTCTAGCCCAGAGACCAAGCCACTACCCAGAATAGAATGAAAGCTCAAAATAAAGTAAAGTACAAAGAAACAATGATGCAAAAGAAATAATTTGATCATGACCTTAACAAAACCCATACTAGCCATGACAAGAATTTCAACAAGCATATTGTCAACATGTAGCTTACGTGTGTAAACAACAGAATTAAGTGTAGGGATCTCGTACTTATCTAAGAATCGCTATGAACAATTGTTCCCTCATGCTATTTTTTGCCATATCACTTATTAGGTCATAGATACCATATCCATTCAGTTGCAAGTTGAAACATGCTGAGAACCATACATAGTTGTCATCACAAAATGTGAATATAACCAACATAATAGTAACATAAATACCATAAAAATATTAGCCATCAAAATCCATATATACATCACTACATTTTCAGATGAAAATCAAGGGAATGAATTTCTCATTATTCAATGCAATGAGCCAACCAAAGATGGGACTACCATTTTCCACCCAACCATAGAATGGCTGAGACAAATCTCTCTTCAACCATTCACCCCCATGCCATATTCCAAGCATGAGTGTGGGACTCAAATCAAAAGAATGCAACCAAGGAATACCTTGGCTAAACCACCTCTCCCTCATCAATAGAAACCGAGCTTTACCGTATTTCATTCCAGATCACTAGGCCATCATAATGGACACATCATAACCAGCCTTATCGTGATCTCCACTCGATCACTAAGCCAAACAAGCATGGATGACACTAGAATTCTCCACCTACATCATGAGGAATTTTAATGTCTCCTAGTCTCTCAAGATTTACCACAATCCAAACCTAGATCACTAGGCCCTAAACCTAGACACACTCTCTAGGATTTACCACATCTCCCAAACTCGGGATTACTATGCCTAACAGAGAGAAAACCACCTCTAGGCTTTACCATATATCCTACCATTCATTGGCAAGGATTCCTACGCCATCCGAGGCAATACAAAATTTGTCTTTACCGCAACCCACAGTCTGGTTCAGGGATTACCAGGTCATGTGTTCTATCATTTCAGAGATCCACCTCACTCAGCTTCAAATCCATCTGGAAATCCATCTCAATCAAACATGAGAAACCTATCACACCATGGATATCTGTAAATGGTAAGGGATGAAAAACACTTTCCCACCTGGAAAAACCTATGCCATGATAGAAAAGAACCACATGAAATGTCATGCATGCCAAATATAGCAAAGAAAATACACATGCACGTCAATATCTGCAATGAAGCCTGTTGTAGCTACTTGATCTTGCCTTTCCCTACTTGATACTTGCTTCCTCTTGCCTTCTTTACCTTTCTTACTCCAATGCTAAAGTGCTCCAATAAAAACTCTAAGTGTCCAATGTGCATGTGAGGAAGTGTATGCACAATGCAACCATAAGTTGTAGATTACAAGGAATAATTTAACTAAACATGGTTACAATAGAACACACCCAGAATTATTCTACAAAGAATGACACCATGTCGGTAAAATCGATATAGGGGTAACGAACAACAGAAAGACTACTCATCCATCCAATTATATTATATGTAAAACAAAATTCAATGTACAGGGTAACATCAAAAGGAGTTAGGGAACAGGGAAAGAATTTACATGGTGGCCAAACAAAACAATGACAAACCCATTCTATTCTATAATTCATAACCATAACACAGTTGTAGGAAAATCGAAACCTGGTAAAATCCATTTCTATTAAACAAGTGAAATATACATAGAAAGACAGTATATGACAATCTCATATAATGAATACCCCAAATATCCAGAGGTATATACACTTAAACACAAAAATTCTCGAGAGAATAAAGTCTGTTGAACTTAGTATGCAACCATAAAAATTACATTGACAGTTAAGAGAAAGGCATTTCCATTGAAATACTAGTTGAGCAGAGGTATCTTCATTCTCTATGAAGCCACCCAAGGAACAATCTTCTTGGAAAGGAGACCTAGCATTGTGCATGAGTGTGACGATCGAAAATAAGGAAAGATCAGAGGTATTCTAGTATTGAAGTCCCATTGAAGTAGAAGAGTTCAATCAGCCTAGAGATCAACACAACATGGTAACCAGTGAAAAGAATAATGAATATGCGAGCAGTGAAGTTGAACCATAATCGAAAGAGTCTTTAAATACCTACAACCAAGAAAAAAAAGAGCATAGACCAAAGATTGGAAATGAAATCATTTACAAATTGAACAACCATTGAGGGAACTAAACAAAGATTAAGAGACAAGATTTATCTGTTGAGTAACAGGGGAAGTAAAGATTAAGCCCTGACACTTGTGTCAAGTGGTAATAGAGAATGACAGAGACAATAAATATATAACCCTCATTCCATAGTGAAATTCATTAATGGAGCCACAAAACCAACAAAAAAACAAATTGATTGCCTCAAGTTGCTAAACGCATAATCCATACAAAATTCGAGAAATCCAAGGAAAGGAAATTACAAGAGGATGCTTGATAATTTTGGAACCCTGCTGACCATAGTAACATTTCAAACACCCACCCCTGTACATGGATAAAATAGTGTGTTAAATGGAAAAGAAAGAAATCCATAATAAACTTAAAAGAAACCAAAGCATGGCAGGGTAAGGGAATTTCCCGAAGTTTCTCAATTCACCCAAACTAGGTCACAATAGAGGGAAACCTCCTTAGGAGTTATTGCCCCTGCACTAGGGACACCAAATTTTAAATTACTCTTTAATATGGGAGAGTAGCAAACTGTTATATAGTTAATTCTTGTAAAATTACAAAGACGCGCGGGTATATGAAATTTGAGGACCAAGGAAAAGTTACCTATTAACACAAATGAAGGCTAGATGTGGTCACGATCTTGCTTGTTGACATCAAATGATAATCTGGAAAGGTTACATGCCTAGTTCTCTCTTAGAAACCAAGCCAAATAAACTCGCGAACCACTAAACCTTGGGCATATCAGCAATTGTGAGGAAATGCAAGTGAGGTTAGGGAAAAATATGTTTAGTGTTTGCAAACATAGATCCAATTGTTCATTACTCAAAGGCTCATCACCATCGTTAAACACATACCAAGAAACCCTGAGCGAGTCACATGGACACCCCCATCTCATCACATGGAGCAGGTGAGGTGGCAGGATGAGATTGGCATGATAAGTAACTCTAGGTAGGACAAGAGAGATCCATTAATGAAAAATAGGCACAGGGTGCTTTGGGTTAAACCATATGACCATGGTGAGGTTTAGACACACATAATACCATTAAACCTAACCTTTAGCACTTTTTCCTCATGTGTTTGGTCAATGTGGTCCTCGGTAGGGGTGAATAACATTTGAAGCGGTGCAAAAAAAATTATAGCTTAAATATATAAAAGGTATTGAGTTGTGACCAAACCACAAAAAATATATCCACTCATCAATGTTCAAGCACTAACAAGGATTTGCGTACATACACGAGGAACCAAGGTAAATTTTAGGACATTATAGAAACATTAAAAATATTTAAGAAACCAACACCCAAACATATAATGTGGCATCCACCTTCACGTCCATAAAACATATAGGTCAAGGATAGGATGATTTGAGAAATGTTAGAAGAGGATGTGTGTTATATTGACAATAATGGAATTGTTGCTAGAGATAAACTCATATAGAGTTGAATGATAATGTTGAATGGAGTAAGTTAGGCTCTAACAAAAAAAAAAATGTTGTGATGTTTTTTTTCTTTTCAAAATGGGAGATACGACACATAGTTGCATAAAGCTCTCTGAGAATCCTACATTTCACAATCAATCCAAGCATATATCTATTTGGTATGACCATTTGCGGGACTGTGTCTAGAGGCTAATTTTGGTACAATACATTATAACGATATAAAATGATGTTGACATTTTGATAAAGTCCTTGTCAAGAGGGAATTTCAAGTTCCATAGGTGAAAGATAGGGGTGGTTGATAATCCATTTCTTGCTAAGAGGGAGTGTTAAAAAATTTAGCAAGAAATTCTCAATTTTATTTTTCCTTGATTAAATTGCGAAACAACAATTTTCCATATCAGTAGACAACTTGGATGTAATTAGCTTCTGTGCCATGGATTGTGTCCCCCAATTTACTCAGTAAAATTGAGTTGGAGGAGTTAGAGTTTAGCTAAGCATGTGTGATTTCTAACTTGTAGCAATCAAGGTCATTAATTTAAATTTGTTTTCAATTAAACTATTTTCAAATGTTGGAGGAACTAGTGGAAGGTCAGTTGTGGAGTGAGCCTTCAATCTAAATCAGTGAGACTTCAGTCTAACTCAATAATCACCTGGTGAACTAATCAATTAGCCAAAAATAGATAATTCATGTAGAGAATTCAAGTTCCCCAGTTGTGGTAGAGATTCCAAGGCAATGTAACATCAGTTATACAATAGCCTTGAGTGTACATGTGTTGCATGCAGCCAGTTGATCAACTTTGGGAATAGTGCAATCAATTTGAGGAGTTTTGCTAAATAATAGGGGCTTAATTTCTCAACGAATTGTGCAAGGAAATAGGGGCTCAACATAGGTAGAAATTGACTAAGTCTGGGTCAGAGCTTCTCAGTAGGTAAAGAGTTAGGTTATTCACTTGCAGGTTGTGCTCAGTTGATCAAAGCAATTATAATACATCTTTATTCATTATATTAATGCCAAAAGCCATAAGGGTTTTTAGCAGATTCCATTCCCCTAGAAAAATATTTTGTGCATGTGTGTTAATTCTCATTTCATTTTTATGATTGATGTTCTAAATTGTGAATTGAATTCTGCAGAGTAGTAGAGTAGCTTTGTGTCTTCTGATTTTGATTAAAACTTCATGAACAATTGCAAATCTACACCATAATTTCTACAAAGTACATGTGAACACAAGAAGATTTCCTATGATTTTTGTTTTAGATAACAGTAGAAGAAAAAAATTGTACTAGTGTTTTGAGAAGATTTGATAATGGAAATAAGGTAATATGATATATGGAAAGAGAAAGACAAAACACAATAACACAATCTAACATGAGCTGCTACAATAAAATGCATTGATTCAATTTCTTGAAGCTACATGATAATAAGATTCAAAACTGCTGCAAAAATAGATATCTTAATATTAGCTCACATATGCATGACCGAGACTCCCTAAATTAGAAATGTAGCATTACTGATAGTACCTAAATTTAGAATGTATGTAAAATTCATAAAATTGCATGCTCATTGAATGTAACTAGGAGTTATTATCAACAACACTACCCATTAATTACGACCATTAACTAATGTTGGTTTAAGACTCAGCTAGGCTTACAAAACATAAATTTTCTTTACGAAAATTAAATGTATCCTTGGTAAATGCCTTTGTGAATATGTCAGTCAATTTTTCTTTTGATTTACAACATTTCAAGTGTATTTCTCTTTTTTTTACAGATTTTCTAATGAACTGATAATTTCTATCAATATACTTTATTTTCTAATGAAAAACATGGTTCTTTGAAAAGGCTACTACTCACTTGTCGTCACTATAGACTGTAGTTCATCCATCTTGATTTTGTTGTAGATCGCCCAATAATTTACAAACTACTTAGCAAGTTGTTATTGTTCTTGTTACTACATACTCTACCTCCATTGATGAGATATTCATAATGGATTTCTTCTTAGATTACCATGAAATTACACTTGAACCAGTATGGAAAACGTATCAAAAAGTACTCTTCCTATCATCCATGATACTTGCAAAGTCATTTTCAGTGTATCCAACTAAAATATAGCTATTGATGTTGAAGTATAATATGACATATATTGTTGTTCCAATAATGTATCTCAAAGTTATTTTTCCTATTTTCCTATGTGAGTGTTTTGCAGATTCCATGAACCTATAAGTCAGCCTAACTACATGCATAATGTCTGATCTAGTTGTAGTAAGATACATAAGACTACCAACCAATCTCTAAAATAGAGTTAGATCTGCAATGGACACTATATCTGTTTTGATAAGATTTTTTCCTATTGCAATTAGAGTTGGTGTTGATTTACAATTCATCATCTTTAACACATCCATAACATACCTTGCTTGAAACATAAAAATACTTAAATCATTAAGTAAGCTCAATACCAAGAAAAGATACCATCAACCCCAAATCATTCATTTAAAACTATTTCTGCATAACCTATTTAAACTCATCCATTGATTGATTCCCTTTGAGTATCATATCATCAACATATATGTAAACAATTAAAATTTGTCCTTGCTCATTTTTGTTTGTATATTATGTAGGTTCATTGTTTCTTCTACTAAATCCACTGCTAATCAAATACAACCCAATCTTGTTATGCCAAGCTTTAGGAGATTGCTTAAGTCCATAAAGAGTTTTCTTCAACCTATAGACTTTATTTTCATGACCTTTTATTTCATATCCTAGTGGTTGATGCACATATACTTCTTCTAAAATTTCATTGAAGAATGTTGAATTTGCATCCATCTAGTAAAATTTCCATCTATTATATGTTATTATGGTTGAGATAGCTCTAACTATATCTAACACTGATACTGGTGCAAAGGCCTCACCATAATCCACTTCGAACCATTGTTAAAAGCCTATTCTTACCAATCTAGCCTTGTACTTTTCTATTTCTCCCTTGTTATTCAGTTTTGTTTTGTAAACCCATTTAACACCTACTCAACATTTATATTTTGGTAATTCTACCATGTATCATTTTTCTCTATAGAATTCATCTCCTCGTCCATTTATTTGGCCCAATTTTCATCTTTCATTTCATCTTCAAAACATGATGGTTGACAAGTAAATAATGAAAATTTTGAATTCAGACCTAAGTATTCATAGACCTCTTTCAAACTTCTATTTTTTTTAGGTCTCAAGGAATCAAATTTACTACATGATTGAGCAGTATCAATAGAGGAAGTCATTGGACAAGATGACTCACCTTAAATAGAATTCCATGGAGTTCTTTTTGGAGTATTTCGGATTGATGAATGACTTTGTGAATCTTCTTCTACAACATATTCCCCTATATCATCTTCTACTTGAGGTATTATTGCTTCAATTATTATAGATTTATTAATGCTTCCATTTCATGCTTCATTTTCTTTAAATTCAACATCTCCGCTAACTATCAAATTCTTTGTTTTTAGATTGTGCGACTTATATGCCTTGGAATGATCACTATACCCAATAAAAATACACTTGTCACTTTTTTCATCTAGATTTCTTCTCAACTCCTTAGGCTCATGAGCATATGACGCATAGCCAAATGTCCTAGAGTGTGCTACATTGCAACTCATACATGTCCATGCTTCTTGTAGAACTTTTTTCTTCACACTTTTAATGGGAGATCTATTCAAAAAATCAATTAAGTGAGCTACTACTTCCTCCCAAAACTCATTAATATATGTTTTTCCTTCAACATGATTCTATCCATATTCATCATGGTTTTATTCTTCCTTTTAGCTACATCATTTTTCTACAATATGTATCTTATTGTAAATTGTATCTTGATCCCATGATACTTGAAAATTTTATATAAACTATTTGAATCACACTCATCTCCTATGTTTTATTGTAAATGTTTGATATGATGATCATGTTGTTTCTCTGCCATTTCATTAAATTCTAAAAAAAAAATCTAAATTTTTAGACACATTTGTGAGAAAAAACACCCAAGTCTTTTTCTTGTAATCATTTATGAAAGTTACAAAGTAACTTCCTCTAGTTGACCGCATCTACATTGGACCACATATATTTGTAGAACCAACTACAAAGGTTCCTTTTCCCTATAAGACACTCCCCTAGGAAGATTTTCTCTGCGTTTCTTCGCTAAGATGCAACTCTCATATGGACTAGTTGGTTCTTGAATGGGATGCAACCCCTCAACCATTTCTATTGTTGCAATAGTCCAAGGCCGCCAAAATATACATGACCAAACATGAAGTTCAATAACCAAATATCATCCAAGCATATTGTTTTTTGAGCAAAGGAGTAATCATGTCTATCGTACTTCATCGCAAAAGGATACATATTATTTTTGGTCATCTTTACTTTGGAAATCAACATCTTACTAGGAAGTCTATCATATATGAAGCAAGTATCTCCTTTAAATAGTACAATATAATTTTTTTTAATAATTTCGCCAATGCTAAGCAGATTATATTTCAAACTTGGAGCATAATACACATATGGTATTGCCTTTTTTGATCTTGATTGATGAAGATTTAACCTTAACTTTTAGAATATATCTATAATTATCCTTTTGTTTCCTGTCATATGAATGTGGCATCCACATCAATAAACCGAATGTCGTTAGATAACCCTTGAGAAACATTACATGTAAGCAATAATGATTCTTCACACCTCTCATAATAATAGTTTTCACATTTCCTTTTAAGATCATTTTTTCCCTTTTTTCATTGATGTCCAGAATGACCCATATTGTTGTACTAATATAACTTAATTTTTTTATTTGTTATACCTTTTATTTGATCGAAAACTTCTGCTGCTACTCTCATTTCTTTTTTGGAATCATCTCTCTAATTGTTGTTTCTATTGTTTCTGCCTCAACCTCTTGATCTTGATCCTCAAGTTCTTTGTGAGATAGAAACCTGTTATTTGAATGCATTTTCCAAAGATTCCTCATGTTTTCTTATTTCAGATTCATGGGATAACAAGGATCCAAATAGTTCATCTACTGATAACGGTGGTAAGTGTTTACACTCTTTAGTGGTTATGGCCACCATATCAAATTTCCTAGGCAAAATCCTGAGAACCTTCTCTACCATTTTTTGATCTAAAATACCTTCACCATTCATTGTTAGTTGATTGACAATGTTTATAGCTTGGGTCATGTATTGGCCCACGTACTTTGACTCTTTCATTTTCAAATTCTCAAAAATCATGTTCAACTTCATTGTTTTCACCTTTGCAATTCCATGATAACTAGTTTCTAGGATGGCCCACACTATTTTGGAGGTCTTCACTATTGAGATATTGGGAAAGAAAGTTGTATCCACAACATTTGGGATAGTAGCAAGTGTTATCACATGTTTTTTCTATGGATTATGAGTTGATCTTTCTATGTGTTTGTCAAAACTTATTTAATTACCTCATTAGTTGGCTCTACATAGCCATAGGCTACAAGTTCACACCCACTCTAAAAACATGATGAAATATGCATTTTAATATTCCAAACTTCATAATATTTTTCTATTAAAACTAGGAATGGTAGCTAGAAAAAACTATCACCTAAAATCATGTCTTATTTTTTTTAATTACCATTATAAAAAAACAATTTCTTAATTAAAAAATAATATATATATATATATATAATCAAAACCACTTTTAAAAATATATTCACTAAAAAATTTCACACACATATTAAAAAAACACTCCTAGTAAATAAATCATTTTCTACACTAAACAATCTTTTCTTTTAATTCAAGTCTTTTATTTTTCTTATCCAATACTTTAAAAAGAAACTTTTAAAATGAACCTTCGTCACCACATTTAACAGACCACAAAAAAAAAAAAAAAACCTTACACCACTTTAAAATAATATGGCACTTAAACTATGTTAAAAAACAAGTTATATCTAAAGGAACTGTTATTCTATATTTCTAGAAGTCACATTGAATCTTCATGGTGGTTCACGATGGTGCCTCACAAATGGATATGATGGCTCATTGTTGCTTAGTGAACAAATTGACCTATAGAAACCCACGGATTCCCTACACTGGAAACACTTATTCGGCTGCTACGCCTCAGCAAACCAGAAGGAATGACTTATTGGTTGTTAACATACAACTTTGGCTTTGACAACGATGGCTATGGTTTCTCTCAAAGAAAGTTGGTCACGATGTTAGAAACTGCTTTAACGTTAAAAAGCAATGAGCCTTTTGTTGTTTCTAATAGAAGTTTCTAACATTCTCCCACTTGACCCGACTATTCATAATATTAAGTGTTGAACATCATACTATGATAAATTGCTGAGAGTTATGGCGGTTGTGCACTATTAATTCAATGCATTCCCTTCCATATACTACAATACCAGCAATCCATCAATTCATACTCATAATTTATATAAACCAGCATAATGGTCCACATAATGTCTTATATCATAATGATTAAACATAATATCTTTATAAGACTCTTTCTTGTTTAAAATTACATAAAATACGTATTACTACATTAGAACAAGAAACACATGATTGTATATCAGAAACACATAAAAGAGCTCAGAATGTCACACATCAATTATCATTAATACAACCAAGACCCATTCTTTGAACATGTTCCTTAAATTGTCTTGGTTGTAACCCTTTCGTCAAAGGGTCTGTAATCATAAGTTCTATCCTGATGTGCATGATTGACATTCTTTGTTTCTGAACCTCATCTTTCACAACAAGATACTTCAGTTCCATATGTTTGGCACCTTTAGAGTACTTGTCGTTCTTTGAGAAAAATACTGCTGCAGAGTTATCACAATAAATTTTCAGCGGCTTGCTAATGGTGTCGACAACCGCAAGTCCTGAAATAAAGTTCCGCAACCATAATGCATGAATTGTGGCTTCAAAATATGCCACAAATTCTGCCTCCATAGTGGATGAAGCAACGATAGTCTGTTTCTCACTTTTCCATGATATGGCACCTTGAGCAAACATAAACAGGTAACCAAAAGTCGATTTTCTAGTATCGATGCATCCAGCAAAATCTGAATCGCTATATCCAATCACTTCCGATTCATTGGATGAGCATGTAATCTTTCGTTGAGAGAAATTCCTTAGTCTCATGCAATATACTTAAATTATTTGCAGCAAGCAAGACGTCATCAACATAAAGGACCAGATAAATAAACTTGCTCCCACTGATCTTTCGGTATATACAGTGATCAACCGTATTTTCCTTAAAACCAAAAGATGTAATAATGGTATTGAACTTAATATACCACTGCCGGGATGCTTGTTTAAGCCCATACATTGACTTCTTAAGTTTACACACCAATTGTTCTTTACTTTCTACAGAAAAACCCTCAGGTTGATCCATATAAACATCCTCATCAAGATCTCCATTCAGAAAAGTTGTTTTCACATCCATTTGATGCAACTCCAAATCATAATGAGCTACTAATGTCATTATTATTCTTAGTGAGTCCTTTTTCGAAACAGGAGAAAATGTCTCCTTGTAATCAACACCATCTTTCTGAGTGTAACCCTTAGCAACAAGTCTAGCTTTATACCGTTTGATATTACCACTAGAGTCGTGTTTGGTTTTAAAAACCCATTTGCATCCGACTCTTTTACAGCCATGTGGTAACTCAACGAGATCCCAAACTTCATTCTGTTGCATGGATTTCAGTTCTTCTTTCATGGCATTAATCCATTCCTTTGACTCTTTACTTTCTACAGCATGTGAAAACGAAACTGGATCCTTATTGATTCCAATATCCTAATCTGTTTCTTGCATATAAACCACATAATCATCAGAAATAGCTGACCTACGATTTCTTTGAGGTCTTCTTAATGCTACTTGTAGTGGTTCATGCATATCAGTATTATGTAAGTCATTTCCTTCAGGAAGTACTTCTTCATTTATATGTTGTTCATTATCATCATGTTGTTCTACAACAGCTGGAACAACATTTGGAGTAATAGTAGATGGAGGAACTATTCTAGGCAATGTAACATTTACCCTTGTTTCCTTTATTTCCACTATTTCTCTTCTAGTACTCCCACTGACTTCACCATTCTCAATGAATCTTGCATTACCAGTTTCTACAATTCTCGAACTATGACTAGGACAGTAAAACACATACCCTTTAGATTTCTCAGGGTAACCTAAAAAATACCCACTGATCGTTCGAGAATCTAATTTCTTTTCATGTGGATTATAGATTCTCGCTTCCGCTGGACAACCCCAAACATGCAGGTGTCTTAAGCTAGGTTTCCTGTTAGTCCATAACTCAAAAGGAGTCTTTTGAACAGCTTTACTAGGAACCCTATTCAACAAATAATTAGCGGATTTGAGAGCATACGACCACAAATTCTTAGGTAGTGTAGAATCTGACATCATACTCCTAATCATATCCATTAACGTCCTATTGCGCCTTTCTGCTACACCATTTTGCTGTGGTGTACCTGGCATTGTGTATTGTGCAGATATGCCATGACTTTCGAGGAATTTTGCAAATGGACCTGGACACTGGCCTGACTCATTATATTTACCATAATATTCACCACCTCTATCAGACCTTATGATTTTCACCTTTTTATCTAATTCCTCTCAACTTCCTTTACAAATGTTTCAAGGACATTCACAGATTGAGATTTTTCATGAAGCAAATAGACATAACCATAACGGGAAAAATCGTCAATGAAAGTGATGAAATACTTTTCTCCATTAAAGGCTGGAGTGTCCATAGGCACGCAAATATCAGTGTGTATTATTTGAAGAAGCTGGCTGCTTCTAGTGGCTCCTTTCTTATTATGTTTGGTTTGTTTACCTTTAATACAATCCACACATAATTCTAGATCACTAAAGTCCAAATTTGACAAAATTTCATTACTTACTAATCTCATCATTCTTTCTTTGGATATATGACCTAGTCGTTTATGCCACAAGAAAGCAGAATTTTCATTCAACCTGCTACGTTTACATCCAACATTATTTACTACATTCAACAAGGAATTCGCATAAGTGTCATTCAGTTTCAATTTATATAAACCATCAATTAGAATACTAGAACCAACATTATCAGTATTCTTATATAAATCAAAACAACCAGATCCAATCACACATCTAAAACCAGAAATATCCAATTTACTTGCGGAAATAAGGTTTCTAGATAATGAAGGTACATAAAGGGTACTGTATAAGTCTAATACATATCCACTTTCTAGAATTAGACGATAAGTCCCAATGCCTTCAATTGAAGATTTCATTCCGTTTCCCATAAAGAGAAAACGATCTTCATTTGGATTTATGGTTCGGATCGTAAGAAATCCCTGCATATTGTTGGAAACATGAGTTGTAGCACCAGTATCAAGCCACCATGTATTAATAGGAACTTCAACTAAATTTGATTCAAAACATACGAAAGATAGATAACCTTCAAATCAAAAATGAAATAACTATAAGCTCATAACTAACGCGATTCAGATGTAGACATAATAGCATAATATAGCACTCCTTTGGGTAGATACTATCTTATACTTAACATAATTAAATACCAAAACATAAGTAGGTAATAAATATTTTCAATTAAATAGAACTGACATCTTTGGATGATCAATATTTATTTAATCAAAATATCTATCAAACCTCATCATGTCAACTAGTTATAGAACAAGACTTTCCTTTGGGTAAGTTCTCAGGTTCTATCATTAGTGACGCCAGTTTTTAATTGGTATTATTATAACTGGCAATTTCTATCAATAATCATTATGTCACTTCTGCACTAAATGATTATTCTGATTTTGACCACTTTGGTGATTAACAAAATCATAAATCTCATGTGCATAAATAATTTATAACACATACCTTATGCAAAACAACATTCTGATTTTGACCACTTTGGTGATTAACAAAATCATAAATCTCATGTGCATAAATAATTTATAATACATACTTTATGCAAAACAATCAGTCACAGAACAATTACTTTTTGCCCAACTGCTCTTGCCAAAAAAAAACATTAAATGTTTTCATCTCATTCGTGACTGAGACAAACGGCGAAATATCTTCATCTTTGTTTAAGGAGACGGTCCAGTCCGTGTGAGCAGCCGCGTTGAGAACCCACTTCTCTTTAATAGTGGCTCAATCCCACGGGTTAGTGCAATATCAAGCGGCTGAAAACGTTGGACGCCTCCATCACTAAAATTGGCCAGCACATAATAACATAAAATTCGAAGAGCACGGCTTCACTTGCAATAAAAGGGTGGCTTCATGTGAATTTGTCAGCCATGAATACAAGTCACGATATCATCAAAATATTATATGCATATCTCCAGATATGTGCCATCTTTAAGCACATGGGTAAACACTTAATTGACTTAATACATCAAACAATCCGAACTTGATTAATAGCGAACACACAATGATATGGTGAATAAATAAATTGTGAGATTCATATATGCAGAAATTCTATATCACAGGGATCCCAAATTTTATTAAGCCTTATGGATCCATCATTATATGGCATCTTTAGGTGACCTGGACGGGCCTATTCATCATTCAATAAGGTCCAGGTACAAAGCATCTTGCAAAACACTTGCCATTCAAGTATAACGGGGCCAAAGAAAAGCTAGTAGTGGCGGTTGATAATTAATCAAAAGCATTTGTGGATTTCATCGTTTGCGCTGGAATTTATGTCTACCACGAGCACATAGAAACCAATCAACTTCACTAAAGCTAGGCCAGAGGATGCGTTAATAGCTTCGGAATCGGTTCCGGATCTTCCAAGAAGGTTGTTAGAGCAAATAGCTCCCAATAGAAATTAAATCGGCCATTTCCTCGAGTAATAGAGGACTTGCTTTTTGCAAACGGCCACAATCAATTCGTTAAATCTGGTTTGCAAGACCAATGATGGTTCCAAGAAATTTGTTTTCGTCCACAAAGATAATGAAGGTGAAATTTCCATGATTGTGGAAACCCATGATATAGTAAATTTGGATCTTGAATCGGGGATTTGTTGAAAGAAAAATATCGGGAGGACTTAAAACTACACAGAGAGAATCAGAAGAAAATTTTGTTTCGTGATCATTTCATGAAACCCCCACAATTTCCCGAAGGCTCAATCACATGAGTAAAGCACAGAACAGATCAATTGCAATCAAAGGAAATATTCAGTTATTGATTGGCTCCGATACCAAATGTAAAAGTCTTAACTTACAGCCCAAAGATCATCAATACCGAATATTTCACAAACAGAACTTTATATGAGATGACATACCTTGATCAACAGCGGAAGATGTAATGGCTGCCATCTACTTTGATCTGACTCGTGACTGTTCCTCTTCTTCAGAATTCGGTTTCTCTCCTCTTGCCCTCACTTTCTTTATGTGCTTCTTGATGGAGAATAATGCAACTCTTGTGTGTGGGAGAGAGAGGACCCAATCCTTTATATATTATTTAACTCTAATCTGGTACGTCCATCATATACCAATTCAACGCTTAAGATCTAATGCTTTAGATTAGATCTAATGTTTGTGAAATATTCGGTATTGATGATCTTTGGGCTGTAAGTTAAGACTTTTACACACGACTCCTAAACAATTGAGTTCAATTCAAAAGCCACTGATTTTTCAATTTATTTTTTTTTGTTTTTTTACTTTATCAAAAGGATAGAAAAGAAAAAATATTAATCACCCTACATTATTTGTTGGAAATAGTATATTACTTCGGTAGGCATGTAATGTAGGGAGAGATGAGTTTAGTTAAGTCAAGTCTAACATTATAAGTTGAGTGTGAGTTTACATGAACAAGTTAGCACGCGCTGAGGGAACTTAAGTTAAAGATGACATGATTTCATATTTAGTAAATTAAGTTCTTATATAGGCGTGGTTGGTTCGTAATGTGTGGGAAACCAAAAGCCACAAATCTATGAATAAATGTATGTGAAAAAGTTTAATCAAAAAAGTTTATTTATGCGTATGTATTTTTGTTTTTTCCTTTTTTTTCCATCAAATTGATATCAAAGCTGAGATCAAGTTACAAAATTCGAGAACCCTGTAGAGATATAAAAAAAAGAGCCAATAAACGAAGGCCTTCGATTTTCTAAAAAAGATGGGTAAAAATAAATCGTTACAGGATTTAAGCTTATAAGTGCGATGTTTTGTAAAAACTTAAAGCACAACTGTCGCAAGATAAAGTCAGGATGTTTTAGAAAAACTTAACAAACATCTAATTATTGGTTTTTCGTCACGAGTGTTGCATTGATACATGCATCCAAGAAAAGTGAACAAGAATCAGTCGCGCAACGCAAATTTTGAAAGGTTGACATGGCACGAAAAGTCCAAAAGCCACCTACTCATATGTTTTAATAGGAGTCTTCCTAAAGTGTTAAGAGATAATTTTTAAAGTCACATGGGCCAGTTGAAAAGGTTTAAAAGATTATTCCCAAGGATTACTCAGGGTTTGTTAAAGTTTGGAAGATATCTTCAAAAAATGTTCCATGCGCAAGTTTAAAGTGTTTAACAAAAAGGTTATTAAAAGGGATGGAAAGAAAGACCTTTCCTAAGAAGTTGAGTTGATTATAAAAGTTTTTTTTTATTATTTTTTTTTCCTTTTAATTTAAAAAACAAAAATTATATGTTTTTAAAGAAACCTTATAAAGGTTTTAATCCAAGATATTAAAGCTTTTTTGTGTTGAAAGGTTGTGTAAAAAGATTTTCTTTATATAAAAAAAAGGGTTTTATTGGAAAGGGAGTTTGGGATTTTGCAAAGGATCGTTGGTCTATAATTATTTTTTGTTTTGGCAAGCATGACAATATTTTGGGTGAAGATTGTGTCTTATGAGGGCATATATTGAAAGCCATACTTTTTGGGGGTGATATGGAATGAAGCCTCATGCAATAAGGAAAGAAGTCGTATGACAAAAGAAAGAAAATAGTCATAGGTCGCAAAGTGAGAATGAAGCAAATTAAAAGAAGAAGTCGACAAGAAGAGCCAAAGTATTTTAAAGAGTTCATAGAGGTTTTAGCCGCAGCCGAGGAATCTACAAGACAAGAAACAAAATTCAAGGATGCATGGATTAGGATGGATTTGGTAAAACTGCTAAAGTTTACTCGTAATTTTTTTTTATTTTTTGATTGTCAAAATACAAACTTTTCTTCGATATAAAGAATTAATTGAGTACTAGTCCAATAACCCATATAATGAAGTATGTAATGCCCTAGTATTTTATTTTATAAAACAACATTGGATGAGAAGATTTTAAGTAAGGTAGAAAAAGCTACATCTACCGAATAAGCATGGAAGATCCTAGAAGAAAAATTTAGTACAAAGGAAAGTGCCATGCAACAACAAGTTGTGTCACAATCTGTTGAAGAATCAATAGAGAAATCAGTCACAATTCTAAAAGTACATGAACAAGCCTATAAGAGGACAATAGAGCTTGGAGAATCCATATGTATGGATGAAAAAAGCACAACAAAGATTGCAGAGAGAGAAGTTGAAGTTAGAGCATATAAATGCTCAAGAAGTCCACTATAACATGGATGGTGAAGATGATGGTAAATCCCACTATGATGAGACAAATGTAGATGATGACTGTAAATTGAGTTGTGAATTGGTGAATCTAGTTGCAACTAATGAATTTGGTGAAGTTGAAATTGTTAATGAGCACATGCATGCTCGAGTATCCCACCATAAGGTAGATTAACATTATGTTAATGAAATTTGTGGTATATTTTTTGCAACGGGGACTGATTGTGGAAATATGGTAAGTCCATGTTTGATGAAGAATTGATGATTGAAGCTACCATTGTAGCAACAAATTATGAAGCAAAATTTGGAATTGTTCACAATCTCACATAATTGGTTTGTTACCCTTGGAGAGTGTTTATAAATAGTCATTTCGATGCGTAATTTTCATTCTTAGTTTTTGTCTAAGTTTTACTAATGAACTGGCATGTGTCGCATCCTCTTTGCTCTAAATTCATTGTGTTTTCCCATGCTTTACCCTCCATACTTAAATACATTTTAGTTTATCAAGCTTTCTCACTAGGAAAGAAAGAGCAAACAATGCACTCCCAAGCCTCAATTGGACCCCCTTTGTCTGTTCAAGATGTTCCCTACACCTAGGCTAAGCCTTCTCCCCTCTCTTTCGCACACAACGCTTCCCCAAGCAACAAGATCTGCTTGTCTTTCCAAACTACGCCCTTCTTGAAGCCTCTCACCCAGCTGAGCGCATAACACACCAACAAAGGTCATTAGGCCTTCCTCAAGCCTTGATACTACGCCCGGTGCCCCTAGCTGAGCATGACACACCAATAATTAACATTAAGACTCCCTTGAGCCTTGAATCTACACCATGCACATTCCTTGTGACTCAGGCCTCCTTACTTGAGCGCATGGCGCATCAACAAGCCTTCATCAAGCTTCCTAGTCCCTTGTGACTTTGCCATATGCCCTCCATCAAGCCTTCTCTTCCTAGTGAAGCACACAACATGCTCTTAATGCTCAACCCACAAATGTTATATGTTGATAGTGTGCCCTGCACCCATAAGCTTTCCCCTCCTATCCTGACTGCATTATTAACTCACAATGGAAAAGTTTGCATGAAAGATGAGAGAATAGGAAAATTTTTAGGCTGATATTTGCTTTCCATGAGTGATCTTACTTACAGGTGTTACTAGAATAACATGGTAAGGAGACACGAGAAGTTCTGTCAAAGGAAGTATCACAAAGAAGAATTCAAAGGTAAAGGATACATGATTGTGACAAGTGAAAGAAAACCATATTTTGATGACCAAAGGGATCTTTGTAGATTCCATACATCTCAAGACCCTTTCAAGGGTAAATGGTAACAACAATGAGGAATCTGCATCAAGACATATAGACATAAATGATAGCATTTTCAGCCCAAATGACTAAAGATCCAAGTCATCAATGTTAGTGACATGTCACGTTGTCACCACATCATCATGTGGAAATAATGATGTAATAATTGTAAATATAAATACATGGAAGTCCAAGAGTCATGTATGGACAAAAGAGCCACATGTAATAGTCTAAAGGTCACATCTAAAATTCCAAAAGACACAAAGGAGTCCAAAATTAATGTTGAAGTTCAAAGTTCATTTGGAAGACCAAGGGTCATTTAGAATTCCAAAGGTCATTAGAAGTTGAAAATTTATATGAGAAGCTCAAGAGTCATGAGGATATGAAGAGTCATGTCTCTAGTTATAAAATAGGCCTCACTTCTCAAAGGGAGGACTTTTAACCTTCGCTTCTCCTCACAAGGCATTGGAGAGATAGAGATAGTTCCTTTGGAGAGCAAGTAGTGGCTCTAACATTCCACTATTTAGAGCATGTGGTGTCCATTGTACTCATGTATCTTGGAACTTTTTCTTAATACTTGAAGCCCATTGGGCCAACATATTTTCATGCATAGATCGTGGATCTTTTGAGACTATTCTTTGAATGTTTGTGGTTTATGATGGCATTCTTCTACATTGAAGAAATTGAAATATTTTGGTGGACTTGGTGTTTATCTTATTGAATGTGTATTGTGGTAGTTATAATGATCATTGCATTTATGTGAACTATTTCGCTTGATGTATAACAATTCTTTCATGTATATGTTCATGTGTTTTCACTAAATCGGTACAAATACTTGTCTTTTGAATGCTCACTTTTGTTCTTTTAAGTAAAACAACTTTGATATATTTTACAATTGGATATTGCACAAGACATACTTTCTTACTCATTCAAAAGTATATGGGCGCTACTCTCTTATGTTAATTACTAAAGCCAAGGCAAAATCTCTAAGTAAATGGCAATCGGGTCATATCTCCGGATGAGACCCCTACACCAAACGGTGTGAAGCCTAATGGGGACTCCATATCGGGGAGATCCCCTATATGTTAACATGATCCAGCATCATCAACATGTTGGAAGTAGTAAATTACTCCCTTATGCATGCAATTTATGGAGAGATGAGTTTAGTCAAGTTGAGTCCAATATGAAAAGTTGAGTGTAAGTTTGAATGAACAAGTTAGCGAGAGTTTAGGCAAGTCAAATTAGAGATTGCACAATTCCATATTTAATAAATTAAATCCTTATATACCCGTTGTTGAGTCATTATAATATGCGTGGAAGCCAAAAGTCACTCTATAAATGGTTGTAGGTGAGAAATTTTAATCAATAAAAATTCATTGGTGTGTATATTTTGTATATTTCCTCCTCACTTTTTCCATCACTACTTTTATTATCTATTATGTTTTACATTAAATTCTCATCCAACTTAAAAGATGAAAAAACATTAAATAATAAACAAATCACCTGTGCATCAGCCAGGTGATAAGTTTCTTCGAAGACCACTTCCCAGGTGCTTTGCGCTAGCCATCGAAACACGCGATACAACCACTCCAAATATCCAACAATGACTCAATATCGAAAAAGTTTAGACAAACGGCTGAGGCATTTCCACACCCAGCAGATGACTCATTCAGTGAAAAAGACAACCGAACGACTCATACATTTCACATGCTACGAGTTTTAATCCAAAGTAAATGAATGAACTGAAAACACCACTGACCTCATCCAGTCGAAACGTAGTTCGAGACAACGAAAAACGTGCAAAGACCAAAAAACCCAGCTGCGATGCCAAATACTGCGGCAGTAGTTGAAAGTTTTTCTGTAACAAACATGTAACTTGCACGCAAAAACCCAACTAACTGAGTCGTGTCATTATAGATGTTTGAGCTACCAAAGTTTTTATTTGGCCGCGAACTCCAATAGTGCAGTAGCCGTTGCAAACCTTAGTGAGGACATGTAACTTCACACAAAGACTCAGAGTCACATCATTATGACTTGTGATTGAGCTATACAAGCTTTTGATTACTAATGTTCATAAGGTGGAAATTGGAGAAAATTGTTCATCAAGTTTAATGTATGAGATGGAAATGATAAACATTTACCGGAGTAAGCTGGAGAAAACCAGAAACATATAATATGATAATCATTATTATAAGTAAATCTTCTTCGTTATTAGTCTTTGGAGTTGTCTTTATTGTAACTTTTGTAACTTTTTGGAGGTGACAAAATCGGGCGGAAAAAATTGAGGTTAAATCTTGATTTGTATTATTTAAAATGGTTTTTTAACTGCATATATGGATTGAGCGCCCTGAAAAACCTTGATTGTGCAGAAATTAGCTATCAAACTGCAATTTCAATAAATTGCTGCTTTGATTGTGCAGAAATTAGCTATCAAACTGCGATTTCAATAAATTGCTGCCGAAATTTGACTGGAAAAGCTTCCAAAAAATCTCTTTAAAGACAACTCCTTAGTCTTTGGTTTAGAATTTATTAATTTGAAACAACTATTAAAAATATTTAATTTTCTTTTACAATCACATATTGACTAATTAAAAATTTAAAAATAATTATTAACGATAATGGTTGTTATATGAAATCCTTAAATCAGTAAATTCCCTGAATATTCGACAATCAGATGAATATAAATGGATATAAATATGGTTAATTACTTGAACATATCCATTAGTATTGATTTCTGTGAATATTCAACAATCAGATGGATATCGACGCAGTTAATTACTTGACCACATCCAGAATGACCGGGCCATGTCCCATGTCCATCTACTTCAGAAATATTCAGGAAATTAGCAATAGAGATAAGCTCAGGGATGGAGGGATGGTGATATGGGAATAGAAGCAAGAAGTTTGTTGCAAGGCATCATCCTCTTAAGCATCATCCTAAGGGCAACACTTATGTCGATTGCAGGTTCTCTGATCCTGCATACGTGGCTACTCGGGCCCACCGATTCCGTCACCGTTTGAATAGACGGACGTTGTCGTTGTTACCATAATTATTTTTTGCCGGAAATTTTTTACAGCGGATAACTTATTTTGTAGAATGTCATGTTTAGTATTTGTGATTTGTCCTGCTCTGTCCTGGCTCCATTTAATGCAGAGTTAGAGACGTGGAATTTGGACGATTTGTGGGTCTTGTGAGGACACACAGATCCAAGTTGGAGCAATTTATTTATGGAGTGTCGCACCAATAATTTAACGAGTGCAAACCTTATTAATGTGTAAAAATATGGTTTATGTTTTTATGAAATAGTGATCTCATTGTAAGCTATAATAAATGGTCCGGTAAGGAAAAATAACCAAAATACATTTAAAAAATTATATATATATATATATAATCTGTTTGTTGTACAATATAACATTACATTGTATTAATAGTACGAAGAAAAGTCACGTAAATTAAAAGACAATTTTGATATATATACACAAACGTAAATTAGTATGGATTCAAAAAGTTTTAAGCTATTGAGTATGAAATGAAGGAAAGTCATGTAAATTAAAAAACAATTTTGATATATATATATAAAAACGTAAATCATTGTGGATTAAAAGAGTTTTAAACTGGTGAATACAATTTTGATATATATACAAAAACGTAAATCAGTGTGGATTTAAAAAGTTTTAAGCTGGTAAGTACAATTTTGATATATATACACCAACGTAAATCAGTGTGGATTTAAAAAGTTTTAAGCTGGTGAGTATGAAATGAATATGTGATTAAGGTCAGTAAATTTTATGATATATATATAATTAATTGATTTGATTTGTTTATATTAATATAAATTAAAATAATTAGTTGTTATTAAACACAGAAAAATGAATATCTATTTTAATATTTAAAGTTTAAATTTTTTAATAATATATAATTATTTTTTTTATAATTATTTTTACTAAAAATATTATTATTTTAAAAGAATTATAGTTTAATAAATTTTACATTATAAAAAATATTTTGGATTTTAAATATTTTCATTATAAGTATTGGTTTATTTTAAAAGAATGAAAAATTGTTTTAAAAAATTATAAATACTACGTAATTATTTTTAGTTTTAATTTTTTGAAAGTTTTGGATTTAAAAATTCATTAAATTTGTTGTAAATTAATAATAACTATTATTAAATTAATAATCTAGAGATAAATTAAATGTATTATGAAATTTTAAAAAATAATAGATTAATTATACTTGTTTTGAATTATTATATATAAACATAAAAATAAAAATAAAAATATGTTATTATTATAATAATATTAAGAAGAGTGAAATGATCATTTAGATGGAATTTGAATGAGGGAGCAAAACGCAAGGCGATAAACTAGGGTTTCAGATAAGTTTCAGAGGTCGATCTTCATGGAGAGCCGCAGAGGAGGGAGCCCCACTCCCTCCTACAAGGAGGCAGTAGCAAGCAGAGGCAAGAAACCTCTTGAGAATGACAGAGGGACTGCTGCGGAAGGGAAAAGGAATGTGGAAGAAGAGACAACAGGAACCAAAAATAAGGAAAAGATCAGCACTAAAGACAAGGAGGAAGAAGACAAAAAATAGGGATCTCAAGATAAAAAACAAAAGGGACCCTGCAAACCCAAAGCTGAGTTCACACCCAGAGTTGTCTTAAATGATCTAGCTCTGCAGGCACACAGAGATCACATGAGGACTTATGCTATCATCTATAAGTTCATGAGAGTATGGTCCACTGAAAAATCATTATAGACATGGATCAAATACCACTGTAAACCTAAAGGGAGCATAGACCTACATCTTTGGTCAAAGGGTTTCTTCACGGTGGTGTTTACAGATATTGAAGACAAAGATAGAGTGTATGAAGGAGGGCCCTATATGCAGCAGCAGGCCTCTATATGTGGCCTTGGATGATGAATTTTGTCCTAGAACGAGAGAATTTCACTTTGGTACTGGTATGGGTAAGGCTCTACTCTCTACCTCTTGATTATTGGCAAACTGAATTGCTAGCTTCCATAAGCAATAAATTAGGGTGTTTTGTCAAAGATTTTGAAGCTACTAGAAGGGGAAAATATATGTCCTTCGCTAGGATTTGTGTGGAAATGGACCTATTAGGAGCTCTTCCAGATGAGGTGATCCTGGAATTTTTTGATGAAGAATGGATACAAACAATAGACTATGAGCATATTCCGTTTAGATGTCGCAGATGTCATGAACATGGGCATCTAATCAGAGACTGCCCTCTTAGTAAAGCAGTAAACAAAAGCAAAGCTAGCACAATGAAGGACACGAACAGCTTTCACAAAGTGATTAATAGAGGAAAAAGCGGCAAGAGAGGGACAAAGTTACATCAAAATGAAGGGAAACAGGTCAGTCAGAACAAATTCCACGTTCTAGAAGAAGAAGAAGAGACCACAAAAGAAGATCAAGTAATGGGAGGAAGTCATGAGGAAAAGGAGGCAGAAGAAAAGGGTGAACAAATGGAGGATATTGATTTTCAGAAAGCAACCATGATTAGTGATACAGAACTGGAGATGGATCAGGAAATGACCCAGAGTGAAATGGAGCAGGAGGATCGTGAACTTCAGGAAATTCTTGATAAATAACATCTAGATCTAGAAGGGTTCTTGATTCAAGGAACCACGAGAGGGGTAGACTCGTTGCCTCAAGAAGAGCTCAACAGAATACAACAACTATTCTTATGGAAAACTCAGGCCAAAGGTGTGGAGAAAGGGAAAAACATTGACAAGCAGGACAACAGAGGTGTGAAAACGATGAAAACAACTCCTGGTCTAGCTACTAGAAACCCAGGAAAGAAAAGAGGTAGAAAAAAGAAGAATGAACTCTTGATGGAGTGTGGAAAGCTAATGATAAACTCAAGTAAGATGAAAGACCTAGCCAATTATTCCTTCAAAAATCTTTAATTATGAAGTTCACATCTTGGAATATCAGGGGTATTGGAAGTAAAAGAAAACAAATATTGCTCAGTCACAGAATGAAACAAGCAATGCCAGATATTATCTTCATCCAAGAAACGAAGTGTTCCATTCAGAAATTAAGACAAATTCATAGAAAATGGCTTAGTAGATTTGAGTTTTTAGAAGTCAAAGCAGAGCACACAGCGGGGGGCATTCTCACCCTTTGGAATCCCCTGAAAATTGACATAATAGATGCGGAGGCATCAAGGAATTATTTATCAGTAGTTATTCAACCTGTAGGAAAGAGGAATACCTATCTAGTCACGAATGTGTATGGCCCTCAAAGAATGGATGATAAACTCAGGTTCCTAGATTCTCTTGTGGACCTCAGGGAGAGACACATAAGAATTCCCTGGATCATGGGAGGGGACTTCAACATGATCAAGTCGCTTTCAGAGAAAAAAGGGGGAACCAGAACTCTTAGCAAAGACTCTTTAGAGTTTCGAACCTTTATAGACAATATGAAACTAGTAGATACAGATATGAATAAGGGCCTCTTTACCTGGAACAACAAAAGAGGAGGAGAAGCCCACGTAGCATCCAAGTTAGACAGATTTATTATCTCAGAGGATCTTATGCTAACAGATCAGGAAGTTATAGCGAGAGTTCTTCCATTTGGAGGCTCGGATCACTGGCCGGTTCAATTGGAGATCAAGGGCATTGGTATTCCCAGGAACAAACCTTTTAGATTTGAAAACATCTGGCTGACCCACCCAGATTTCATAAGCAATATTGAAAAATGGTGGTCAGAAGATTTGCAGATCCAGGGGACAAGCATGTTCCTACTTCATAAAAGACTTAAGCACATCAAGCTCCGGCTCAAAGAGTGGAACAAGAAGGATTTTGGTAATATTTTTGAGGAAAAAAATCCATTGAAAACAAAATGCAGGTTCTCAACCAAGCTCTGATCATGGAAGGCTTTGATAAAGTCAAAAGTGAGCAAGTTGAGAAGCATCATCAAGATTGGGAAAATCTATGTAAACAAGAGGAAATTTTTTGGAGACAAAAGTCCAAAGTTCAATGGCTAAAAGAAGGAGAACATAATACAAATTTTTTTCACAAATCCACCATTGCCAATAGAGCTTACAATATAATCTCATCGATAAAGAATTAGTAGGGGGAGCTTCAGAAAACCCATGAGGCCATAGAAGCAGTGTTATTCCAGCACTTCCAAAGTATAACTCACGAAAACAGTTCAGACAGAGAACATTTCATTAGGGAGGCAACCTGTCATGTACCCAAGCTAGTATCTAGAGAGGATAATTTCAACCTTAATAGGCCAGTAATGGAAGACGAGATTAGTGAAGTCCTCAAAGATATGCAGAATGGCAAAGCACCAGGCTCGGATGGTTTAAATGTGGATTTTTTTAAAGCTTGCTGGAATATAGTTAAACAAGATATTTTGTAGGTTAATGTAGATTCCAAGGTGAACAAAACCATCCTGAGAGCGCTCAATACCTCCTTCATCGCCCTGATACCTAAACAGGATAATGCTCAAACATTGGAGAAGTATAGACCCATAGCTTTATGCAATGTGGTTTACAAGATAATATCCAAGGTAGTGGCCAACAGACTCAAACCTCTACTCCCTATTCTGGTTTCAAGGGAACAATCCGGTTATGTGGAAGGCAGACAAATTCTTGACAACATCATTCAAGCTCAAGAGGTGGTTCACTCTTTATCAAGCAAGAAGCAGGCGGGCATGATTATGCAATTGGATATAGCCAAAGCTTATGATAAAGTGAACTGGCTCTATATCAAAAGAATTCTTATTGCTTTTGGATTTGATCATAACTGGGTCAGATGGGTAATGGCTCTGGTGACTTCTCCCAGCTTTTCAATTTTAGTAAATGGCTCTCCCTCTAAGATTTTTAATCCTTCAAGAGGACTCAGACAGGGAGACCCACTCTCTCCCTTTCTCTTCATCCTCATGATGGAAGGACTAGGACGGTCTATCAAGCATGCCAAAGTTACAGGAAAGATCAAGGGCCTGCAACTAACTGATAATGGTCAGGCCCTAACTCACCAACAATTTGTAGATGACACCATGTTACAGGGAATTCCTACAGTCAAAGAAGCTTCAGCCTACAAAAAAATCCTGAATCTCTTTGCTTTGGCTTCAGGTATGGAAGTTAATCTCTCCAAATCAAAAATCTTTTTCTTCAATACCAATATTGCAATTCAGAAAAATATCTCCAAAATTCTAGGTTTTCAAAGGGATTTTCTGCCATCTAAATATTTGGGGGTCCCTCTCACTGCTAAACCAATGCTCAAGAGCATTTGGGAACCATTGATCAATAAGTTGCAGGATAAGGTCAGTAAATGGACCAGCAGATCTTTAAATCTTGCTGGCAGGTTGGTGCTTACAAAAGCAGTTCTACAAGTAATCCCTCTATTTATGCTATCAGCCCTCCCAACTCCAAAAGGAGTCTTACAGCAATTCAAAAATATTCAAAGAAACTTTCTTTGGGGAAAGGAGGAGAATAGGAAAAAATGGGCCTTAGTGTCTTGGGATAAAATTTGTAAACACAAGAACCATGGAGGGCTAGGCTTGGATGATCCGGAAATTCTCAACAACGTTTTAGGGGCCAAACTTTGGTGGCATTGGGTTCAGAATCCAAAGGCCCAATGGGAAAATATATGGAAAGAAAAATATGCTAGCTCCTGGCAAAATAGTGATCTCATAAGAATGTCAGGAATCATAAAGGGCTCACACATCTAGAACAAAGCCTGGGAGAATAGAAGTCTAGTTCAAGAAAATAGTTTCTGGGAAATCAGAGAAGGTGATCAAGCTCTTTTCTAGGAAGACAAGTGGCAACAAGAACCAATTCTGTTAAAAGAGGGCTTCCTTGACCTTAAGCAGGAGACAGACACCCAAGAATTAATTAAGGTAAAGGACTACTGGGATCAAACTCATCATACAAAAAAATGGAGAAGCTGGAGACACATTGATTGCAGAAATAACATTCCCCTGAAAACAAAAGCAAAGGAACTCATGAAAATGGTGGAACAAAGGAAGATCTTAGTTTCAGGGGGGCAAGAAAAACTAAGATGGGGCAATAACAAAGAGGTAACCTTCAATCTTAAGGAAGCTAAAGGTATTCTCCAAGCGAGGGACCCCCAGGTTCGGGACAAAAAATGGTAGAATTTATGGAGGCACCAAGGGTGGATGAAAATCAAACTCTTCATGTGGTTGGTGCATCATAAGAAAATCTTAACTTGGGATAATATCAGGAAAAGGGGGGTTCTGGGGCCTTCAAGATGCCAGCTCTGTGAAGCTCAAGAGGAAACAATTGAGCATATACTCAATAGCTGCATGTTTACCTCCTGGTTATGGGACATATTTGCCACTATCTTTCAACAAACCGACAGGGACAGAGGGAGTATCAGTAATACCCTCAATAATTGGAGGAGAAATTTTTCGAATCATGATTTTCTCAATTCAGCTTGGGCCCTAACACCAAGCTTCATCATATGGAATGTTTGGAAAGAAAGGAACAAAAGGATTTTTAAGGATGAAAAGAATCCTCCACAACGACTGTTGGAGCTGATCCTGAAACAGCTGAAGGAGACAGTGAGTTCCTCTGTTCGCAACTACCCTAAAAATCCTCCCTCAGACACTGATATAAAAATTCTTAAGCAGCTGGGTATGTAGGGGCTCACTCTTCAAGGCTTAGTCAGAAAGTTTATCTCAAAGGACACGGAGAAGGATTTTTGGCATCCTCCCCCGAAAGGATATTTGAAATACAACATTGATGGGGCTTCAAAAGGAAACCTGGGAACTGCTGGATATGGAGGAGTCTTAAGGGATGGAGAGGGCAGTATCATTTGCATCTTCCACTGTCACTTAGGTATAGCCACCAATAATATGGCTGAGCTAATGCCTTTGGAGCATTGCTGAGTCAAAACAACTGCTCAAATGTAATAATAGAAGTGGAGTCTGAATGTACCATCAACTCGATGAAAAGAATTAGTAGTGGAACAGCTCCGGAGAAAGTCTCCAAACAATGGAAACTCATCCAAGTTTTCCAAAGAATTCAGGGTCATCTCCAAGGTCTTCACACTATCAGTTTCTACCATGTTCGAAGACAGGCCAATAAGCTAGTGGATCTTCTTGCCAACCAAGGTGTCAGCTGCACTGAAGACAGGGTTTCGATGGAGTGGCAGGAGCTGAGATAAAGCAAACTGAGAGCACTGTGTTTCGAGCAAGCGGATGAAGACAGGGTCGTGTTTAAAAATAAAGCCACAGAGGCGAGCTCGAAGCGTTTATCCTCTATATGCGTCCAAGGTCTCAGGCAAGCAGTTTTTTGGGGGGAACAAACCACTGTTGGGTGCGGAAAATCGAGGGATTAGTGGAACGGGTTTCACTGGTTTTCGGATTGTTAACGAATGGTCAATCAGGGAGGTCCCAGGTTTAGGCGAAGGCAAAATGAATGTGGAACATGACTCCAATTTTTTTGGTAGTAGGTTAACACAGAACTTTGGGTTCTGGGAAGTAAAACCGCTTCGTGGGCAATTTTTGCCTAATCGCACCGCCTTCAAATGAAAACTAGTTTTTGCGATTTCGGAGCGATCCCATACAGCATTCAACACATGGCAAGGTGGTGGTTTCGTATACTGCCCTCCATCGCTCACTATCGCTCGGTCATCTTGGTCGATGCGAAATCATTATCATCCGTTGGATCTCACAACGGGGATCAACAGTCATGATCGTTCGTTCTATTTTGTGGGGCGGGATCATTATACTCTAGTCAACTTTGCTAGACGATCTACTCTTTGGCCCTCAGATTGGGTGTGGAGATGGAGCGGGGTGCAAAAGATTCCACGAGTTTTCTTTTCCCTCCAAACTCAAGAAACTAAAATGGTTTGTGGTCCTAGAGTTATGAGATTTCCTTGTAAGGCCAGATATTTAACCTTAGGGAGCTAGCTGTTTTTTTTTTTTCCTATTTCATCAACGTCGAAAGGATGTGTGTAATTATTGTAAACTAATTTTGGCTTAATGAAATAGAAGGACCGACACTTTCTTAAGCAAAAAAAAAGAAATGATCATTTAGATGTATAATGATGATGACTATGATGATTAATGTCCACTAAGGCTTATATGGTATATCAGACCTTAAGAAGGTAATAGATTAAATAGGATTCTTTAACATTTTATTTATATGCTCAAAAAGAAGTGAGAGAAAGGTTTTGAAATCACCATAGTTTGGATGAATTAAAATGTTAAGAAGGTTCTCAACGCACAATAGCTCTAGTGGTAGATAACATGTTTAATTCATCCTCAAGGTGGTTCTATTCCTTGAAGACATGTTAGACTGTGTCAAATGTTAGACTAGCAATTCCTATAAGATTGAATGTTTGACTAGTAATTCCTATAAGTTTGAAGGGGATTGAATGTGAGTATAAGGTGGAGAAACTAATAGAAAGTGTTTTAATGTGATTATAAGATGGACAATCTAAGAGAAAGTGAAATCGAGTATAAGATGATCAAATTAAGAGAAATTGGTTTAATGTGAGTACAAGATTCAATCCTCCCAGGTTTGGTGGCAAGCTCTTTCATTTAACTATAAGATGGACAATCTAAGAGAAAATGGTTGTTATTTTCAACCCTTCTAGGATTGGTGACAAACTCCTTTCATGTGAGTATAAGATGGATAATCTAAGAGAAAGGTTGTTATTTTCAACCCTTCTAGGATTGGTGACAAACTCCTTTCATGTGAGTATAAGATGGATAATCTAAGAGAGAGTGGATTTTACTTTCAACCCTTTTAGGATTGGTGACAAACTCTTTCATCCCAAGGTGTTTTTTCAACCGTCCCACCTTGTTTTGAGAATTCACCAATGCCTAGTTTCACTATGAATCTCATGAGAATTAGTTCTAATATTGGAAATGTTCATTTTCATCTTAACACTAGTCAAGACTGAGAGATAATTGTGGTTGATCACCTCCTTATAATACCACACTTGCCTTTTTCCCTCCAACTCTTTATTTTCCCATAATTTCTATTTAAATTTGGAAGCAATACTATTTTTAATATTATCTCAATTCTCCAAGATGATCTCCTCTTTATTCCCCAGGTCTCTAGCCAAGACCGAGAAGCTTTATGGTGCCCTCACTTCAATCGAAGGTGGAGGTGTTAGATAAGGTTAAAAGCCTCTTGATTCCCCAAGGCTCTAGCCAAGACCAGTAATGTTTATGGCACCCTCACTTCAATCGAAGGTGAAGGTTTTGGATAGACCGGAAATCTTTATGGTGCCCTAACTTCAATCGAAGGTGGAGGTTTTGGATAAAGTTAGAAGCCTCTTTATTCCCCAAGGCTCTAGCCAAGACCGGGAATGTTTACAGCACCCTCACTTCAATCGAAGGTGGAGGTTTTGGATAAAGTTAGAAGCAATTTCAGGAAACCTCTTTACATCCATATTGTATAACGTCTTTTTATACATATCAAAGAGGGATCAAATCTATTTTCACTCTAAAAGAGGTTTACATATTAAGAGATTTGATCATTCTCATTGGTAGATCCAGAGTTAAGATGGATCTAGGCTGGTTTAATTTCCCCCTTTAAATAGGCGATATCCTACATGAATATTATGGATTCTCAATACTACAGATCAATACCATGGGCCATTTTTATTTTTATTATTTTATTTTCACCAAGTTAAAATGTTTACATGACATTAATCTTATTTTTTTTTTTTTTTTTTTTTTTTTATGTGATTTGACTTAGTTGAAATGTTAAATAATACATTATGTTAAAACATCTCTACCATAGTGGGTTGAGAGTGCCTCTCGGTGCAATTGGTATTGATACTATCCATGGTATTATCAATATTTTAATTTTGAAATGAGTTGTGGTTTTTGGGCAAGTGTTATTGATAAGCCATGGTATTGTAACAAAGCCTATTTACAAGTTAATAATATCCATGGTTAAGAATCTTGTTATATTGTATGTTTATTGTAAGTATTAAGTTATAATTTAAAATTTAGAATTTGGTATAAAATTAAATTAAAATAAAACATTTATATTTTTTTGGATTTTTTTAATTGAGCTATGGTTTTTGGGTATGTGGTATTGATAAGCCATGGTATTGTAAAAGAACCTATTTGATGTTACTAATATCCATGGTAAAATGGGTGTGAATAATCATGGTTAAGAATCTTGTTATATTGTAAATATTAAATTTTTTTGAGTTTAATAATTAAATTTAAATTTAGTTACGAATCATTATTTTAATTTATATCGTAAAATGGATGTTAATTTATAAGTACTACTTTAATGTGATTTTATTTATATGGTAGATGTGTAGGTATAATGTAACAATTTTAAAATTCAGCTCAATGAAAAACATTGAACATTTAAATGTTGGCTCAATTAATAAAAAAAATTTAAAGTAATAAAAATAACAAAAATTCAATTTATTATATTTTTATTTTTTTATTATCCCATGAATAGGCTTTGTTACAATACCATGGATTATTATAACCGCATGCTCAAAAACTATAAATTATTTCACAATCAGATATTTTATAACAATATGACAAGATTTTTTAACCATGAATATTCACCCCACTTTGCCATTATTATTATGAATATGTGAACATGATTTATTACATTACCATTGGCCAGGCTTATCAATACTAGATTCCAAAAAATCATAACTTATTTCAAAATCAAAATATTTTATAACAATATGACAAGATTTTTACCATGGATATTCACCCCACTTTACCATAGATATTCTTAACTTGTAAATAGGCTTTGTTACAATACCATGGTTTATTAATACCACATGCCCAAAAAACATAATTTATTTCACAATCAAAATATTTTATCAATATTTTATTTTATAACTTTTTAATTAAATCTAAAAGGAAAAATGTTATAATTACTTTTGAGATATATCTAAACCCTCTATCCTCAATAATACTAAAAATATTTCCATAGAAATTAAATCAAGGTTTCAATAAAATTAAAAATTAGAATGCTTTTATATATAAAGATGTGAAATTTATATAATATAAATAATATTATTAGAAACAAGCATAGATCCATCTTAAATAAGGATCCAATAAATTAGAGCAAGCAAAGCTACTAACAATAATAGAGGAAATGTAAAGCATGATTCTTAAGTTTTTCATTATTGTATTTTCTTTGACATGATTGATCCAAAATATATGTTTAATATTTAACAACCAATTGAGTTTTTTTTAATTTGTTTAATTTATATACTTTCTCAAACACAATACAATGGGATCAAATTTAAGAGAGAGGGGGAGTAGAGAGTGACAAAGTTGGAGGGTGGAGAGAGAGAAAGAGAGAGAGAAATTGGGGGAGGGGGAGAGAGGGAGGTGAGAGAGAGGGAAACAGAGAAAGGAAGAGAGAGGAGAGATGGAGGTGAGAGAGAGAGGCAGAGAGAGAGACGGGGGAGAGAGAAGCAAACAAGGAGAGAGAGACATGGATTTGGGGGGGAGAGAGTGGGAGGAAAGAACAAATACATAGAGAGATAGAGGTGGAGAGAGAGTGAGGGAGAGAGGAGAGGAGGGAAGAGAGAGAAGAGGAGAGGAGAGAGATAGGGAGAGAAGGAGAAGAGAGAGAGAGGGAGACACATAGATGGAGTGGAGAGAGAGAACGAGAGAGCGAGGGAGATAGTGAAAGAGCTGGAGGGATGTGAGATGGAGAGAGTGATGGGGGGAGAAATGGAGGGAGGTGGGAGATAAAGGGAGAGAGATAGGACTCGAGAGAGAGGACAGAGAGAGAGAGGGAGAGAGAGTGAGTTGGAGGGGGAGAGAAAAGGAGGAAATAAGAAAGGCATAGAGGAAGAAAGGTGGAGAGAGAGAGGGAGTGAAAAAAGAGAGATGCAGAGAGACTGGGGAAGAGAGGAGAGCGGGAGCGAAGAGAGGGAGGAGAGAGAGAGAGATGGAGTGAAGGGGAAGAGAAAGAGAGGGAGAGGAAAAGGGAGTGAGAGAGATAGATAGATAGATATTGAGATAAAGTCTGTATATTTGGGGGGTGAGATGGAGAGAGGAATAAGAAAGAGACACATAGATACAAATATAGATATTATACAACGAGCCTAGATCCATGTTAACCTTGGATCAAAAGCACTAAGAGGGATCAAATATCTCGATCCATCTTAACCTTTCCTCAAGTTTTTCACTCAAAAAAGAGGTTTTCACCTTAGGAGATTTGGTCCCATCTTAACCTTTCCTCAAGTTTTGCACTCAAAAAAGAGGTTTTCACTTCAAGAGATTTGATCCCTCTCGGTGATTGGTAGATCTGAGATAGGATGATTTATCTAAAAAAAATGTCCTTAATTTTAGTAATAAAAAAAAACTTACTATATAAAAAATTTGAATTTAGAAAATATTTATGTCTAACATCTAACATATAACTTCTACATATCTAGTGATTAAAACAAAATATTGAAACAAAATTAAAAGAGGAATTTTTTTTTACCTATAAGGTGAATTGGTACTTTTTTACTGACCTCTTGTGATACTTTTTCACTTGGTAATGTTCTTTTAGGATTTTACATTATTGATTTATATGCTTTCATGATACATTTGGTAAGGTATAATGGGTAAATTTTTTGTGTTTTATTTTTATTTTCATTTAACTAATAATATTTTTGTATGAGATTTATTTTATTTCTACTTTTGTTTAATTGGTAATATCTTTATATGAGATTTGTTAAAATGTAAGTTAGTGTAATGGTTTAAAAACAACATTTTAAAGTTAGAGAATTGCACCTTCCACAATTTGGAAGAATGATTAAAATTAATTCAAATATTCTATAACAAGTTCAAAAAGATAAGACATGTAACAAGTTAATATTTTCATATGAAATTTTTGGGAAACAATTTTACATTTATCTTTATTGTGATTTATATTTTTGTATAAATAGTAATTTTACTATTGTGGACTAATTTATGATGAAGATAATTTGGTTATTGATAAATGTGTATAACCTTTCAAAAAACAAAAGTAAATTGAAATTATATGAATTCATGAATATGAGTAATTTTATGTGAATATAAAGGTTTATTATTACACTTTAGATATATTGAGGTTTATATAGTTAATTAAGGGAGGATAAAGAATTTTGGAACCTTATTTACTGCTACAAGGGTAAGGAAATATAGATATAACCAATAAATAGTTGTAATCTGTTGGAACATAAATTTTAGTAATTATTTTATGTATTGTTTGTCTTTTATACTTGTCCTAATAATAAAATGTTTTGATACTATTGATAAAAGTAACAACCTAGCCTTCATGGCATAGTTTGAAAATGCAATTCTAGTTGATATGAATGATGGGTTCAAATATAAAATGGATTCAAGATGATTGTTGAGCCTAACTCCTAATTAATGCTTATTGGATTTACTTGCTTTGAGGATGTTGCATTTTGAAGATGGAAAGAATGGTGATAAAATCCTAACCATGGACATTAAGAAAATATCATCAAAGATAACGTAACGTATGATCACATAATATGTTAAACTAGACAGCGTAACAAGTGGTGGTAAAGAAGTCACTAATTGTTCAAACAAGATGTGGAGATGGTCAATAAATTGTCGTGGATATTCCATTCGAACAATTTATCATAATAGATCTGATAAAATATTGAAAATTTTACTGCGAATGTTAATTATTTTTAGATCTTGGATTATTTATTTATTGTTTGTATGCTTAAATACAAATTAGCTAAAATGCAAGCAATATAGATTGAAAAGACATACACACACTAACCAAAATAGGAAAAAACATTTCCTTGGGAAAGCCTTACTGGAGAAACCTAGCTAGAAGGTGAGGTTGCTTGGATCTCTATTCTCTAGTATGGAAAAATGTGTAGATGCAAACAAAGAGGTACTCTCTATAGTGTTACCTAAGATCTATGTGTTGTAAAGTTGCTACAAAATCTTAAGCACCATTTTTTTCTCTCTAACATCCCACTCCCAATTTATTTGCTCAGATATGGAAGAAAATATAATACCATGAAATGGAATCCCTACTCCTCCGAGTGGTCTAGTATTTAACATAACCCAATAGCTAACAATATGAAAGTTTTGACTCTCTCAACCCTTAATTAGAGTTACGATTTTGGGCCTTCTAGAGTCTTTTTGAAATTCCACACATGGATAGCCCTATATGCATGAGTAACCGAGATTAATGTGACATCGACTTGTACCATGGTGGTCAATATGGTAGATCAAATTCCAAGAGGTATAAATTTTGCATACAAACTTCAAGCTACCAAAATTTCTCACACAAGCGATAATTTTTTTACCCCCAAAAAAAATGTTTAATGCCTCAAAATGGCTGTGGAAGATTTTATACCCAAATTTTCCAAATTGGGACCCATAAAAAGAGCCTACAAGTTGATTCATGTAATTCTTCCACTATGAAATCATTGAGATAGATGATGAACAATATAATAATTCAATCTTAATCAAGAGAAATTATAGATGAGAAATAGTATTGTAATTCCCTAAATTACATATGAATGAAGTCAAAATTGGAAGAAACTTACCCCTCAAGGAATACAAAACCAATGAGAAGATAGAAAAATAAGTATAAAGAAAAGGGGGTTTTAAGAAATTAATGATGATAACCTATTGTAGCACTCGTAACGATGATCAATCTATAATGATGAAATGAACCTAAAAGAGTAACAAATAGATACATAAAATTAAATATGTGAAATTATCTCAAACAAGTGTAAGAAATCAACCAGGACATGATGGAGGCTTTTGTAATTAGGAAATAGTCATGATGAAATAACTTAGTACTCTACTGGTATTGTAAATAACCATGTGGCAAGTGGTTGTGGAATCACATATGTGTGGCAATGACTTCATATGTGGCAAAATGAATAAAATATGTAGACTAATGAGAAAACACCTAGCATGAAGTGTATGAAGGAATGTTGTTTGAAATTATATAATGAGACCACGAGAAGGATTGTGCATAATTGAAAAAACTAGTGAGAATAAACTAAGGTCACTTGCACAAGAATGATGACCCACAAAGTGGAAATGGGGTATCATGAGGAACACATGCCCACAAGAATGTGTGCTTTTTCTTAGGAATACACACGTGTTCCTAGTTGTCTAGGCTCCGTAAGGCCCAAGATAGGCTACTTTCTTAGCATGGCTCAAAATTGTATGTGCATTATCAGGAAATATCATTATGAAATTTTATAACCTTAGTTTAATGCACTATGAAAACCCTAGCTTTGTGGAATTTGAAGACCCTATCAATGTGGAATGTGGAAACTCCAATATAGTGAGTTCAAATTTTAGTGGATAATTAGACAATGCAAGTAAGCACGCCATATTTACCTTGCATCACAAGTTGGCGCTATTTGTCAATGTATATTGAAGTGAACTTTGAAGATCTTAGTTTTGTGCAATTTGAAAACCTTGCATTTATGGCATTTCAAAACCCTAGTGTTGTGGAATTTGATGGAATGGAATCGTATGGATGTAATTTTTGTTTATACCATTATGAATAATTTATTCCCAACACTCTCTATCTCTCTATTTCCATTTATTGATTTTCTATTCTCTCTCTCTCTCTCTCTCTCTCTCTCTCTCTCTCTCTCCCCCTATCTGTATTTCCCTCCATCTCTCATTTTCCAATAAGCACTTCATTGACTCGCATTGAAGAAATTTTTTGAGCTTTCTTATGGTTGGAATCTCTAACCAATAGAAAATACAACCCACAAGAAATATGATCATAGAAGCTATGTCATAAAATAACTTTGAACTTGAGAACTTTAACCCTTAGGAACTATGATACATAGTAACTATGACCTCGAGAAATTTGACCCTCGTGAACTATGACCTTAGGAATCATTCCTTTGTTGTTGATAGGTCCCTTGTTAATTAGGAAATTTTACTTTATTTTACAAGAATCATGACCATAAGAATTATGATGTGAGAGCTTTTACTATGAAATTAAACTACAACCTTTGTTTTTCAGTCATAGTTCTAGGGAATAATTCCTTTGTTAGTTAGGAACATTGAATCACAAGAACTATAATCAATGTTTATTAGTCATAGTTATAGGGAATTTCTTGATCAGAGAACTATTATGAAAAACATTCTAAAATCATCTTATTCATTCATTGATCAAATTTCTTGTCAGCTATAGTAACTGTTGTAATAGTTCTCATTGGTTATAGTTACTATGGGTTACAATTCCTATTGGATAGAGTTATTAAGGTCATATTTTTTCTTGAATTGATTCCAAAATCTATCTTTTCAATGTATCAATTATTTAACGATGAGTAGTGGGAAATGTTGGCATTATGAGACAAGTGTTGTCCTTGATGGCAAATCACACTGATAACAAATCATAGTGCAGAAGGAAAGCAGCAAGGAATTGATGATCAGTCTACAAGTATGAAGAAAAATATATACACGCTGGTTCACTATATACCAAGTCACGTATACAAGCAGGTTCACTATATACCAAGTCGTGTATACGCAGGTTCGCTATATACCAAGTCGCGTGTACATGCTAGTTGGCTTCAGTAAAAGCGCGTGTATGTGGAAAACTTATCTTTGGTCCACGACGGTTATTCCTTGGAAGTTGTGCCTATGGTTTTGGACCTTGGTGTCTCGACGGACGTGTTGATCCCTAGTTTTGAAGTTGATGGTATTGGATTTCTATGGTTTTGGCCCTTGGTATTGAACAAGGCCTAAGGCTATATAAGGAGAAGGAAATCATTAGGCAAGGGTATCTGAAATGTCTTGAATATCTGAAGAAGTATGAGATCCAGTATGCAGGTTATGGGTTGATAATGCATTGCTTGATTAGAGCTAAGGAGGGATCTCACCGACTGATTGAGAACAAGATCTAAGGAGAGATTGGGATCAAATGGTTTGAAATGAACTATCTTTATGATGCTTATTCTAGATCTACATATTGACGCATGTATTGTTCTATAAGTGTTATGAGTATGACTGATGTCTGGTACAGCTGCAAGTTATGAGAAATTATTTTTAGATCTGCACGCGGGTTGTCTTTGGCAAAAGCGCGTATACACGCAGGTTTGATTCATCGAAGTAGCGTATACATTGTAAAGCTTGATATTTGAAGTTGCAGATGGGTCTGATGGTTATTACAGAGTTCTGTGTCTGCTCTGTGTTCTGGTGACGGTGTTGTTAACAGGGTTTCAGTGATTTAGAGTTTGATGATTGTTTTGAGCTTCAATGATAGTTATGGGTCCAGTATGAAAATTGGATGAAAAGTGGCCTTTCAGATTATGTGTTGTGCTTCAATGTATCCAGTCTGAAAATTGATGAAACGTGGTACCTGGAGGAGAGAAGATTGTAGGCAAGCACCTACGTACTAGTATCTAAGCTAGTACAAAAGCTAAGGGAGATCTTTGGAGCATTGTAGTAGGTAGCAGCCTGTGTACTAGTAAATGGATCGGCTAGTACAAGAGCAAAGGGGGTTGTAGCTCCCGTACTGGTATAAGACTGCACCAGTACAAATATTGTAAAAGGATTTTCTTATTAAGAAGAAGATTGAGATGACTTGCAGCAGGTGGTTTTCACCCACATTGGGTTTCCACCTTATATCTTTGTGTTCATGTGTGTGGCTTTTATGTGATGATCTGTTCTGTTATACTGCACCTATTTACTGTTAATATGGTTAATAATGTTCTGATGCATTTACTGAAGATAAGCTAACTGAATCATAAGATTTCTGGATATACGCTAGTTGCTTTAGACACAGCAGCGTGTACACGCGGGTTCACTTAACTGAAGTAGCGTATATGTTTTTGAGCATTGAAAAAGTTTTAATGATCTAATAATACTGATTCACCCCCCCCCCCCCCTCTCAGTATTATTTCCAACAATTGGTATCAGAGCAGGTCCTTTGGTAGAAGCTTGATCGCTTGAAGGAGATCCGTGGAACAATGGGAAAGAAGCTTAAGAAGAAAGCTCATAAGAAGAAGAAGACATCTCAGAAGATCTATGACAGTGGGAGAGTCGATTGGGGATTAGGTATAAGAAGTTCTTCAGATTCAGAATCAGATTCAGAATCATTATCAGGTATGAATGTGTTATCCTCTGATGTTCCTGCTATATTTCCTTGTGAAAGTGATGGAAGTGATAGTGAAACTACTGAACATGCTTTTATGGGTGAGCAAGAAAAGTATCAAATAGAGGCAGTATTTAGAAGGCTTACAGACAAAGTTAAAGATCAACAAGATCTATTGAACAAAAGGGAGTGTGCTTTCAAAGAAGAAGTTACCAAACTAAAAGCTCAATCAGAGGAAGGAAACAAGGTAAGAAAGTTACTCAAGGACAAGGAAAATCAATGTCAAAAGTTGCAGGGTGAAGTGACATCATTAAGAGATGAAGTCAATGAAAGAAACACAATCATCAAGAAACTCAAAGATAGATCCAGCTACTATGAAAATCTTGAAGCTACAATCCTCTCACTAAAGGGAGATCTTGAAGAATCAAGGAAGCAAAATGAAGATCTACATCAAGCAATTGAAAAACAAGAAAATGAAGTCATCAGCTTAAAATCCCAGCTGGAATGTGCTTTTCGAGTTCGTCAAATGCAGCAGGATCTGAATGAAGAACAAGAAAAGGAGATTCTCAAACTAAGGGAGAAAATGGAAGAAGGAAGAAAAGCTGAAGAGAATTGGAAAAAGCAATCTCTTGAAAAGGAAGAACAGCTTCAGGTTGAGGTAAATATCTTGAAAGGTAAAATAGAAGAAAAGGATAAGCTGTTACGATTTCAAGATAGCTCTAAAGTCTTGGATGATATTCTCAGTAGACAAAGGTCTCCTGCTATCAAGACTGGTCTTGGTTTTCATGAATCTATTGAAGGTGAATCTAGTTCACAAGGTGAGGCAAGGAACTCTAAAGAGAAATCTAAAATGATCAACAAGGAGATGAAAGGTCAACCCCATCAACAATCAAGGAAAGAGACTACTCAAAGAAAATCTTTTACTCCTCCTATGAATAATGTTGAATGTTATGTATGTCATAATCTTGGACATGTTGCAGCTAGATGTGGAAGAAGAAGGGTTCAAGACCATCATGTAGAAAGATCATCACATTCAAGGTACTTTAATGGATATTGTTTTTCTTGCAATATGTTTGGTCACAAAGCTGTTGATTGCTACAGGAGGAATATGAAACATGTAAGATGTTATGCATGTAACAAGCTTGGACATATAGCAAAGGAATGTAGGAACAAAGGATGGACATCACACCAAAAGGAGAAAACCTCATTACACTTGAAGATATGGAGGAAGAAGGAAGCACAGTCAGCACAATGTACTGAGACACAGCATAGCACAGACGTATCAGACTCAGGGGGAGCTGAAAGTGTAAAACTTCAGCGTTCTGAATCTCATACGCAAGTTCCTTAAAGGGAAATCGCGTACATACGCGAGTTAGACACTGCAAAGTCGCGTATATGTCAGTCTGAGGAAAATCAGTGGGGACAGGATCAAAAAAAGGATCTGATATGATTCAGTCTATTATTTGCTCTATTGGTTACAGTCTGCTGAGGATGTGTGGAAATGTTTTGTTACTTGTATGATGTCTAGAAGTGTTTTGATCCTAACTTGAGGATGATGATGTTTTGATGCTTATTGTTGATATATGCATGATCAGATCTAACAGATGGCACTGGTTGAGGGGGAGCATATGCCTTTAGTAATTCATTGTTGGCATTATGGTTAATAATCCTTGGTGATGATTCTTATATGGCTAAATGATATATCTTGCTATGATATGATGTTGTGAGTTGTCTATGATAAACTCTCATATGATTCTTGAAGCTACATAGTAGATGTTCAGATCAGATTTATGGTTGATCCTTTGATGATGCTTACATGGTGATCTTCATAAGGATAAGGAGAAGTACAAAGCTTGAATACACATCTTCCTCACTTGATGATGAGTCACTCATATACTACTGTTGTCATATGCATAAAGATCATACAGTTATGATGCAGGCACTCTTGTGGATAAGGATTGTTGCTGTTGATGATATCAAGAAGTTTTGTCAAATGAGCTTGAGCTCAAGATACATAGTGCTGATACATGGATGACTACTCAAAGTTGCTTTGTTGGAGACATGGTGATGAGTTCATATCTATATGATGATAGGTTGATTCTTACATATGTTGATTGATGCAGATGTTCCCAAGTAATGATACTTGGATCATGTAGATCTTGACGTTGATGTAATGGCTATGGTGGTTTCACATGTAATGTGAATGATTTCATGATGAAGTTTAAAAGGAGGAGTTGACATCTATGTTCAGACATACCTTGCTGCAGGACATTTACAGGTTGCTGATATGAAAATGGTTGTACGCGAGTTTCATAAGGCCTATCCGCGTATATACGCTTGTTTATGTGGATGCAGACGCGTATATGGAGTTTTGAAGGAAATCAGCAGGGACAGATGTTGGTTGCAGAAAGTCTGATATGGGTCCGACAGAGTGCAGCAGGCACAGGTTCAGGGGGAGCAGCTTAAAGTCTCATAAAGCATTGTTGGCATTTAGATGCTTTTGGTTCTAGTACACATTTGTTGTTGGTTTCAAGTGGAACAAAGGCGAAAGGAGAACAGAAGGATCTCTTGGTTGCTGATCTGAATGGTGATTATCAGATGCTGCTGGTGACTTTCATAAGTCTTGGTCTAGTTCTTTCGTCTCTATGTCATATATCTCTTTTGTGGTATCTCTTTCATGGTGTCAAGGTCATGTAACGGCCTATTTTGGTTTCCCCACTATGCCTGGGATGATTAATGCAATATGATTGGTTGTCATATGTAAACTTTTGATGTATCCCCACTTGGTTGGGTGGATGAGTCAATTTTTGTATATCCTCACTTAGTTGAGAGATGGATGAATGTATGAGTCTTTGGTGATAGGAAGGTCTTTTATGATGTATAGAGTCATGTTCTTCTTGAAGAACATCTTTTGCAGATCTTGCCTACAGTTAGGAAGAGCATGAACAGCACACTTCAGCAGTACAGAGACTCGGCATGTACTCAGGGGGAGCATTGACAGATTAGTACACTTTGGCATATACAAAGGGGGAGATCATTCAGAGATTTTAACAGATACTCAGGGGGAGTATGGACAGCGAAATGTTCAGCGAAGGAAGAGAACATCTTGGTCCACCCTTTGCCCTTGATGTCAAAGGGGGAGAGTGATTTGGTGTTGTTGCCATCAAGTCCAAAGGGGGAGATTGTTGGCATTATGATGCATGTGTTGTACTTGATGGAAACCCTCACTTATGTATAACTGGATGAATCTTCAGAAGAGATGTCAGATGTGACTGATGGAGGACAGCTCAAAGGAATCAGATGATAGTTCTAAGTGTAACAAGTCAGCTTTATGTATAACTGGATGAATCTTCAGAAGAGATGTCAGATGTGACTGATGGAGGACAGCTCAAAGGAATCAGATGATAGTTCTAAGTGTAACAAGTCAGCTTTGCCATCAAGTCCAAAGGGGGAGATTGTTGGCATTATGAGACAAGTGTTGTCCTTGATGGCAAATCACACTGATAACGAATCATAGTGCAGAAGGAAAGCAGCAAGGAATTAATGATCAGTCTACAAGTATGAAGAAAAATATATACACGCTGGTTCACTATATACCAAGTCGCATATACAAGCAGGTTCACTATATACCAAGTCGCGTATATGCAGGTTCGCTATATACCAAGTCGCGTGTACATGCTAGTTGGCTTCAGTAAAAGCGCGTGTATGTGGAAAACTTATCTTTGGTCCACGATGGTTATTCCTTGGAAGTTGTGCCTATGGTTTTGGACCTTGGTGTCTCGACGGACGTGTTGATCCCTAGTTTTGAAGTTGATGGTATTGGATTTCTATGGTTTTGGCCCTTGGTATTGAACAAGGCCTAAGGCTATATAAGGAGAAGGAAATCATTAGGCAAGGGTATCTGAAATGTCTTGAATATCTGAAGAAGTATGAGATCCAGTATGCAGGTTATGGGTTGATGATGCATTTCTTGATTAGAGCTAAGGAGGGATCTCACCGGCTGATTGAGAACAAGATCTAAGGAGAGATTGGGATCAAATGGTTTGAAATGAACTATCTTTATGATGCTTATTCTAGATCTACATACTGATGCATGTATTGTTCTATAAGTGTTATGAGTATGACTGATGTCTGGTACAGCTGCAAGTTATGAGAAATTATTTTTAGATCTGCACGCGGGTTGTCTTTGGCAAAAGCACGTATACACGCAGGTTTGATTCATCGAAGTAGCGTATACATTGTAAAGCTTGATATTTGAAGTTGCAGATGGGTCTGATGGTTATTACAGAGTTCTGTGTCTGCTCTGTGTTCTGGTGACGGTGTTGTTAACAGGGTTTCAGTGATTCAGAGTTTGATGATTGTTTTGAGCTTCAATGATAGTTATGGGTCCAGTATGAAAATTGGATGAAAAGTGGCCTTTCAGATTATGTGTTGTGCTTCCACCTTGGGTTTCCACCTTATATCTTTGTGTTCATGTGTGTGGCTTTTATGTGATGATCTGTTCTATTATACTGCACCTGTTTACTGTTAATATGGTTAATAATTTTCTGATGCATTTACTGAAGATAAGCTAACTGAATCATAAGATTTCTGGATATACGCTAGTTGCTTTAGACATAGCAGCGTGTACACGCGGGTTCACTTAACTGAAGTAGCGTATATGTTTTTGAGCATTGAAAAAGTTTTAATGATCTAATAATACTGATTCACCCCCCCCCCTCTCAGTATTATTTCCAACAAAACGATGAGCATTATCCACCAGGATGAAGAGTCCTGTAAGACTATGTTATCCATATCTATGCATGCATGGAATTGATATTCTTGTCACTTTTCCAACGTTCTCCTCCCATTATTTGGTCATCCATTTTCTATCAACCCCTTTTTGAAGTAATCTTGTTAGGATCATCACTACAGTTTCCAAATGGTTGAGTTAGTGATATGGTGAGTTGGCAAGGTATTTTAAATATTAAATATGATGCGCTAGTTTATTTAAGTTTCAAATTTAAATTCAAAATTTTAAAATTGCAGTATACCACCTCTCATTTGTCTCGAAGACTATTTCAAAAACACTTTGTTTAGTTTGAATCAATGCAGAGAGATGGAAGAATGTAGAGTCAAGACATAATCAAGAGGCTCCATAATTGAAATTTCATTGTAGTATATGTTTTTTGTATTTTTCTCACTGTTGGAAGTAGTCTTAAAATAATATCTTGAACATTCTATGGTCTTTGCGTTTTCTATTAATGATCTTTTCTAACAACAATTTTACATGGGGTATTTCAGACAATGAGTCTTTCATTGACAGTTTGGACTAATCTTTGAGTAGTCTCCAATTATCAATATCAAGTATCAAGTGACCTCAAGTTTGGATAACTAATTGTGGCATCTAATTACCTATTTTCTCATTCTTTTCCAAGTTCCAACAAATAAGTGTATTCAAATGTTCCACATTGAAATTATTAGCTCGATTCTTAAATTACTACTTCCATAAAGCATCCATTTGAGGTAAATTTAGCCAACTTACAAAACTATAATGATGAAATTTTCTAACAAAGAAATCCAAATGTTTGCAGCGCAATTGCACATGAAGCAAATGAAATCTTTGTTTACACAACTAGATTCTCCATTGTCACGGCCCCACTAGTGATACAAACATATGCTTTGTCAATTATTTTAAGACACCATCCTCTTATTTCGTTAATTCCTTTAAGACACCATCCTCTGATACGGGAAAGGACGTGCTTACCAAAGAGACCCTCAAAGAGGAACCAACATGGAAATCTGGAGTAGATGAAATCTACATCCTATCATATGGGTCATTAGTATAATATAATCTATGAAATACATCTCCATGATTAGGTCCCCACACATAGATAAATATACAATAGTATTTAAAAAACAAAAAGAAAATCTTATATCATTATTGAATACTTGATAAGTTATCTTTATTTTATAAGACATTTATTAAATTATTTAAATATATATGTTTTTTTTCTTAATTATTTTATGTCTAATCCTATGTTTTCAACAGGAAAGTGTGTTGGCATATAAGTTTTAGAGTAATTTGAATTACTATAAACTTTTTTACAAATTTTAAACCCATCAATTAAAGCAATTAGAGTTCACAATTTTTTTTTAAACAATATGATAGACATGATTTAAGTACTTCACTATTTTAAATACCAATCAAAGTTAAGAGTTTGTAATTACAAGACAAAATAGTTACATTCCATCACCACATAGAACCTTGTCATATCACAATGTATTAACAATTTCTTTTGATGTTTCCTTGAATTTATGCCTTCTTTCTTAAGCCAAACTGACAAAATTAAATTGAGTATTATAGAATGAGTTGGCATATTACAATTAAAAATCCATAAATATTTTACTTTTCTTAAATAGCTGAACTATTTTTCCAATATCTTATTTATTTAAAAATTTTGTCTAATATATTTTTATGACTAAACATATTGTAAACCTAAACAAATTTAACTTAAAATGCAATATGATCCTTAAAAAATTTAATAAAACAAAGCTTAATTTCAAATGACGCCTCTTCCCCAGAGTTTTCTTGGTCATCAATGCGACCTGTCTCTAATAGAACCAATTTGATTATCTGAACAATCGGAATTTCGTGCTTCTGTCGGATCCTCTCTATCTCCTGATCGAGCTTGTGTGGGTGGATGTTGCCTAGTAGGGCCGATAGTAGTACACTGTGTGGGACCACCCCATAGTAGGAAGGGTGGCCACCCCTCTCACCTCCTACAAGTCGTCCGGCGACGAGTAGCCCAGCCCGAGTATCCAAGTCTGAGTAACCAAGCCAAGCAGCTGAGTATCCATCCCATTCGATTATCCCATTGGATTAGCGCGGTTGAATAGCGCAGTTGCTCCAAGCCTTTCCTCATATCCAAGCCATCCGAGTCGATTAGCCGCCAATCCAATTAGCCAAGCCAAGTCGAGTAGCCCCAGGTATGAAAACCGGTTCTGTATGGGTAAGCCATATCAGGTGATTATGAAATGAATCACTTCCCCCCCCCCCCCGTTTTTTTTTTGAAAAGGAACAAAGAGATCACAGTTTACAGTTCATTATAAAAATAAATTAAAAAGAGGATCTTCCGCTATGAGATCAACCTTCCGCTACGACATCAACAATGCCATAAGCTTGGGCTTCTGTTGCTTTCAAAATAATATGGCTGGTAGCGTATTTTTAATTCAAATTAACACTAAGTTCAAACAAGCAAAATGACAATTTCAAAATAATATATTTGATAGCATATTTTTTTATTCAAATTAACACTAAGTTCAAATAAGCAATAAATTAATTATTTGATATAAGAAATATTCTCTCTGGATTGTGATTTCACCCAAAGGTCCTACCCTTTTCAAGTGAGAACTTTTGCAAAGTAATAAATAAATAGATTATTTGATATAAGAAATCTTCTCTCTAGTTTTTATACATTTCATCGTAAATAAAATCTCTTGTTTTTATCCATTTCATAGTAAATAAAATCTCTTGTTTCTATCCATTTCATAGTAAATAAAATCTCTTCTTTTATTTAGGCACCCAAAGGTTTTACCATTTTCAAGTGAGAACTTTATATTGAGGAATCTGTTAATCTCTTGTTTTTGTACATTTCATAGTAAATAAAATCTCCTGTTTTATTTATGCGCCCAAAGGTCTTACCATTTTCAAGTGAAAACTTCTTCATTGAGGAATTTACCATTTTCAAGTGAGAACTTTTGCATTGAGGAATTCACTAGTCTCTTGTTTTTGTCCATTTCATAGTAAATAAAATCTCTTGTTTTATTTACGCACTCAAAGGTCTTACCATTTTCAAGTGAAAACTTCTACATTGAGGAATCCGCTAGCTTCAAGCATTTACTACTATTATTACAAGTTAAGTTAGTTTTGGTAGTAAATAAAGAATTTTTGTATTACTCAATTAAAGTTTTCGAATCAAGGACGCTGTAACATAGTGTCCATCATCTTAAAATAGTCATTCTCTATGAAAAGAATTAACACAGGATTTGAACAAACAATTTCAAAATAATGTTGCTAACTAATTTATATCTAAGAATTTGTAGAAATTTAAAATATAATTAAAATTGCTTTTATATTTTTGAGTAAATAAATATTTTTATTATTAAAAATTTACTTTCAAAAATAGAATAGAAAAGGCCCTACAACCAACATAAGAATATGATGTAAATCTCTACATTCATCATAGAATCAAATCTTGTAGTGTCGAACTAATCTTGAGAGTGGTTTAGTAAATTTTAAATGGACTCTGAATAATTTACACATTTATTTGTATTGGGTTTGACAATTCATCAATGTTTATTTGTATTGGGTTTGAGAATTCATCAATGTCCTATTTGTATTGCGTACTAATTCTTGTTTTTAGATTATAGTAGTCAATGATTGGGAAACATGAACTGATTTTTCTAAAAACTAAAGCCAATTTTATGAATTAAGTATAATATGATCATACAAAAAATAGTTTATCTTAAACAACAACTTCAAACTCAAATTGCACAACACTTCTTTGATTAATAGTTAATACTAATGATATGTAAATGCATCCATAGTACATCTCTTCTTACCAAGAGCGTTTGCGGGACTTGCACATCACAAAAGCTTTATATTTGAAATTGAATCGAGCAGCCTTAATTTGGTACTCAATTGGAATTAATTAAATCGACCCTAAGAATATTTTCTTTGTTCATCTATATTGGCCTCACGAAAAACATGTTTAGGGATATAGTAACCCGATATAGGATCCGATATTCAAAACCTCTTTTAATAACCTACAGTAGACGTATCAACGACTTGTTTTGGTTATGCTCGAGTTAATATTCTACTTTCTGCCTGAGAATCTTCTAATGCATTGTATCCTAGTCTACACAGGAACATCAATTAAAAGGGAACGGAATCAATCTTCTACTTTCTGACTGGGAATCCTCTATTGCATTGTATCCTAGCCTGCACAGGAACGTCAATTAAAAGGGAATGGAATCAAGTAAATTAGTTTTTATTTATAATATAAACTTTGATTTTAAAAGTGTGGAGTTCATAATATGTTGTTGGAGAAGATTTTAAAGGCATAGTGAAGGGAGCTTACATAGTTGAATGCCTAGATTTGATCCCATATTTGTGCCAAGAGTAGCTGGAACTGCAGACAGAAAATATAACTCACCATGAGGAGCCTCTTTCTTATGTCCATTATGGAGTTGTATTGGATCTTGTTGCAGTGGGGAACAATGCCGACACCGGTGCGTGTGAAGCTCAAAATGAAGCCAAAAACCATTTCTTCCCTATTCAATAATTTGTCCTAGAAACTCTGCGTGCCATTTTTCAATTTGAAATCCCAAGTGGAAAGATATTTGAATTTTTAAATCCTTTAGTGTCGAGGTAGCATTGAATGCATTTATGTTCCTGTCTTATCCACCACTTGCATTCGCTTTTGGGAGCCGAGTGGGGCAGGGTGCAGGAAATCAAGAGAGTTGTGAAGTTGTTGAAATATTGAAAGGATTAATGGAAAGGAAATGGAGATGGATGGGGCTCATCAACAAAACTTTAACAACCTTCAATTGAGATAAGTTTGGTGCATCCTAAGAGGAGGCAAAAATGAGTACCGTTGTAATGATAAATAAATAGAACATATAGTTTGCAGTATTTTGTTTTTGATCCAATAAGAGTGGGGCCTTCCATTGATCAAGAAAAAATATTACATAATGTACATTTTTCAAGATAGTTCCAAAAAATAACGACATCTATAACAAACAAAATTACAAAACCAGTGCATACACCACCAATGCACTACTTAATCAACAAATTTTGCATTAGAAAACCTTCTTTCCTTCTTAACCTGAAAGATAAAAAGCAAAGTTCTAATGTGCTGATGGGTCTGCTATACTTCAGAAGTCCCGCGCCACAAAGAGCCCTTCACTTCTTAATGAGGAGGGCCCACCATAAACTATGACCCATAAAACTAATGGCCCACAAAGCATAGAGTGTCTTGTCAACCCGAAGAATGAGCAATCCAGCCCTCAAGGATCCGACATCTATGATCTATTTCGGATGAGCCAACAAGCCCACTTCTTAAAACCCAATCGGACCCAAAATGAAAACAAAACTTCTTTCTAGGGAATTTCGGGTCTGTTTTCGGTATTAACTATCAATTAGTTAAATTTCCAACACCTGTGTCATCTGGACCTCACAAATCTGATGGTTCTGAAAATATTTTGGGCCCACATCATGCACACCCATTAAAATTCCAAATGGACCTGATGGGTAACCTTAACCGCCGCTCTGTAATTTTTCAGGTATGTTTTCTAGGTTATCTTATGTGCAACTATCCACCTGAAAGCCATTGGATGTTGGCGCTCATTGCCATCAAAGGTCATATGCCGTCAACCTGCTCACTTTTTACTCATTTCTTATTCCTTAACATTGTTGCACTTTTTGTTGTCTCCTAAGGTCAAATTATTGCCTGTCTTTCATGCTTTGAAGATACTCCCTATCTACGGTCGCTTGTCTGTGACAGTCCTCCCGCAGTTTCCCTGAGGGAGTCACCTCCCACTCATAACACCTGTTATCTCTTGTACAAAGCACACCCTCATTCGCCAGACGATCTGCTAATCTGTTAGTAGTTCTGTGAACATGAACAAATCTGAGTGTTCTTAGGGCTCTCAGGTGGAGTTGAATACATTGATAGACCTGCAATAACCACTAGTGTTTTGATACTTTTTCTGGTGCCAAGCCATTTCCTATCCTTTTGACCAAATCAATTGTCAATTCAGAGTCTGCCTCTATGATTGTATTTTGTAAATTGTACTCAATCAAGATTTCTAGGCATTGCTCTAGGGCCATGAGCTCTGTCATATTGTTTGTGGAATTCCCCAAATGACTATGAAAGATAACTTCTATGCTTCCCTGTTCATCTCTTATGACTCCTCCATAACCAACAACCCCAGGGATTCCCTTTGAGGCTCCATCTATATTAAATTTCAAAAGGCCATGTGGGGGAGGTTCCCAAAAGTCCATCCCCATTGTTGTATATTTTAATATCTTGCTTATGCCCTGGGGGACATGTGACTGGAGGCCCAAATGCAAAAGAATGTGAGCATCCTTTTTACGAGGAGGGTTCTCGGGGGGTTGCTTTATAAAGGTGCTTATAGTTTCTTTGAGATGTCTTAAAATATGAGCTATGATGCTCTGGGTTGAGCCCATTCTGTTCTTGAAAATCTTGTTGTTTATTTCTTTCCAAACATCCTAGATCAAAAAACATGGGATTAGAGTCCAAGATTTGTTGACTATCTCATTTTCTGAGAAGTATTTCCTCCAATTCTTTAGAGAATCAGTGATGTTTCTTTTGTCCCTATCAGTTTGCCTAAAAATTGAAGCTACCAAATTCCATAAGGTAGAGGTGAAAGTGCAGAGGTTAAGTAAGTGATCCATTGTTTCTTCTTGCAGGCCACATAGCTGACATCTAGATGGACCAGCTAAGCCTCTTTTTCTTAGATTTTCCCAAGTCAGAACTTTTTTTTGATGTACCAACCACATGAACAATTTGATTTTTATCCAATGCGGGTTCTTCCATAGGTCTTCCCATATCTTATCAGGGTTTGGAAAGTCAAGTCCAGTGGCAATTCTTTTGGCTTCTTTGAGGTTGAAGTTTCCTTCGCTGTTTCTTCCCCATCTTAGTTGGTCAGACGAAGTTGAAGTCAAAATCTTTCTCTGTTCCAGGATCACTACAAGAGCATTAACCTGGGCTTTCAAAGGGGTTTCTTCACTGTATACTAGGTCCTTCCAAGTTCTCCATTTTCCATTGTCCCTTGTCTGATCCCAAAAATCACTAACCCTGAGCAACCCTTTATTGTCAGTGTCATTTTTGAGAATGTCTAGTCCTTCTCTACATAGGTTAGGCTCTTGCTGCCAGTTATCCTCTTAAAACCAGGCTAGGTTTCCATCTCCAATCTCCTAGAAACTATGGTTCTAAGCAATAGCTTTTTTCTCCCAGGCATTGTTCCAAATACGGGATCCTTCGATGAGCCCTGTCATTCTGATATGGTCCCTTTCTTGCCAGTTATTTTCATACTTATGTTTCCGGAGCTTAGCCCAAGGCGTTCTCATTTCCTTTAGCCATATCCACCAAAGTTTTTCCGCCAAAACTTTTCTTAGGGTTTTCGGGTCATGAAGTCCCAAACGACCATGGTTTTTGGGTTTACAGAGCTTTTCCCAAGCTACTAGAGCCCATTTATTTTTCAGTTCCCCTTTTCCCCAAAGAAAATATCTTTGGATGTTCCTGATGTGTTGTAAAACCCCTTTTGGGGTAGGAAGAGGATAAAACATGTAGATGGGAATGGTTTATAGGACATATTTTGTCAGCACTAGCCTTCATACTAAGTTTAAGGATCTGCTTGTCAATTTTCTAATTTTGCCCTGTAATTTATTTGTTGTTGGCTCCCAAACTTCCTTACTCATAGATTTATCTGTAAGAGGTATTCCCGGACATTTGGAGGGTAGTTGATCTCTTTGAAATATGAGAATTCTGGTGAGATTTCTCTGAATGGAAATGTTAGTATTGAAAAAGAAATTTTTTTATTTTGTGAGGCTTACCTTTGTACCAACAGCCAATGCAAAATCGTTTAGGATCTGTTTGAAAGCTTTAGATTCCTTAACCGTCGGTGTACCCCACAGCATGGTGCCATCCACAAATTGTTGATGAGTCAAGGTGTTCCCATTCAGGGTTAGTTTGAGACCCCAGATTCTTCCTTTCACTTTGGATGATTTGATCACTTTGCCTAAACCTTCCATCATGAGAATAAAGAGGATCAAAGCGGATCTCCTTGTTTGAGGCATCTTGAAGGCCTGAATGTTCTAGATGGACAACAATTAGGAAGGATTGAAAAACTAGTTATGGTAACAAGGGCCATTATTGAACTTATCTAGTTGTGGTTGAAGCCATAAGATTTTAGTACCTCCCTGATGTATGACCGGCTTAGCTTATCATAATATTTCTCCAGGTCAAGTTGTATGATCATACCTGCATGCTTATTGGTCTTGAGAGAATGAACCACCTTGTGAGCTTGAATGATGTTATTGAGAATTTTCCTTCCTTCCACATGTCTAATTTGCTCCTGAGACACAAGAGTTGGAAGAAGGGGTTTGAGTCTGTTTGCAATCACTTTAGAAATGATTTTGTACACCACATTGCATAAAGCTATGGGTCTGTATCTATAGGGTGTCATAGCTTTTTCCTACTTTGGGATTAAGGCTATGAAAGAGGCATTAAGCACCCTTAAAATAGTTTTTGATTTTCTAGAATCCTCCACAACATAAAGGATATCTTGTTTGACTATTTCCCAACATGTTTTGAAGAAGTCTACATTGAACCCATCTGGGCCTGGAGCTTTCCCATTTTGCATCTCTTTGATGACTTCATTGACCTCCTCTTCAGTCACTCACCTGTTAATATTGTAATTGTCTTCCCTGGTTACTAGTTTTGGAATGTGTTGTGTGAAGCCGTTAATAAATTGTGATTTCATTGAGAGAGGTTCCTCGGCAATGCTTTGAAAATGTTGTACCAGAATAGACTCCATTTCTTTGTGGGTGCTTAGCTCTTTTCCTTGAGTATCTTTGAGTTTTACAATCCTTTTATGAGCCTTGTGATACATGGTTGACTTGTGAAAAAACCTTGTATTTCTTTCCCCCTCTTTAATCCATTACACTCTCGATTTCTGTCTCTAGAATATCTCCTCTTTCTGGCATCTATTCTCCCATTCCTATTGAAGAGAGTCATATTTCATTTTCCTTTCCTCAATAAAGCCATCATTGATGAGGATTTGGTTAATTCTCTAAAGTTTCTATTCAACTTCTCTTTGTCTTTGAAAATATTGCGAAACTCATTCTTGTTCCATTCTTTAAGCCTGAGTCTGATGTGTTTCAGGCTCTGTTGCAGTAGGAACATCTTCATGCCTTGAACAGGCATGTCTTCCACCCACCATTTTCCAATGTTGGTGATGAAGTCAAGGTGAGGGAGCTAGACATTTTCAAACCTGATAGGTTTGTTCCTCAGAGTTTCTATGAAAGCAGCTTCAAGCTGGATAGGCCATTGATCTGAGCCTCTGAAAGGAAGGATTAAAGTAGTTAGGTCAAGGCCAGTGAGAAATATTTCTTCCGAGATTACGAATCTTTCTAGTTTAGAGGCAACCTGAGAAGCCCCTCCCCCCTTATTGTTCCAGGTGAAGGTTCCATTTATTGTCTCCATATCCACCAACCTCATATTGTTTAAGAAGTTCTGGAAGGAAATGGAGTCTCTACCTAGTATTTTGGTCCCCCCTTTTTTCTCTGTAAGAGATCTGATCATGTTGAAGTCTACTCCCAGAATTCAGCGCATCACAGGATATCTCTCTCTCAGCTCCTCCAGTGAGGTGAGAAGCCTAAGTTTTTCTTCAAGTTTTTGAGGACCATAGACATTTGTGATCATATAGAGTTCCTTGTCACCCAAAGGTTGGATAACCATTGAAAGGTAATTCCTGGATGCTTCAGCATCCAAGATTCCAAATTTTTGTGGATTCCAAAGAGTGAGAATCCCTCCTACTGTATTGTTTTCTTTGACTTCTAGATACTCATACTTAATAAGCCATTTGCTATGTATCTCTCTGATTTTTTCTATTGAAAATTTTGTTTCCTGTATAAACACCATATCTGGTTTTTCTTCTTTTATTCTATTGTTGAGATTTCTTTGTTTTCTTTTACTTCCTAGACCCCTAATGTTCCAGGTTGTGAGCTTCATTATGAAAGTTTTGTAAGTGAGTAAATAGTAAGATCTTTCATCTTTCCTGAGTTGATCATGAGTTTCCCACACTCTGTTAGTAGCTCATTCAGTCTCTTCCTTCCTCTTTTCCTGCCTGGGTTCTTGGTAGAGTGTTCTGATGTTACCTCCATTAGTTTTACCCCTATATTTTCTTGGTTGTCATGGTTACTTTTGATTCCAGTAGCCTTTGCCTGAGATCTCCAGAGGAAGAGCTGTTGTCCTCTGTCAAACTCCTCTTGTGGTAGAGAATCAACACCTCTGTTGGTTCCCTGCTCCAGGAACTTTTCTAGATCCAAATTCTCCCTCCCAAGAATCTCCTAAAGTTTGTGGTCCTCTGTCCCAACTTCACTTGGGGTCATTTCATGGTCCTTGCCCAGTTCCATAGTGCTTAGTAGATCCTCCCTTAGTTTTTTTTCTCGTGTGTGACCTCCATGTTATCATATTTTTCCTTCTCTGCAGGATTATCCTCTGGTGCCTTGTCCATTCCATTGTCCCCACATTCTTCTTCTAAAATATTGAAACTATTATGACTTGGTTGCTTACCCTTGGTATGTTTTTTTATGGTACTTCTTTCCCCCTCCTTTCCCTCTGTCTCTAGCCTTGGTGAAGCCTTCAGGATCTTTGCTTGTGTTGGTTTTCATGTTGTCCTGGAGTTTTTTAAGTGGGCAGTCTCTGAAGAGGTGCCCATGTTCATGACATTTATGACATCTGAATGGGACATGCTCATAGTCTACCACCTACACCCATTCTTCATCATATACTTCTAGAATAATTTCATCTAGAGGTGCTCTCGATAGGTCCATTTCTACACATATGCAGGTGAAGGAGTTATATTTGCCTCGCAAAGTCATGTCTGATATTTTAAAAAAATGACCTAATTTATTGCCTATGGCTTTTAAGGATTCAGGCAGCCAATAATATAAAGGTAGGGAGTAAAGTCTAATCCATATTGGTACCGAAGTGAACGTTTCTCGCTCCGGGACAAAATTCATCACCCATGGTCACATGTAGAGTCTTGCAGCAGCATAGAAATATGGTCCTCCTTTGAACACTCTATCTTTATCCTCTAGGTTTGTGAAAACCACTGTGAAGAAACCCTTGGACCCAAGACGAAGGGTTATTTCTCCCTTTGGATTATAGTAATTTCTTATCCATGTGTACAAAACCTTCTCCGTTGGCCATATTCCCATAAATTTTCATATGACCGCATAAGTCGCCATGTGATCTATGTGCACTGTAGTGTCGGATCATTTAGGACAACCCAAGGCTTAATGATTGACCTGGGCTTACAAGGTCTAGTCACAGTCTTGTGCTCAGTTCTCTGACTATTGTCGCCTGTCTTCTTCCCTTTTTTGACTTCCTTGTGATGCTCCTTTTGTTCATGAGGTTTGTTGCTTTCCGATTTTTTTTACTTATTTTCCCTGTTTCTGCCTCCATTTGATTTTTAAATTGATTGTTTCTATCTGCTACTACATGACTGTAGGAGGGAGTGGAGGTCCCCCCTCCTTGCTCCTCCATTGTTACCAGCTTGTGCCCATCGCTCCCTATTCAAAACCCTCACTCCTATCCAACAAAATTTAACTGGTATATCTACACAATAAACGTATATTGGTACCTCAAAATGTTGTTAGTGCGCATTTTGTTGGGTTAACGAAGCCATGTAGGAGATCATGTTGGTGCTTGATGAAATCCAACGCTCAATATGTGGCATGGATATATGTCTATAGTGCATCAAACTCCTCCGAGACTAGATGACAATTTGTGTTCACTCTCCTTTTATTTATTTTCTTTACTAGTTTTATAGTTTTCAATGAAATCCAATGCTCAATATGTGCCATGGATAGATGTCTACAATGCATCAAACTCCTCACAGACTCGATGACAATTTGTGTTCTCTCTTTTTGTTTATTTTCTTTATTGGTTTTATAGTTTTCAATCTATAATTATTTTATTTTTGCATTAGGGGGTTTATGTAATGCATTATTTTATTTTTGCTTTTTTATTTTGAATCACATAATATAGTTTTCCCACTAGTTTGGTTTTTGAGTATATATATATATATATATAGATATAAACACTTACAAAAAAATATAATAAATTGAGCTTTCCAAAAAATTAAAACAGTTTTTCAAATGAATGACAACAAAAGTTTCATGGCAGCAAATTTTATTATAATTTATATATTTGATAGAAATGATATTAAAATTTATATATTTCATATAAATGACATTAAAAAAATGAAAATTATTAGAAAATACTGTAAATTTTATTATATATTTAAAAAAAATAATAATAAAATAATTTGATAAAAAATTTAATATATAAAATAATAAGAATGATTTTATTATCTTTAAATGATATTTTTCAAATATGTATTTTTTTTAATTTCCATAATTATTTTTAATCGGTTCGGCCTACTCATATAGGAGCCTAATCATTGATGTTGAGGGGGAGAATTGATCCTATGACTTCTCATAGCTAGATGTGGTCCACTCATATAGGAGCCTAATCATTGAGGTTGATGGTGTCTAGGATAATTGATACTATGACTTCTCATAGCTATGTGCCTACTCGTATAGGAGCCTAATCATTGAGGGTGTACGAGAGAATTGATCCTATTACTTCTCATAGCTAGATGTGGTCCACTCATATAGGAGCCTAATCATTGAGGTTGAGGGTGTCCAAGATAATTGATACTATGACTTCTTATAGCTAAGTGCGGTCTAGGGTAGATCCTAAATGGATCAATCTTGCCTGCTCATATACGAGTCTAATCATTGAGGGTTTCCCAGAGAATTGATCCTATGACCTCTCATAACTAGGTGCTTATGGGTACTAGGCTAATTGAGTTAACTCTTGAGGCTATTATTATTATTATTATTATTATTATAATAAAATTAATCAATATATAAGTTAAACATATATATACATTTAAAAAAACATTTAATACGATTATTAACATAAAAATTCACCTCCACTTTATGAATTATCAAGATATTTTTAATGTGTGAATAAGCATTGTTATGATACCATGGGCCAATGCTATAGCTTCTTAATACCACATGCCCAAAAAATCCAAACTCATTTATTTGATGGTTTTCCATATTACCTTTTTTTTAATTAATTAATTTAATTGAAAGAACAAAAATGACATAACTAATTTGAAGATAAATCTCAACCTTTGATTTGTCTATATTGCTAAGAATATTCTATGGAGGTTTAATCCTTACCATCCACTTAATAATAATTGATAATTTGGGAAGGCATGAGCAGAAGGAGTTATTTTTCATCTCAACAAAGAAACATATATTAAATATGCTTTGGGTTTAGGGATCTCAACAAATAACCAGGCCAAATATTTAGCATTGTGGCATGGATTAGATTTGGAAATAACATGGAAAATTTGCCAATTAATAGTGTTTGGAGATTTGATTATAGTTATCCAAGATGTATGTAAGTTTAAAGAGGATCCTTTGTCGATTCATTCACTAATTCTTTATAGAATAAGTTTGCAAAAATCAAATTTTGAGGTTTTTAATTTCTTCCACATCAAAAGACATCTCAATTCAAGGGAAAATTCATTACAAATTTATGGGCATCAATATAGAATAAGGAATGAATTTTTCAATAAAAATATTCCATGAAAATTCTAATCTTAATGCCGACTATAGATAAAATAAAAATATTAAAGAGAATTAATGGAAAAATGACAAGGATGATGGTCCGATGGAATATTGTCAGATCCTACTTTTGGTTGGTGTTTCTATCGACAGTGATTTGGCGGCTCATATTCACTGCCGAATGTTGGGACTATGTGCTCACATGCAGAGATCACATTTCAGTTACCTCTATATTGTTCATGTGGACATTGATTCATTCATAGATTAAAGTTGGATGGATGTGGAAGGATGTTACATGTAAATTTTAGGTGCAACTATCAGGGTTGAGGTCTGTGGAGTTAATGGAGTGGGATGTAAGTTGTAGAGAAATGAACCCCAAAGTTGAATTCTTGACCACGAGAATGTATAGGGATGATTTTTGACTTGAAGTAGGTGAGAGAAGTGATAATCAAGTAGGGGTAGGCATACATGGTTATAAAGATAGCATGCACATTGTTGTTCCCCAAGAAATCAAGTTTGGATAATCCAAAATTTTGAAGGAAGTGAGGTCTGCTTTGTTAGCATTCAAATGGAGCATTTCTGTACATGAAACATTGATGATTTTAGCCATCATCTGCATTGTATGAAAAGAAAATGGAATATAAATTCTCTTTACTACCCAGACAAGGGGAAATGGGGAAGGTAGGAGTGCAAGCTTAATTTTCCCTTTTGCACCATAAAATTGGTCTATTGTAGAACAAAATGGATCATTTGCAGGTTGATTTTGATCTCCTAAATATCAAACCTCATATATTGGTAGCTATATAAAAATGAGTAGTCTCTGGAGTGAACAAAGAATACACTGTCGAGACTGAGGTTCATTAAGGTGTGCTTCTAGAGAAGTTAAAGATGACTATCGAGGAGAAAAATGTGGAGATGGCTTTTGTTCCTTTCTAGCCACAACATGAAGAAAATGAAATTGCAAGCAATGCAGTATCCAATCCAAGTGTTGAAGAATAGATTTTCCTTTAGTTTAATCTATGTTTTGTATGTACGTAGCTATCTTAGAAGTATTTTAGATAATATATAAGAAAATTCAAATTAGAACAATAATATATAGTCAAAAAATTGGAGTTTCAAGTATTTTTTGGACACTTTTGAATATAAATGATGAAAAGTTTGTAGAAAATATAAAAGGTTCTAGCCTTCAAACCAAAATAAATTAAGAGAAAATTCATACCCATTTCATTTAAATAATAATAATAAAAATAATTAAATTAAATCGTGGAAGCTCTATTCTTCTAAAATAAACTTGAAAGAAAAGAAGAAATCAAATATCATAAGTAAAACTAAAAAAATAAGACAAACAAGTATAAAGTGACATTGAAATATAAATAGCTCTATTTTTTAAATATTTGTTCCAAAAAGATTGACATATTTTTTTTCTTAACTGATATTGGAATACAAATTATTTAATATTTTTAATATTTAAAAAAAAACTCATTTGTATGTTGTAATATTATATTCGAGAAAAAATAATTATTTAAAAAAAAAAATTGTTTTTGCCTCAACAGGATTGTCATGGCAACTATAATACAAGTAATGCATGATATGACAAGGCCCACCACAACCTTGTGCACCACACTATGAAGGAACATTTATGAGACCTCACCTCCCAAGGATAATGGGAGAGACTCTCTAGCACATCTTAATGCTTAGATCCATTGAGTGGTTTGCAAGCTTCACCATGCTCCTCCCTCCTTACTAATTTGTTCTCCCTCCCTTATCTCCTCCAATGTCTCCTTTCGATGCTCCCTCTATCTACCTTGAGTTTTGAACACTGCAGGGTTTCTCACGTATGGAGGTCTTCTCTAGATATTCTAGATTTTCTTCCACCTCTAGCGGCATTTAAAGACAAAGAAGGATTTTCCTTGAGTGTGTCGATGGTGCCACCCTCTTAGCATGGTATTTTGGTTGAGTTCTCTCACCACCAGCTTCTGCAACTTCCCACTATGCTCTAGCCATGCCTTAGTGAATTCTTATTACTCCAATAGCCATGAAATGCGAAAATGCTCATTTCCAGTATGGAGGAGGATCTCAAGGAGGTTCAAGTGGTTCCATATCCTGATTAAAAGAAGAATCTTCAACCTATATATTTTATAAGCACACCCCTCCATATATCTAGGAGGAATTCAACTGGTTGAGGAAGAAATTCAACAAGAAAGGAAAGTGACTTTGGACTCAAATGATATGACATGTATTGTCCTTGGGTTCATGATATTAGCAAGTCCTAGAGATGAAAGGACCATTATCTCTAGATAATGGACCTTTATTAGTACATCAAGCTATTGATGAGTAAGATACTTGTCGATAAAAGATAGATCTAGGTAAACCTCATTCATCAACTGAATGAGTTTGAGGATATCTTGTTGGATGTGGAAGGACAAATAGTGAGAATAGAGAAGTGATCTACACCCATATCTCCAATTCCTCTTCCACGCAAGGTAAGGGAACAACCCATCAACCTCACACCTTAATACCCTCATGATGTTTAGGGTTCCTCTCCCTCATGGATTTATTCGTTGGTTTTCTATGTCTACCCTTCAGGGTTGTTGGCACCGTCTTTTCGGAGTTCATGTTTAGTTTTATTTGCTTGTTGTCCTAGACTCTACAAAATTCAAATTTCACATCAATTTTTTGTTGTTGTTGGTTTCCCATGGTGGGACAACATTTTTACTGTGAACTTTCAAGTCTCAAACTATAAACTATATTTCAACTATGATGACCTAGACTTCCTATTCTTGTATCTTTGGTGTGGTTTCTTGTATGCTAAGATAGAGACACTATGAAAAGTATCTCAACTATAATTATTTAAAATTTTCAATGGAAAAATTAACTTTAAAAAATAATTTTATATTTTATATTTATAAAAATTAATTATTTAAAAATAACATTTCCACATAAATTATTTATAAAATAAATAAAATAATTAACATTCATCATTAAATTTGTCATATACTACATTAAAAACATCTATAAAATAGTAGAAAAAACCAATTGATAAAATGCTTTAAATTTGCAATTCTAAATTCGAACAAAAATAATTTTAAAAATTAAAAATATTAAAATAATTAAAAATTATATTTATATTTTATTAGATCTAAAATAATATATTTAAATCTAAAATAATATATTTAGGTTTCTAATAAGATATTTAGGTTTCTAACTATTACTAGTTTTTCAATTTTAACTAAATCTCTCCTAAATAATATTTAAAACTCTCATACTTTTCAATTTTAAAATTTATTTTCATTAATAATAATACTTCAACAAAAAAAAATGTATACATAACACTTCACCACCTAGCCTAAATACACCGAAATCCACTCCCAATAGAATTCCAACCACATCACCCAACGTGGGAAATTTGTAAACATCAACGACCTATCCCATACTTACCTTTAAGATGTTTGGAAAAGCAATATTTTTTACTTTATAACTATATGCTCTCTCAATTAAGTGTGAATATGGGTTAACCATATTCACATATAGAGATAAAACTATATGATCTCTCCATTAATAATCATTTTCCTATAAAATTACTCATGTTATGTCTTTTAACATATATTTTTCTCAGTGGGGAAGAGCATTCTCGCTGAAGAAGCAACATTTACATATATATTTGTTAAAGTGAGGAGATAAAACAGCCGAAGTTGTGAAGCAAAATTTGAAACGGGGCCAGATCCATCACATCATACATATAAGCTGTTGCGCAGCGCCACAATATTGAGAATCGAACACGAGCAAGGTGCGAAAAAGCCAACTGCCCCATCCACATATACTGTATACTCATATTTAATTTTGAAATAACTTTTTTTTTCTTTCTTAATAAAATCAACATCCACTCCAAATAGAAATCGAAAAACATCTCCATTCCATTATCACTCTGAACATTTCAAGCTTTGCGAACATCCATGACCACTGCCATACTTCACCTCTAAGATTCTTGTGAAAAACATTTTAGTATGCTCTCTTAATTAAGCGCGAAATGCACACTTCTAATAATGTTTAAATATGGATTAATATTTTAATGGCCGTATAAATATAAAATTAGATTTTCGGTATGCTCCTTTTATATCTTTTGAGGATTATATAATTTTTTTTGGGAATAAATATGAAAGTTCGCTTTTTTTCCAACATTGATGATACATATTAAAATAATTATTATATTTTGCAAATCAATTTCAAAATTAATCATTATCTAAAAATATAAGAAGAACCATCCACTCAAACTCAAAATAATATTACTGATTTAAAGTTTATTGATACCTCTATATATATATATAGATTTCGGTGTAATAATGAACCTTTAATATGACATTTCTACAAGGATGCCAAACACTAACACATCAACGTGATGTAAAAACCCATGGTAAACCTACATGACTTTACATCACATCTACACCGCAACCCAACCGACTAGGGAAATTTGACCATTCATCTTCCCTTTCGTCCCCTTACCCGGTACCAGACAGTTTTCTCACTTACTAGTAATGCATTTCCTGTCAGCTGATTCAATATATTGAGAAACCCCAATGGTCCAAAGGGAAATCCTTTTAATGCCACAATCCAAGGGGTTATGTTTCCTCTAAAGACTATATGCAGCCAGCTGGAGCGATAAATCGTCTGAATTTATTCAACCATCTTATAACAATTTCAATTTAAATGATTATATTTGAAAGCTTGGCCTGGAATATTCAACGCAGGAAATCTGGTAGGTAACGAAGATGACCTAGCAGACATGGTATTTAAGTTTCTTGGCCCCTAGGCTTTTCCAAAATGCCACCCATCGGTTTGCGTTGCAATCATCATTATTTGCTACAACAGATGTGGATTTGATGCTATCCCACACTCCTAACCCTATTATTTGTCTCCCGTCCATGGAGTCATAGAAGGAGTACGATAATATGTCCTTCAGCCCAGCGAAGTATGACTTTAGTATGACCAGGCAGCAGTATGAAAGCACATCTTGTTTCTTCCAGCTCGGCATGTATAGTGTCATGCCCCCAAGCCTGGAGGTAGTCTTTCAACCGCTCTTGGTGAGGTGTGGCACCACCGAGCATTTTCTTTTCACCAATACTTATGTTCGTGGACTACGCCTAACCACTTACTCCTACTTATTTTTTGTTTTGCAACAAAGTATTATTAGTTTATCCTTTATACCAATGAATACCCATACACATTCACTATCATCAACAATTATAAATGAGAACACAATTGCACAGTATAAAGGGAGGGGCAACTCCCTGAACAATGAGTCCTCCCAGCAATATATTATACAATCTTTCAATGTTACAAGCTTTTACAAGTATACTTGGAAACACCAAGTTTCATACTTAGCCAAATTTACAATCTTCGGCAAAACTTGGTTGCCTAGCTCGTCGGCGCCTCTGCGCTGTCACCACATGACTCACGAACCCTTCGTTCACCTTGTCACACAATTGTCTTATTTTCCCAAGTTGGGCACGCCTCCAAGTCGCCACACACGGGTGCCTCCAGCTGAGACACACCTTTGTTCACAATCTCAACACTTCACCAAGTTACCGTGCAAACTTGCATGACGAGCAGGCGCTCACTCGAGTCACCCAAGAACCCATGCCAAGTCGTCGCACAAATCGGGCGCCACACATCCATCGTGCATGCCTCACTCCAACTGGCAGGCGACCCTGCCCGCGCCTTCACCCAAATCCAAGATGTGCGTTTACCTCGGTGTGGCCTTGCCCAAGAACAGGCGCATCACTCCAAAGCTGCACCTTTCTCCTGTGCGTCCACCCTTTATTTCTCCGCACTTCTCCTCATGAGCAAAGGTGTTGGAAGGTTGAGCGACAAGTGCTTGTTCGAATGAGCTCCAACGCTCCTCAATATATATGTGTCATAGGACGAGGTCGTGGCTTGCCCAACCGACCTCCCCACGCCCTCACATCATCGCAAAAGCCATTATCTTCATGTCGTCCTTTGTTTCTTTGTGGGTCAGTTGTGGGTTGAGCGTTCATGCTCCCCATGCCTCTATAAATAGCTCACCCTCCTTTTATTATGCGTGCAACACTTGCATATCCAAGTCTGAGCTCGCACTCTTCTAAACTGCATGCTTGTTCAAGCCTCCATCCGCGGTCGCACTTCGGGCAGACGCATTTAGGCTGTAGGTCCTTACAACATCCTCCACCTGAAGTTGTTGTCGTCCTCGACAACATACCATCGTGGTAGCCATCCACCAAGATCAAAATTTCCATATCCGAACAGTCTTATCCATGATATCAACTCCTCCACATGCTGCAAACATCCCTTCGTAGGCTACCTGTCAAGATACTCCACCTGATACGAACATTTGTCTGCACAAATGTCAACTCATGTGGATCCAACTCATGCCGACACATCTTTGTGCACTGGTACCCCTCATGACTCGAACTAGTTGGGTAGCTAATCCAACCATACATCCAAACAACAAGAATGCACATCCTTATGCCACCATAAGTCTTTCCCTGACTTCTGCTACATCTCGGACTCATCAAGAATTTGTCCAATTCCCATGCTCAGGTCCATGGAAACTCCATCCCATCTGCAACATGTTCAAACCATGGCCTTGTTGCACAAGAGTGTACAACCTCTCCACTGGCTCATATATCTCCATGTCACAACAGCATTGGCACAACATCCTTTGCTTTGGCATTCCCCGTAGAATGTCCATGAATGACACCTCTACACATGCCCTACATCATGTCCCTGCATAACTATCATGCTCCATGTCTCCAATCTGATGTCCATGATGTCCAACCCCTGTAGACTCCATCCCAACATCTGGCCATCTGCATCCAAGTCTGTAATCTGTCATAAAGAAGCCTTCTCCCAAGGACCCTTGCTAAGTTGGTGTAGCCCCTTCCAAACAAGGTCCCTACACCAACCCTTCTCCAAGGTTCTCTATAGAGAAAGGAGGGCTAGGAAGTTTCCCCCCTGACTCTCATCCACCCATGTATCAGATTGATGTTGTGTCCTCAAGTATCTATGCACAACTTCAATCTCCTCACATGTACACCCATGCTCTCCAAGCTTTTCCTTCATTAACTGAAAGTCATATATGCCCATAGTATACCTACAAAAGTCCACTATACCAGCCAGATCTCTACCTTCATAATCCTCATCAACCACTGCGTCTGAAGTAGTACTCAGACTCCCTTCTTTTGCAACTTCATTGTGAAGATCATCAGTAGAAGATGTCTCTGTCAAGTGCTCCAAGGTTCGTGAGATGGCCCTCTCACTTACTTCATTCTTCCTCACTCTTGCAACGAAGTCAATCAACTTCCCTTCCTTCGTTGTTTGAGTCACACTCCCAAGTCCTCTTTGCTCCACATCCTCATGCTTCAAATTCGAATCCTTGGGATACAAAGTCATAGAATTCATCCTCAGTCTATACCCCAAGCAACTCTTTCTATTCATTGGAACCATTATGGTTCTTCCCTCAGCTGTGATCAAGAGAATGTCTCGGTCCACCATTGGTATGGCTTGTGCAAGTCTCATGAAATCTTGCCTCAGCACCATAGAATGATCATCCATGTCCACGATCCTCAAGTCCAACTTTCCAAACCATGATCCCACTCTCACCTGAGTGTTCTCCATCACACCAACAACAGCTTTCATGGTAGAGTTGACTGCTTTGAAAGCACTCCATTCCCTCTCCATCTTTGCTTTCTTCCCAAAAGACTTTGTTGTTTTCCTTCTTAAGAAGCTATGAGTAGCTCCCATATCCACCAAAGCTGCAAATCTCTTGCCCTTCATGGTCACCTGCAAAAAACTCAGCTTCAAGGAATCACCTCCTTCTGTCGGCTTTATCTTGTGTCTCACATTAGCAACCTTCTTCAAGAATTCGGTCTCAAAAGTGTCAATTGGCTTGTGCTCCAACTTGACATTCCTCCTAAGGTACTTCACTTCCTTGCTTGGCTCTTCTAAGCAACTCGATCCTGGTCTAGCTTGATTCCCTTCAAGCTTGTCCTCCATCACATTCTACTCAAGTGCACCAACTAAGTATCCATTGACTACCTTCATAGAACTAAGCTTCCGAACATCCTCTGGATTGTCTCGGTAGTGAGTCCCCAGCCTGCCAATGTAGTCGAGCTCTTCCTACTCAATTACAAATATCTCCTTACCAAGAAGCTTCTTCTTTATCTCTCCCTCAATTTGCTTGATTTCAGCTTCCACCATGGCACTTTTCTTCCTTAACCGGGCTCTTTCATCAAAGAGCTCTTGAAGACCAAGACCACTCTATCAGATCTCCTCATCAAGTTCCTTGAGTTCGATGCCTCAAAAGTGTATAAGTGTGTTACCTTGGACATTTCTTTTTTTCTCCGCATCGTATACAAACTGGAGGCATCGAATTCCATTTGAGTTGTTTTTAGTATGATTTTTTGGTACCAGAATTTGATCGAAAAATTTGAGGTGAAATTTTGATTTGTATTATTTAAATTGGTTTTTTTACTGTATATATGGATTCAGCACTTTGAAAATCGTTAAGGCACTTCTATTGTGCACGGATTACCCATAAAATTTGTGATTTCAATAAATTATTGCCATATTTTAAAGAAATTAGACCAAAAAAACTACCAGAAATCTTCCAAAAAGTCACACTGAAGACAACTCGATTCTATTCAACCTACTTGGCAATAGCGCCTCTACAGACCCAACCTTTGGAAAGCAATAAATGTACAGTGAAATGGTTAATGCATTGTAATTTGTGTGAACAAATATTTATCATACTCTATAATAGTTGGCCAGGGAAATTAAATTTATTTTCAATTAATCATTGTCCTTAGAAGTATAGAAATACACCTAAGGAATACAAGATCTCGGAATAAGATAGCTCACTACTTAGGATAAGGTTTGCCAAAATCTCCAATTTTTAAAATCAATAAATGAAATGAAAATAAAATCTTAAAAGATACAGATAAAGAATACAAGATTTGGGAATAATATGATTTAAGAATAACAGAGCCGTGATCCAATAAAATCTACCAAACTCTCTAATTTTTAAAATCGATAATGGAAGAAAAATAGAATTTTACTTTATAGAAATGGTCTTTTTCCCATTTTTAAGAATTAGTAGTTCCTTTTTCATATATGTTTTTATTATTTGATGCACACATGTAATGAAAGGAAAATATAATCTTACTAAACACATTATAAAAAAATATCCCTTCTTTTATCTACAACAATAAGATTATGTTTATTAGTGTTTAATATTACATTATTTGATACAAAATCCAATTTACCTATTAATCTTTCTTTTCCAATATAGTTATATATATCAATATTCCAATTTTCGATGAGTGGAATTCTAAGTGATTATTAAGTTTTAAAAAACAAAAAATAAACTAACACAAGAATACAGAAACATGTATAAAGTAAGAACTTTAGTTATCTTCTTTTTAAACATGTATAAAGTAAGAGCTTTAGTTATCTTCTTTTTAAAACTATAAAAATTTCTAGCTTAGACATTATGGATGGAGTGAGATATAAGTTTGAAGCACTACAAAACAATGGATGTCATCCATAATACTATCATTCCTTTTCTTTCATATTAAATCTAATTTGAAGATAAATGACATACGTTTACATATAAATTTTGATATCAACGTCAATATACTTATCTGACAAAGAAAAATGGTTTTTGTCACAATATCTATGATATATTGGCATCGAAATAAAATCTGATTGAAATATAATAAAATGTCATTAAAGTTATTTATCATTTAGACATGTATATTTAAGTGTTACCAGAGTTAATTTTGTTAATATACAATTTTCTGGTAGGATAAAAGAAATCTGATGTAGATTATATAATAAAGGGAAAAAATTAATAAACTGTTATTAAAATTCAAATGAATACTTTTTATTTTTTTTATCTATTTAATTTAGAAATATTGAATATGTGATTTTGTAATTTTGTGGTTATTTTGGTTGATTGAAAAAATAATGGTTATAATTTTACTTAGATTTAATTTCTTTAAAGAGACATAACTATAAGAAATATTGTTAAAATTTAATTCATTAAGAAAAAATTTATATGAACGAGTTATGGTTTTTGGACATGTGGTATTGATGAGCCATAGTATAGTCCCATGGCGTTGTAACATAACCTATTTATAAATTAAGAATATACATAATGAAACGTGTGTAAGTGGTTTAATTTTTATTATAGACTGAATGAACCTTATAAATTCACAAGAATCCTACCTATTAAAATATTAGATAATCACCTTGAAATAATATTTATACGGTTCTATATATTTACAAGTGTATATGCTCAATACAAAATTTAAGACTCAGACGATGGGTACATCACAAATGGTTACAACACTAGGCCTTTGGGAGAAATTTTTTGCATAAATACTTATTATAATTAAAATAGTAACTATTTGGTTTACATAGAGAAAAGAGAGCAAATAAGTATGTCCAAACAACCACCATAACTCTATGGAAAAAATGGTGCATGGGTTTAGTTAGGAAGAAATGAACCATTTTCAAAAATTCTTAAAGCAATGTAGAGTCTTAAAGCAGAGTAGAAATCATGAAACAAGATATTAAATAAAATTTAAAAAGTTGAAATAGAAAATATTTAAAAAACATTTTAAGGAGAAAAATCTCATTCAAAGATATTATGACAATAAGGCTAAAGAATTTCACGAGTCGAAACTTGGTCAAATGAAAATTGATAAACACATTACCAAATTTATTAATCTTTCTAGGTATGTTCCTTACCTCCTAGGAAAAAAAGCTAAAGTACAAAGATTCATGAGTTTTCTTCCTTTCTCATATAGAGAAAAGATAGATTTTGATAATCCAAGATATAAAACAAGATTGAATATGGATGATGGCATAATGAGTTGGTGTGTTCTTGGGTAATGTATAAGAATTTTGTTTCAATTTTAAGAAATAGTTAAGGGAAATATTATGCCTTAGCATGGTGAAATTATTTTCCTAACTATTTGTTAATTATAAATTTGATAAAAATTGGGAAAGAATAAAAAGGTATATATCTCATCTGTCTAATGCCAATTATGATATAATTTTTTGATAAAATAAGAGTGTAAGATTTTTTGGAAATATATGTTTAATGGTGAAGAATGTATTTATTTTAGTTTTATGCGATTATGAAATATGATATTGTTAACTTGCATTTTTCTTTAGATTCCTTGGACTTGAATGGATTCTATGATGTGGTGTGTCTCATATAGTGAAGAAAATGGGATTAAATTATTGATATGTGTTGATGGTTGTGGAACAAATATAAAGGGAAGTGTGAAAGTGGAGTTTTTGTTACAATAATAATATATATGGTGAAAAGTATATTAATGTGTACTTATGAGTAAGTAATTCTTTAGGTTTATGGAGAATTTGAAAAAATATCATACAAAGAATGGTGATTTATGGCACTTGGTAATCATATGAGTTTGGTGTGATTTAGATATTCTATAACTTTTAATGTCAAATAAATAAAATTGAGAATTGGATAACGAATATCATTAAATGTTTGTGAAATGGTTTAGATGGATTGATAATTGATATGAAGAAGTTATTATATAAAAACTATTTATGTTGTGTATGATTGATTGACATAATATTAAACTTTCTAAGAAGTCTAAAACTCATAGAAAAATTTCTAGAACAACTTGATTGGAAAATGAAACTAAGTACAATATATTTGTGAAAGTATACTAAAATATATGATGAAAAACCTAGGTTGGAATCCTTACCAATTTTAACATCTATTTTTTTAGTCAACCTTTTGACCCCAAGGGAATTTGAATAACTGTTGTGAAAGATGTGTGGTTTTTAATGTTAGAGAAAGTTATGGATTTTGGTGAATTTATTCCACGTTTCCCTAATATATTATTACTATATCATTTCTCAAATAATAAATTTATGAAAGATGCAATTAGGATTTTTATTAATGGGCAATTATTGTTCTTGAAAACGTGTGTTGACAATTTTTTTTTACCTCTCTTAGTTAAATCATATAATTGTTTTCCACCCCATGCAGATAGTGCCCTAGGTGGAAATTAGACATTATTCACTTGTTTCCTTAACGATTAATTTCTCCCTAAATACTTAGTATATTTATTGAGCTATTTCTCAAAAATTTAAAGTGGTTTTCATGATTTAATCCATAAGTGATCATGTGATGGAGTGAATACTTACTATTGCATATCAATTTGACTTGTGATCTATTTAAAGCTTTGGAAACTTGTGATTGTAATGGAATGATATGATTAGAGGTGAGATCTCTTGTGTGGATGGAACTTGCATTTTAGATTAGGTAATAGACATGAGATTGTATGAAGAACTAAATCTTAGTTTTTTTTAATTAACAAGAATGTGTACGGTAGAGATTCCTATAACGAGATATTGAACAAGGGAGAGATTCCACTCTTGGTGAATTAGGGTGTGCATTCATAACACCATTTGGACAATTGTATAGCATGTGAAATGTAAGAGATAAATTGATATCAGAACTTGTACTTATGATACATACTTGTATGAGAAAATATTGGTCATGGAATAATCATTTAAGCTTATCAAGAGAATAATAAAGAATATACATTAATCTAGTAGGTCTAAAGTTTAAGTTTGGCATATAAATTTTTGTTGTGATAGCCTAAATCCTGTGTAAATAAAAGAGAGGATTCATAACTTTTGTATTTTAGTGTTTGCATAGGTGACTCTAAGTCTTTGTGGGTGTATCGATCTTAATAAAATATGCATGATATTTGAATAACAATTGGAAAATCATGAATGATGTATATTTGAAAGGTGTATATATTTGTAGTTCTCATGATTGATACCCTATTTAGGTATGCATGCAACTTATTGATAATTAGCTTGCAAAATGGTATGTTTGGATCAATGCCATTTAATTTATTACTTACATGTGTGAGGTATCACATAAGAGAAGAAAATGACACTAATGAATTTGAGACTTAAGAAAAACTACTTGGGTTCTGAATTGTCTCCCAGGTTTAGTGGGCCATTCGAAGTGTTGGTCTGAGCAGGCCCACTAATCTATCGAGATAATTGTAATACAGAAGGAACGTAGTCATGTGTGAATATATATTTTTTTCTAATGTGGTGAGGAAACAGGAAAACCAATAATGGCTCGACATGAGGAGTGTCATTTCTCAAGGAGGATTAAGGCTAATGAGCATTAACATCTCATTCAATCTTTAATGTTTGTTGGAAAATGTGCAACAAGAAATGCTATATTTATAAAGTGCTAAAAATAGCATGTTTAAAAATAGCATGTCTAAAAATAGCAGTTTGGCTAGTGAGGTCATTGGTCACATTGGGTGAGAGGTGAAACTGCTAAAAATAGAAAGTTCTAAAAATATCATTTTTGGGTCCCTTCCTATTTATAGGAGTCCCTAGTCTAACTATAGGAAGTAAAATTAATTTTGGTCTTAATAGCAGTTGGAAATATTAATTAATTAATTCAGTTGAGTTAATTAGTTAAGGAAATTCAAATTTGAAGTCTTTGTGAGCATGCACATGAGTCGTCCCACTGATTGAGGGAACAAGTATGAGTTCTATAATGAGAGAATCAGTTGACTTAGTTCTAACTAGTCAAGTCCAATTAGATTATTTTAACAAGTTGTTAAAATAATAAAATATAATTTGTTAATGCTTGCATGCATGTGACAACTATTATTTTAGATAACTGAGAATTCACACATTTATAACTGTTGCATGTCAATTTTGTCAGAGACCCAGTTGAGATCAAATGTGGGACAGTGTACTATCAGATGCTTGATTATTTATAGTAAGTAGTTTTTGCATGGTTGAGGAACTAGTGTCCTCAAGGATTGCGTAGTTGGACCATTGGTTAACTTGGTATGTTTGGAATTAATTACATATGCTTTTGCTATTATTTCCTAAGCAAACTGTGCAAGGAAATAGGGATTGGACCATAGGTAAAGCCTTTATATACATGGCTTGGTTGGTTCATGAGATATATCTTCATAGTTCATTGAGAATTGGATAGCTTGAGAGCTAATTCTTTTTGTATTGTGAAGAGGATTTCCACTTGATTGATAATACATGGTTGGGGTTTTATGCTGGTGCTTTCCCCTCGATATATCTTGTGTTATGTGTGATTATTTCTCTTGATTAGTTATGCATGTTTCTACTTGATGTTGCTCATGAATTTGATTATGCTTCCACTTAATGTTTTGTAGAAGTAGAACAAGTATTATGCTTCAGGACATTGCATATGTCAGTTTGTTCTACAGGTGAAATTTCTACATGGTATCAGAGCATAGGTGATAAAGCAAGAACAATATACTAGCAGGAGAAATTTGAAGTTTATTATTGGGGATATAGATCTCAAGTTCTTATCACATCTATTTCATCAATGGAATTCTATGGTTTGAGGCTTGAGTATGCCCTTGATGGCAGCTCAAACTATATAGCTTGGAAGGATTGCATGGAGGTAGTTTTCGAAGATAATGGCCTTAAGGGTTTCATTGATCAAGAAATTCCTAAGCCTACTGACAAGACTGAGCAGGTGGAATGGAGGAAGTGTGTTGCTAGAGCTAGGAGAATTCTCTTGGAGGGAGTGGGAGATCACATTGTCTCGAGCCTCCATGGGAAGGAGACTCCGCATGGAATGTGGAAAACATTGAAAGATTTATATTAGAATCGCAGTGATCAGAGTAAGCTAGCACTGAAGGAAAAACTTCGAAAGATCAAGTGTGAAAGGGATGAGACAATCTCTATGTATCTAACCAATCCCATCACATGCAGGGATGAGCTTGAAAGTGTAGGGGTTGTGACATCGGATGAGGATATGGTGAGTCTAGCACTCTTTGGCCTCCTAAGAGCTGGCATAGCTACCGGGACTCGGCGAATGAAAGGGAGAAACTGCCAGATTGGGAATGACTATGGTCGTATTCGATGCAGGAGGAGATCAAACGAAGCACCAGAGACTGTTCTTCATCCATGCATGATGAGGAGAACTGTGCCTTAGCGAGTAAGGCGAAGAAGGGGAAGGAGAATGTTTCTCTTTCAGACCCAGTTCTTTCAACGATGGGAAGAAGGTTGACAAATCGAAAGTGTGATGCTTTCATTGTCATGAGGTGGGCCATTATGCTGCAAATTGTCCACAGAGGAAATCCAAGAAGGGATCTAGGGAAGGATCTGAAGGTGAGGCACTTGCTTCACAGTTTGAGTTGGATTTCACACTCTTCGCATGCATGGTTTCATCCATGGTGGGAAGTGGTTGGTTTCTTGACAGTGGAGCTTCTTTCCACATGATCTACGAAAAAATTTTGTTTAGTACTTTGGAGGAGAAAGATGTCCAGATACTCTTAGCGATGGGTAATGATGAGAAATATAGTGTCTCAGGTGTAGGCACGGTTACTTTTTAGAGGGAGAATGGATCTTGCCTTACCTTGACCAATGTCAAGTATGTCCCAGGAATGAAGAGAAACTTGGTGTCGATCATGATGCTAGAAGACAGAGGCTATGATGTAGTCTTCAGTAAGGGAAAGGTTTTCCTTAGACACATCATCACTAGACAGGGGAGGTAGATTGGTTCATGGGTCAAGAACCTGTAGGCTCTTGAGGTTCAAGATGCATGCAAAGTCTTGAGTAGTAAGGCAACTGATGGAGACTTGGTGGTTGAGAAGGAGGGTATATTACCTCTCAACATGGAGAACTAGAAGAAGTCTCAGACGATTGTGGAGGAGCCACGATTGGTGCAGCAGCTTCAGGAGGTTGTGGAGCAGCTACAACAGGGGACGCTGAGTGGAGATCAAGTAGAGACATATACTCATGCAGAGACCTCTAATAGGGAGAAACTTCGAGCCAGGTGGGCTAAGGGATCACATGCAGCCATACCTCCAGGTAGGAGGTGGGGCGATATAGAGCAATCGTCCCAAAGAGGAGCAGGATCCTTGAGGTACCCAACCTGTTGGATGAGACCTTGCTATAGGAGTCCTAATGTGGAGTAGTAGGAACTGACTAATTAGGTAGAGACAGATGTGGATGGAGCGGCAGTGAGACCAATAGTGCAGGGAATCCCAATATAGCACATAGCTAGCAGGTTGCAGCAATGCAAGAGGCTCAAGTGTTTTGCACAGTGCTAGGTGACACATAAAGGTGTGCAATGGTGCGAAATGCATGGAGATGTTGCAATAGCACAGATGTCAGAGACGTAGCACTTGTCAGCAGCAGGTAGAGCTTCAGCATCAGAGTATGTTCCTAGCCCAATAGAGTGGTCAGTTAGGAGTGTTGTTGTTCTAAGTGTTGTTGGAGAAAGTGGGCCAGGTAGATGTGTTACATGCAGAACATTCCAGAGTTACCGGATCGAGTTCGAGAGGAAGCCTTTCTTGTTGGGAGGGAGTGTTGAAAAATGTGAAACAAAAAATGCTATATTTAGAAAGTGCTAAAAATAGCATGTCTAAAAATAGAAGTTTGGCCAGTGAGGTCATTGGCCACATTGGGTGAGAGGTGAAACTGCTAAAAATGGCATTTCTAGGTCCCTTCCTATTTATAGAAGTCCCTAGTCTATCTATAGGAAGTAAAATTAATTTTGGTCTTAACAGCAGTTGGAATATTAATTAATTAATTTAGTTGAGTTAATTAGTTAAGGAAATTTGAATTTGAAGTCTTTTTGTGCATGCACATTAGTTGTCCCACTGATTGAGGAATTTATCCTTAATTTCCTCCATTGATTGAGGGAATAAGTATGAGTTCTATAATGAGAGAATCAGTTGACTTAGTTCTAACTAGTCAATTCCAGTTAGATTATTTTAACAAGTTGTTGAAATAATAAAATATAGTTTGTCAACGCTTGCATGCATGTGACAACTATTATTTTAGATAAGTGAGAATTCACTCATGGATAATTGTTGCATGTCAGTTCTGTCAGAGACCCAGTTGAGATCAGATGTGGGATAGTATACTATTAGATGCTTAACTATTTATAGTAAGTATTTTTTGCATGGTTGAGGAACTAGTGTCCTCAAGGACTGCGTAGTTGGACCATTAGTTAACTTGGTATGTTTGGAATTAATTGCATATGATTTTTCTATTATTTCCTAAGAAAACTGTGTAAGGAAATAGGGATTGGACCATAGGTAAAGCCTTTGTATACAGGGCTTGGTTGGTTCTTGATATATATCTTCGTATCTTCATAGTTCATTGAGAATTGGATAGCTTAGAGAGCTAATTCTTTTTGTATTGTGAAGAGGATTTCCACTTGATTGATAATACATGGTTGGGGTTTTATGTTGGTTCTTTCCCTTGGATATATCTTGTGTTATGTGTGATTATTTCTCTTGATCAGTTATGCATGTTTCTACTTGATGTTTCTCATGAACTTGATTATGCTTCCACTTAATGTTTTGTAGAAGTAGAACAAGTATTATGCTTTAGGAAACTGCATATATCGGTTTGTTCTACAGGTGAAATTTCTACAATGTTAAAGGGCATACTCGTCTACATGTTATAAGGAGCCATTGAATAGGTCAACCATGATGGTGGAATTTCAAACTTAGGAAAAAAAAAAAAAGGATTGATAAGGAGATTTCCCTACCCCTTTCTCCTCTTGCTACATAATATTCATAACCTCAGCATAAACAATTTTCTTATGTACATGAGCAGAGTATGAGAATATTTTATTTAGTAGCATGAATTATTAGAATGTGCTAAGGTTGCTATATGAATTCATATGCATTAGTAAGCATGCTAAAGCATGTGAAGCATTGTGTGAAAGTGTTCTTGCATAATGGTTGAGGATGGTCTATTTCATTATGTAAAATGAATGTGGTCTAATGCTTAAAATTGCTATTGGTTTAACTATGAATCTAAGAGGAATTGGGATGTGATGATGTTTTTGTCATAAGGATCAATCCTGTGAGGAAGGATGAACGAAAGTGTTCCCTATTGGTGGATGGATGAAGGATTTAAGTGAGAGCTCCTATTGGAATCAACGGGTCATATTTCTAATGAGTTTATGGTACTACAACATAATATGGTTGTCCTCATGAGGATGGACTAAGGACAAGGAAGATTTGATTATAAGGTTGGTTAACCAAAAACCCATCAGGTACATCAAAGCCATTGGTGGCAGTCATGTAGCTATATATTTCATAATGGTTAGATTAGAATTCCTTCACTTATAATTGGTATCATAAGATGGGAATGATCATTGTTTGAATGCATTATGGAATTCTTGGAATGATTCTGATGCAAATAAATAAAGAAATTATATCTTAATTTCAATTTATTAATCAATTGGAAGTGATTGAATTACTATGTATATAATAATTTTGAGATCACTTGAAGGGATGTTATAAATCTTGCAATGAATTTTTTTATGTATGAACACTTACCACTATTTTGATGATTGAAAGTACAAATTGTAGCTGGAATGTACTCGATTATGATAATGAAGGCTGATTACTACCATATGCAAGAGTCAAACATCATTAGAAGAATGTCATATTCATGAAATATGATTCCTACCTAAAGCAAGTTTGGGATATAATAGAAAAAGGAAGAATATTTGATTTTAATTATTATGATCAATCTCATGGGATTTGTATGTTTGTAATACGGGTGAGATGGAGAACTATCTAGGAATGGTAGATGATGGTTGTGAAGTTGAAAACTATATGGTCAAGGCCATTATGATTATATTGGAACCCTATGATATGCATTGATCACTATGAGTCATCTTATGAAAAATGTGTTGTACTATTTAGAGGAAGCCGAAGGGATGCCTTGGTTATAAGATTCCATGAGTCTTGAGACTCTTGTTGTGTGAGAAATCCTTGGAAAGGAATGGATTTCCTGAGGGACTGGAGAGGTAGAGAAGGGGATAACTCCAATTGGAAGGTGAGGATTGGAAGGAAAAGACTTGAATGAATTGGTTTTCAATGATTCGTGTACATACACATTGGGATCATGAGCGTATTGGGTGTGTCCAAGAAAAAATGAGTTGAAATTGTTCCCTATGGAAACATTATGAAGTAACAAACAATCATCTAGGACTATGCTAGAATGTCAGACCATGAAAAAATGAATGGAATTGCTCAAAGTAGAAACTAAGGGCATGGAAAATGAAATGGAGGAGGCATTTCCTTCATTATTTCAAGGTTTTCAAATGTATTGTAACACCAAGGAAATTGTTAAAACTTAAGGGTGAAAGTAATGTGATACACTATATGAAAATATTTTGTTATGGTTTGTTATTAGTTGTTTAAAGAACATGGTTAACTATGTAAATATGGTTAAATAACAATGTTAACTTCTACATATTCCCACTATGCTCCAGATAGGCCCCAGTGAAGTCTTACATGCTTTCATAGCCATGGCGTGCCAACATGCTTGTTGTCATTCTGGAGGAGGAGGTCAAGTAGGTTTGAGTGGTTCCATATCCCAACTAAAATAAAATTCTTCAGCTGATAGCGTTTATGAGCAAACCACTCTTGATATTTGGGAGGAAATTCAACTAGTTAAAGTAGAAATTTAGAAAAAAAAGATAAGGGACTTTGGACTTAAATGTTATGACAAGTATTATCCATTGTTTCCTGATATTAGTGACTCCTGGAGATGACAAAACCATTATATCAATATAGTGCACCCTTATTGGCATGCAAAGCTCTTGGTGGGTAAGATCCTTGTGGATAAAAGACAAATCTAGATGAACCTCACTCAAAGATTGGATGAGCTCAAGGATATCATGTTGGACATGGAATGAAGACTAGAAAGGCTAGAGATGGGATCACTACCCATCTCTCCAACTCCACCATTCAAGTTCAAGGAACAACCCATCAACCTAGACACCTCATTGTCTTTGTGATGCTTAGGCTTCTTCTCTCTCATGGTTTTATCCATTAGATTTATGTGTCTACCCACTAAGGTTCTTGGAACATTATTTTCAGAGTTTATGTTTAGTTTTCCTAGATTGTGGTGTTGGACTCCCAAGAATTCAAATGCCGCATTTTTTTTTTGTTAGCTTCCCCATTGTGGGGAAACATTTTTATTTTGAACTTTCAAGGCTCAAACTCCCAACTATGTTTCAATTATGTTGTCATAGACATCCTATTATTCTGTATTTGGTTTGGTTTCTCGTATGGTAAATTAGAGACACTAAAAATAATATATAAATTATAATTATTTGTAATTTCAATACAAAAATTAACTTATGAAAAATAATTCTATATTTTATATTTATAAAAATTAATTACTTTTGAAGAAAAAAAATTCCATATAAATAACAAATAAAATATTAGCATTTCTTAATAAAGTTAGAACATAGTGAAAAAAACAATTAACAAAAAAACGTTTTAAATTTATACTCCTAAATTTAAAACAAAATAAATTTTAAAATTATAAATATTAAAATATTTTATCTAAATAAATTTTAAAATTATAAATATTAAAATATTTTATCTAATTCATAATAGAGAGTATTTCTTATTTTATGATAATTATTTCTTTATATTTTTAAATGTTTATATATAAATAGATATATATTAAATTAATTATATTATAATAATTTTTATTTTTATAATAAAATAATAATAATTTTATGTTTTTTTTTAAATAAGTTTAATTTACAATTTAACGTTTTTTTAAATAATATAATAATTAATTTTATTTTATTTTAAAATAAGAATAATCATTATTGCTATTTAAAAATAATAAATAAACACAAACACTCGGGGAAAAAATAAAAAAATGCCACTTTTTGAATTTTAAGTGAATCTCTTTGACACTTTAACCCTAAAATCTTTCGATAAATATATTTATTAATAAAATAAGATATTCCACATTTCTAATTATAATTACTTTTCGAATTTTAACTAAACCTCTCCTAAATAATATTTAAAATTATAATAGTCTCTCTTGTGAGGAACACTAAAACTTAATTCTAAGAATTTAGGTAGGGATAAAACTTCATTACCAAACCTAAATACACCCCAATCAACTCCAAATAGGATACCAGCAACATCATCACAGATTTGTGAACATCCCTGACTACTCCCATACTTCACTTTTGAGATATTTGGAAAAGCAATTTTTTGAATTTATGAATATATACTCTCTAAATGAAGTGTGAATATGGATTGACATTTTAATGACCATCTTCGTAGATTCAATATGCTGCTTTTACGTCTTTTAACAACTATATAAATTTTCAGAGAGAAAAAAGCACGATAGTATTATATAACTGCCAAAATATTACATGATAGTTGAGAAATGGTCACGACTAATCTGATAATAATAGACTCCAGATAGGTTTGTTCCAAAAATTCCCAATGTGTTAAATAGATAGATATAAGACAAAATTATACATAATCATTGAAATACATCAACGACAATAGGAAGATAGAGGAGATAGTACCACATCATCAAAATTCCGGATAAATATAAGATCGATTTATCCATCTGCAGGACTAACAGTGGCAGATATAAAAACACAGAATTATAGAAAACAGGAAAAACATACCTGGGAGTCTGAATGAAAATAAGCTAAGAACCAGGGAGAGAGAATTCCTGAATGTGAAATCTTTCTGCTTCAAATATTACCTCCATATTCCAGATGCCTGGTTGAGAAAGTAGACCCTTCTTGGATAAAATATCGGCTTGGACATTCTGCGATCTGTAGATATGACGGATAGAGTAGCCCTTCATTTCTCTCCACAAGGTCATGATCCTATTCATCCAACTGTCAAGATGTTGTTTTTTAATATGGTGCTTCTTAGTGACATGCTCAATAATTACTCTGAAGTCACCATAAATTTGAAGAGTTTGAATATTTAGAAAATGACATATGGATAATAGACCAACTAGTGCCATAGCCTCAGCTTTTATATTGGTGCCCATTCCACCGTTCCAACATATTTTATATTGCAAATGATATTCCATAATGATATGAATGTCGCATCCAAAAATATGATTTTGAGTTGCCCCGTCAAAAAATGTTCTTGGAAATAGCGTATGATCTGGAGAAAAATCTGTTTGATTTGACCTATAACCCTGAGAAGATTTTGCCGGGATAGAGTCAATGGAGGATACAATATTATCGAAAACTACAATGAAGGGGTCCTTTCTTTCCTGAAATATGATATGATTCCACCACTTTTATATAAACCAGAGGATAAAAATGATGATAGGCCTCCATGACGTTTTTTGACAGCGCCACCAAAGAAAGGCATCTATTATAGAGGCATGAGAAATATAGGGGAAACCAAAATGTGCAGCAAGGTCACACCAAAGTTGCTGAGATAAATGACATTGAAAAAACATGTGGAAATTGTTTTCATCAGCTGATTTACATGCATAACAATATCCAAGACCATACCAACTTCTCTTTTGTAAATTATCCCATGTCAAATTTTTGTTATGGAATACCAACCATGAGAATAAGATGGTTTTTTGAGGACAACCAGACTTCCAATAGATAACTGGAAAAATTAGATGAGATTGATCACATTTCATACTGATAAGGTTTATATAGGTATCCTTAACATTGAAAGGCTCCTTTGCACTTTTGCCATTCCAAATGAGGACATCATCATCCAACATGCGGCAGAAACCACAGTTTCTCAAACAACTCATAACCTGCATCCACTGTTGTGCCATATCATTCGACATACCCATATATGAGGAATCCTTCCAAATTGGAATAGGGCCCTGCCATGCTGCAATAAGCTTATTCCATGTAAAGAAACCCTTTCTATGAAAGAAATTTATAAGACTCTTAGATATATCAATGTTATCTCCACCTCCCATGATCGGATCAATGCCAATAAGGATCTTATTCCCAGTTTGAAAGCTCCAGACCAATTTTTTTAAGAAAAAAGCTTCGACCTTACAAAAAATAATCTAGATAGTAGATCCGTATGACACCCCAATATAAACCAGTAAGTGATGTCTTTGTTTGCCATATATTTTTTTCTTTATAGTCATGCTCCATGGCCCATCCCCAAATACACCCCTCCAAAGAGACTTGCAAATTAATGCCTTGCCGAAAGTCCTCAGGTCGAGAATACCCCAACCTCCTAACTTCTTTGGTAAGGAAATATCAGATAATTTAGTTAAATGATATTTCCTTTTCTCCGATTGACCACCCCAAATAAAATTTGCAGTAAGTCTGTTCATCATATGGATGATGCTCGCAGGGATATAGAATAGATGAGCCCAGTATACAGCCAATTGAACCAACACTGATTGAGCTAGCACAACTCTACCTGCCATGGAGAGACATTTATATTCCCACCCAGAAATCCTTTTATAATATCTGTCCAGAATCCAGAGCCAATCTGATTTTGAATAATCCCATAGCTTTTAATTGGAACCCAAGATATTTCATCCCATCTTTGATGGATTTCGCTTCAATCCCATATAGAGAAGTTAAAAATTCAATAAGATCCATGTTAGCATCATTATGATAAAAGGATGATTTGGATTCATTAATATGCAAACCTGTAGCTTTTTGAAACCGAACCAATATGTCATGGAGACATATCCAAGTAAGTTTGCATAGCATGCCAAAAATAAGGATGTCATCCACAAATAAATTGTGGGATATAAAGTTGTTCCTGCATATCTTTAGGGGAAGACAACAACCTTCCAGGACCACCTTATTGATACGAAGACTTAATACGTCCATGGCCAATATGAATAATAATGGAGATAAAGAACATCCTAGCGAAGTCCTCTAGCAGCCGAGAAATAAGAGGATGGCAAACCATTTATAATGACAGCATAATTAACATTTTCCACGCATGCCATGATCCAGCTAATCATATTGGAATTTAAACCAATTTTTGCAAGGAGGCACCTTGTGAAACCCCAGTCAAGATTGTCATAAGCCTTTCGAAGATCAATATTTAGGATGACAGCTTCACTTTTATTTCTATGCATAGAGAATAGACCTTACTGTGTATTTGCAACAGCATCCAAAATATTCCTTCCTTTAAGAAACCCATGTTGGTCCTTGGATAAAAATCTGGAGAGTGTCCTTAATTCTCCCAGCAATGATTTTTGAGATAATTTTAAAAGAAATATTGCATAGAGATATAGGCCTAAATTCCTGGAAGGAGGATGCATCCGGATTTTTTGGAATGAGAGTAATCAAAGTAGATGATATAAGATGATGAATATTACCTGATATTCAAGATTCCTCAATCATCCGCAACAAGTCTGTTTTAATGAGGTCAAAGAAATGAATAAAAAATTCAATCGTCCACCCATCCGGGCCTGGACTCTTGTCTTTTTCAAAGGATTTCATGACCCCCAACAGTTCCTCTTCTGTTACTTGCTGGAAAAGGGATTCATTTTGAACTTCATCAAACATTTGAGGATACAGGTCAATCCCCCAGATAATGTCCTCAATCCTACCATCTCCGGATCTTCTATATTGATTTTCAAAATATTTGACCGCCTCATTAGAGATGTCTTGTTGCGAGTGAAGAAAGCCTCCCTCCCCATCATTTATCTTCCAAATAGTGTTTTTTTCACGTCTAGAATTTGCAAATCTGTGAAAAAATTTCGTGTTCCTATCTCCTTCTTTAAGCCAAATGGCACGGCTTTTCAGCCTCCATGAGGCTTCTTCCAAATCCAGAATCTTCTGTTTTTTCCTCTCTAGATCTTTAATATAACATCGCAATTGAAATGGAAGAGAATGTGCAACAAATACACTAGATATCGTGTCTAGTTCCTTTTGTATTTCCCGAAGTTCTTTCCAATTTTCCTGTCTTTTCCTATATTTCCAATCCTTGACAATCTTTCTGATAGAAGATAGTTTATCAATGAAAGACATAGTAGGAGACATATTGTCAAGAGGAGGGGAACATTCTAGGATCTTTTTATGAGCTCATTAAAATCAGGATCCTCTAACCAGGTCCTGTTAAATTTGAAAGGATATCCTTTCCTAATACCCTGCTCCTTCCATCTAAGAGATATTGGCCTATGATCCGATATGAAACAATTTTCAATGAAAGACTTTGGCATGCCAAAATGGTCAATGATGCCAACATGTAATATAAATCTATCTAATCTTTTAGCTATGTAGGCCCCGTCTATTCTACCATTATCCCAAGTAGGTTGCATCCGGGATGGGCATATATCAATAAGGTTTCGGCACATCATCTCATTTTTTATACGATCAGCAAGTGAGTCTTTTCTCCTACCATTTCCCCATACTTCTTCAGAATTTAAAGTAATATTCAAGTCCCCTGCAATCATCAAAGAATCTATGTCAAATAATTCAGATGACAATAATTTATCCCAAAAGGGAAGCCTGTCCTTGCATGGGCCATAAATATTCAGAATTTTGATGGGGTCATCATATCCCTTGAAAAGAGCAGAGATGAGAATACTAGCAAACATTTAGATTCCCTGGCTTTAATCCAATCCGGGTCCCATAGAACCGCCAATCCCCCAGACAAACCATTCACCTCAAAAGCAACAATATGCCACGAAGGAAACATTCTTCTAAAATAGGCAATAGAGTTAGGTGTATTATGCATAGTCTCTTGAATAAGGATAATTTTAGGATGGGTTGAGTGAAAAAGATTTTTAAGGGCCAGGAATTTATGGTCTGCCCTAAGACCTGTGATATTCATGGAGAGAATGCAAGTCATGATGGAATATGCTCGGGCTTTCTTGCTCTAAGAGGCCCGTTTTTAGCTAGATCAATAATGGGAACATCAATAAGAGAAAGGTCATGGATCACAATGCCGGATGAGTTTATCCTACCCCGAAAATGTCTGCTACCCCTGTTATTTTTCCTCCGCATAGTAATATTCCTTGTAGAGTTAGGACTGATATGAGGAGAAATTGACTTCCCAGGTTTGTGAATCGTAAGCGGACGAAGTTCAAGAGATTTTTTACTCAGAAGGTAATCAAGGTCACTACCCACTGAATTGATAGGGGAGGAAACAGGGGAGTTAAGGGGGGTGACAGATACGCATGGCTCTTTCCCTTTATCAGATTTATGTTTAGGGGAAGGGGAGGAAGATGGAATATATGTAACATGGGAGGCCGAGGGAAGATCATGAAAGGGATGGGGGATGGGATTTGGGGGGGGGGGGCAGTTACTTTATCTACAGGAGGCTCAGGGGGGTGCTTGCATATATAGTTATATATATTCTAACAAATAGGGGAAGACAAACTTCTTGAGATCCTGGGTAAATTGCTATGTGGCAGAGTATTCATATTAGAGGGGAATCCTGAAAAGTCATCCTTGTTGAGGAGAGATGGATTACGAAGAATATTTTCAGCATGAGGATTCTCATTAGGGAGGCTTCCCGAGGCTGCAAGAGAAATACCTATAGGAGATGATATATGATACATTCCTGAGAACGGAGACCCTTTCTTTCTATCAAAAAAAGAATTTGATTTCTCCTGCTTCTGTCTGCCATGGAAATTATGACGATGACGACGAGGGAATTTTTTTATTAAATGGCCTATTTGATGGAAAGATGAAAATATGAAAGGGACCCCCCAAAAATCAAGTCTCTGATTGATGCTTAAATTACCCCATGATAATTCTATGTGATCAGGAAAACCACCTCTATATGCTTTTTCTATAAGAATCCATGCCACACGTTTATCTTTCTCCCCGAGGCATTTAGGGTCCACATAAATACATTTCCAAATCGCATTACCAATCTCAGTAATAGTTTCCTTAGACTAAAGTTCAATAGGAAGCCTAAGAAGCTTGAGCCATATTAAGTTGTTGGATGGGGTGTTCCGCAAAGGATTGTAGCTAATATACCATTTGTGAAGCGCAAGGAAACTTTTTCCATGGACCCATGGAAGTTTCAGAATGATTTCCAGATCTTTCGCACTCATGAAGTGAAAGTTGTACCAATCTTTCATGAGTTTTGCAATTTGAGGAACATAACCCAGTAAAGGTTTCCACTGAAAACCAAGCCTTATCTTGAAGACTAGCTATGCGATCTGAGAGGAAGACACTGTCAAGGTTTATAGCAGAAGGTGGTGGGATAGTTTTAACAGGGCGATGACTAATTTTATGATGCAAGGATGGGTTAGCACTTTTTAATTCTTGTTGCATGGGAGTATACTAGTCATTATTCGCTCATTTGTTCTATCTAGCAGGTCACTGACACCTTCCCCACATTCTGGTAAAGAGGGAAAGACATATTCCTCAGCCAGTGTGGACTGCGAATCACAAGAAGGGATAGCATTCTTGTGGCGAGCCTCGGCCAAAATAGTAGCACGTACCATTGCAGATGTGGCCAATGCATCCGATAATGGGTCCATAATGACCAAAGAGGAAATGGTACAAAAAATCTGCACCCAAACTCAGGTAGTATGACATGAAATCCAACACTAATATTCACAATATTTAATCATTAATAGAAACTAACAAACTATGAACATTCCTATGAGGGGATGATGCAGCCAAGAAAGGCTAGAGAAGGTTCATGTAAGATGAGGTCTGACCGATGAAGCCTCGAGAACTCAAAAGTCACACTTTTCAAGAAAAGTCTAGGTGAAAAGGACTAGAAATGTTAGGAAGTAAATGATAAATGACGACAGCATTAGGTAGGTAAGGCAAAATTCTGAAAATTCAAAAATTTAGTGGCTACTGTTGACATATATTTTGGCAGATCCCATCACAAAAAAACATTCCCCGATGAACCCGAAAATCAAGGGACCAAGCCTTTTTGGAAAATTTGATCTCGAAAAAAGTATCCGAGAAATCGAGGTTTTCGGGCCTGGTAAAACCAGTGACATAAGAGAGAGGACTACAGGTTTGAAAGTGCCAAAGACTAGCACAAAATAGTAAAAAACCTTATGAAAAAGCAAGGATGTTTAGACAGTAATATATACACCCCTTACAAGTGCACCACCAGTAACCCAATCTAAATCTAAAGTCAATGCATGGTTTAGAGATGATGCAAATATCAGATGGTCTGATAGTAAATTTACTGGGAAGGTTTGAAAGGAAAGCTATAAGACCTTCCAGGAGTCTATAAAAATATAAGGACAAAATTTGCCAGAACTCACTCTGAAATCATCAACTTATGCAATAGAGTAGGAATATATATTAACCAGTTCTCAAAAAAACATAAGAGAAAAAATACAAACTCCTAAAGCTCCAATAAGATAGATTTTCAACTATGTCAGAGACATATTTTCTAAAAATATAACCGAAATATTTAATAGGGATACTAAAGTATCTTTATCAAAATAGATATGATAACAGAGTTAACTTCATACCTCCTTTAATGTAAATACGTGTCTGCAGCCGAGCCTCCCTGAGAAAATTTGAAACAACCTTTTCCATCAGATGCATTCCATGCCAAGGTCCAAAACCCAGGTAACGAACATGACGAAAGTATATACTAGCAGATAGTATCTGTTGCAGGGACAATGGAAAGTACAGAGCGAGGGAGTAAATGGAGATAATTGAAAATGAGTGACAATGCCAGGATGCCACTCGTCAAAATATGACCCTATTTAATGATATAGTATCAGGTGCAGGGACAAAAGAAAAACTAGAGCGAGAGAGTAAAAGGAGAAAATGGATAATGTGACACAGAAGCAATAATGATCGAGATATCCGCTGAAGGTCGAAAACTCGGCCAAAATCCAACCCATTAGAGCAACCTACTATTTAGAGAGAGGCAGTAAGGATGGATACTATACGTCCACTAAAACAAAAGATGTTTGCATGTGAGACAGGTTCCGAACATGCAAGGTAAAGCAAGACCAGGACATAAGATGACAGATGTGAATCGAGAGTGAAAGATGTGTGGTCTTAATACACATTGAGAAGACAACAGTTGTCGTCTATTGCGTGGATCTCTCTTACCTGCCAACGCCAAATCCTGTAACAATGACAGTGCTCAAAGCGGTCCATCAACCCACCTGCTCATACATAAAACAACAGGTGTCGCTTCACAACTCGGCTCATGGAATGCTTAAACGCTTGTCCGCATTCCTTGAGTATCCTTTTATTAGAGCTCTCTTTCTCATTCTCATAAACTGGTTTTTTTAGGTGCTAGGTTCCTAGGTGAGTTTTTAACAACTATATAATTTAGTTTCACATAAATTTTAAAAATTTATTTTTTCTTTTTTGGAAAAATCCACACCCACTCTATCATGCCCCTACACCTGCGGTAGTCTTTCAACCACTTATATCAAGGTGCGGCACTACCAACCGTTTTCTTTTCACCAATACTTACGATTGTAGATTACGCCTAACCACTTATCCTACTTAGTTTGTGTTTTGCAACCAAGTATTATTAATGTTTCCTTTATACAAGTGAAAGCCCATAACATTCACATAAACAACGTTATACAAGAGAAATGCACAACAGTATGAAGGGAAGGGCAACTCCCTGCAATATGAGTCTGCCCGAATCAATATATTATGCAATCTTCACTTTTACAAAGTACAAGTTAAATCTTGGGAAACCCCAAATTTACACTTAGCCGATTTTCAACTTCGGCAAACTTGGTTTCCCAGCTCGTCAGTACCTCCACACGGTCGTCGCATGACTCACCAACCCTTTGTTCACCTTGTCGCATGATCGTCTTGTTTGCCCAACTTGGGCGTGCCTCGTCGTAACCAAGTTGCCACACACGGGCACCTCTGCGCGAGTCACACCTCCGTTCACAATCTCAACACTTCATATCGGCAGGCGACTTCACCAAGTCTCCACTGTTTACCCTTGCACGATGGGCGGGCACTCACTCGAGCTACCCAAGAACCCATGCCAAGTCGTCGCACAAACTGGGCACCCATGCCTTCGTTCAACCTTCGGGCGCTCCATCGCACAACTGGGCGTCCACACCCGTGCACGCCCTACTCTTCAACCGGTGGGTGCTCCTCCACCCGTGCCCTCACCCAAACCAAGACAATGTGTTTCCCTTGTGTAGCCTCGCCCAAGGTTGGGCGCATCACCATGCTACGATTTCCCTTTATTTGCTGTGGCTACCTTTCATATCATGCACTTCTCCTTTGTTGGATGAGTGAAGATCGAATGATGCAAATGCCTTCAACGTGTGTTTGTTTATATGAGTGGCAAGGCGAGGTCGTGGCTACCCAGCCGACCCACCCACACCCTCATATCTATTGCGAACACTTCTAAAACGTGAGTCGGCCTTCATTCCAAATGCCCACAAGTCAAGTCGGCCTTGCTACGTTTGTTGGTCAGCTCGTGGGTGCTCCTCCATGCTCCCACACATATATAAACTCCTTGCTCCCCTCCTACGCAAGTATTATAACATAACACCTTCGCACACTAAGTCTGAGCTCGTTCAGGTCATACTTCAAGCCGGGAGCATTCGTCAAGGACTGCAGGTCCTTACATCCTCCTCCACCTAAAGTCGTTGTCGTCCTCGACAACATATCATCCTGGTAACCATCCACCAAGATCATCAACAACTGTCTCACCCATGATGTCAACTCCTTCAAATACTGTAATCATCTCTGCAACATATGTAGAACCACCATCTCCATCATGTCTCATCCCGGTAACCTTCTGTCACCAAGATCACCACACCAAGGTATACACCTCATCAGTATGTCATACATCGGAAATCATCTCAATCCATGATCATCGACCATCTCGTTGCAATCTCCACATGCCGCTCCCCATCGTGGAAGGCTGGCCCTTCCATCCAAGCTACATTCTTCCTGCAACCTCTCACGTCAACCCCATCATGTGTCGTTCTCATGTGAACTGCTGCCATGATACTTCAACATAATGCTAACACATCTCTGCACACTTCGTGACCCCATGTCTGAACTATTTGGGTAGCTAATCCAATCGTCATGCTTAAACCATGAGAGTGAACATCCTCATGCCACCATCAGTTGTTTCTCAAAACATCCCGTCACATCCTTAACTCGATCAAGAATCCATCTCCATACAAGTGTAAGACATGCTCATGTCCATGAAGTAGTCCTCATCTCATCTGCAACATACTATCCATGATGTCTAGTACTAATGTGCTACATGAAATTAGCCACATCTACCCCAACATCATCCATCTGCAAAACATCCATCTCCTCAAAGTGAAGAGATCATCTCATCAACCTGACTCTCGATGTGCCACATCCAGGTCCATGAAGCAACCTCCATCATATCTGCAATGTGCCATCCCTCAAGTCTACCATAGAAACAAGTATACACCTGTCTCATCTATCCATGTGCTGCCCATGATCATAGATCAATCAGCCCCCATGTGTCAAAAGTGGTTAAGTCTCAGCTCAACCCATGCCCAAGTGTTGCCACCAAGGCATCATCATCATCGTAATTCCATCACTCCAAAGTGTCTCATATCGATCCTCCACATCAAGTCACTCTTTCAAGCAATTCCCATACATATACTCGAAAGTATGCACCCCATCCTGCATCAATGTCTTTGACCTCAGCTCCTCAATGCATTAGATCCTCCAAGTCCACCATATATGAAGTCTCTAAAAGTCACAACAATCTCATGTCATCATGAGCTCCATGAGTCATCTCCAACCATCATCTAGCAAGCATACAAGTCTCGGCCCAAAGGTCTCTGCATGATGCCTCAGCTCTCCATGTAGTAGGAATGCTCCATAGTCTGCACACAGCTGCATCCAAGTCCATGGCCTTGTTGTACAGGAGTGCACAACCTCTCCATCGGCTCATAAATAATAAGTACCCATGTCATATCACCAAATCCATCTGCACAACATCCCTGCCTTGGCACTCCTCATTGGATGCCCATAAGTGACATCTCTATAAGTGCTCCTGCATAATGTCCCTGCATAAGACTGCCATGCACCATGTCTCCAACCTAATGTCCGTGACTAACTTTCCCATGTAGTCCAAGTAGACCCATCACAACAATTGGTCATCCTCATCCAACTCTGCAATCTTACTGAGATCGATCACCCAACCATATCATCATCATCACGAGTCCCTTTCGTCATAGCTCCCCCACTAAAGGTCCCACCAAGACTTGCTCTTGGTCTCGGCCATGAGAAGTCCACCCAAGCATCATCGTACCTCAAGTGTGTGCCCTTCAATCTGTCCATGAGTCATGCTGGGCACTTAGCCAATTCTGCATGTGGCTAAAGCATGACCCAATCCTCCACAATGATCATCATGTTCCTCCCTTGTCACGAGCCTTTGTACCTTCTACCATAAGGTCACAAACAACCCCAACAAGTCATGCGGCAATCAACAATCCTTGCTTCTCCATACAAGGTCTCGTCATAGTCATCCATGGTAAGATCCCCCCTCACATCGGCAAACTGATTTTTCCCTTCCTTGCATATGGTCCATCTACCAAATGCTTAAGTGAAACACAAGTATCAATAGTACTTACATCATCATCATCATCATGAGGCTCCTCCATGTGAATATCCTCATCCATCCATGTCTGCAAACTGCATGATCCTGGTCCAACTTGATCAATCTCAAGTTCATCCTCCATCGTTGTCATATCTGCAACATCCTTAATCATCATGGCTTCCTCTTCCTTGTCAGCACAATCTGCAACTTCATCTTGCTCCATTGTCCAACCAAGTTGAAGAAGTTCATCTTCAACATTCTATTCCAAGACTTCAAGCTTCTCTCGAATATAAGGATACTCTTTTTTCATCCGCTTCAACCTCTATAAGGTAAGCAAGAGCCTCCTTTCGCATTCTTCCCAACCTGCCATCTTGTCATTCAGCTTGGCCCAAGCACAAATCTTCACCTCTGCTAAACCTATTTCACCATTACCCTGAATCACCCTGATATTCCACTTGTCACCTCCAAAACTTGAACTTCCTGCCAAGTCTTTGGTCTTCATAGAATTAACTCCTTGATTTTGTTTACCAAGTTTCCTGCAAAACCTAGATTAGCTCTGATACCACCTGTCACGCCCCTACACCTGCAGTAGTCTTTCAACCACTTATAGTGAGGTGCGGCACTACCAACTGTTTTCTTTTCACCAATACTTATGATTGTAGACTACGCCTAACCACTTATCCTACTTAGTTTGTGTTTTGCAACCAAGTATTATTAATGTTTCCTTTATACAAATGAAAGCCCATAACATTCACATAAACAACATTATACAAGAGAAATGCACAAAAGTATGAAGGGAGAGGCAACTCCATGCAATATGAGTCTTCCCGAATCAATATATTATACAATCTTCACTTTTACAAAGTACAAGTTAAATCTTGGGAAACCCTAAATTTACACTTAGCCAATTTTCAACTTCGGCAAACTCGGTTGCTCAGTTCGTTGGCACCTCTGCATAGTCGCCGCACGACTCACCAACCCTTTGTTCACCTTGTCGCACGATTGTGTTGTTTGCCCAACTTGGGCGAGCCTCGTCGTAACCAAGTCGCCACACACGAGCGCCTCTGCACGAGTCACACCTCCATTCACAATCTCAACACTTCATACTGGCAGGAAACTTCACCAAGTCTCTACCGTTTACCCTTGCACGATAGGCGGGCGCTCACTCGAGCTACCCAAGAACCCGTGTCAAGTTGTCGCACAAACCGGGCACCCACGCCTTTTTTCAATCATCGAGCACTCCATCGCACAACCGGGCACCCAGACCGTGCACACCCTACTCTTCGACTGGTGGGCGGTCCTCCACCCGCGCCCTCACCCAAGCCAAGACAATGTGTTTCCCTCATGTAGCCTCGCCTAAGGTTGGGCGCATCACCGTGCTATGACTTCCATTTATTCGTTGTGGCTACCTTTCACACCACACACTTCTCCTTTGTTGAATGAGTGAAGGTCGAATGATGAAAATGTCTTCAACGCGTGTTTGTTTATATGAGTGGCAGGGCGAGGTCGTGGCTACCGAAACAACCTACCCACGCCCTCATCTCTATTGCAAACACTTCTAAAACGTGAGTCGGCCTTCGTTCCAAATGCCCGCAAGTCAAGTCGGCATTGCTACGTTTGTTGGTTGGCCCATGGGTGCTCCTCCATGCTCCCACGCATATATAAACTCCTCGCTCTCCTCCTACGCACTTGTATTATAACATAACACCTTCGCACGCTAAGTCTAAACTCGTTCAGGTTGCACTTCAAACTGGGAGCACGCATCAAAGACTGCAGGTCCTTACACACTCCGTATGGAATTCGAGCCACATCTCCATTCCATTATCGCTCTGAACACTAGAGCTTTGTGAACATCCATGACCACTCCCATACTTCGACGTTTAAGATCTTTGTAAAAAGCATTTGTTTGACTTTATAACCATATTCTCTCTTAACTGAGCACGAAATGCACACTTCCAAAATATTTAAATGGAGTTGTCTATAATGCGACTTTTTGGAGATTCCGGTGACGGAATCCGGCGGAAGAAATTGAGGTTAAATCTTGATTTGTTGCAGTTAAAATGGTTTTTTAACTGTATATTTGGATTCAGCACCCTCGAAAACCCCTGGGACGCTTTCATTGTGTAGAAACTAGCTATCAAACTTCCGATTCCGATAAATTCCTGCCGGATTTCGACCGGAAAAACCCGCCGGAAAGACTTTCAAAAAGTCACGTTATAGACTATTTCTATTTAAATAGGGAATTAACTTTTTAATGGACATCTGCGTATAAAATTATATTTTCGGTATGCTCCTTTTATATCTTTTCACAAGTGTATAATTTAATTTTTAAATAATTTTGAATATTTGTGCTCCAAGATTGATGATATATATTAAATTATTTATTATATTATGAAAATCAATTTTATAAATTAATCATTATCTAAAAATATAAAATTTACCATCCAATCAAAATCAAAATAATATTACTGATTTAAAAGTTTATTGATACCTATAAATATAGATTTCGGTGAAATAATAAACCTTTAATGTGACATTTCTACAAGGATGTCGAAAATTAACACATCAACCTGATTTAAAACCCATGGTAAATCTAGGTGGATTTACTTCACACCTAGACCGCAACCCAACCGACTCTACGCAAATTTGATCATTCATCTTCCTTTCCGTCCCCTTAACCGGTACCAGATATGTCATATCCCTCGCGTAACTCATCATAACTAACAGTTTTGAATGGTTAGTCAGTTATGGAACTAATCCTTAAACTGCGGAACGGTTTTCTGGATGAGATCGAATATGGAAGGCTCCATTACGAAACTGGAAAAACGGATTCTGGAGGAGTTTTGTTTTAACCGCATTGGAAGGCAGATATGCGATGGTGGGGAAATACACAGTCGCATTGGAAGGCAGCGATGCCATGCGGGAATACACAGTCGCATTGGAAGGCAGCAATGCCATGTGGAAATACATAGTCGCATTGGAAGGCAGCGATGCCATGCGGGAATACACAGTCGCATTGGAAGGCAGCGATGCCATGCGGGAATACACAGTCTCACTGGAAGGTTTGAAAAGGCAAAAGGAGGAGGGGCATATTCACCAGCGGGAGTATTGACAAAGAAACTCGATTGATAGAGTTTGTGTCGCAGACTTCTATAGATTCAGCGTGTTAGCAGAAGAGAAATTCCTATAGGAAATAGAGGTATGGCCCTTGTATTTTGAATAATGTCTTTGCTTGACTCTATATAAAGGACATTATAATATTCACTGTCTTGGAAGTGCGGATTATTTCATGACAGTAGGAGAGGGCGAAGCTGTTTTTTTTATGTGCGCCTTACGGGGTTACAACTGTTAAAGAAATCTAATTTGTTCATGGCTCCAATCTGTTTGTAAAGTATCGGTGCCCAAACTAAAGTGTAATGGTTTCCAAGTACGTATTACTTCATTAAAAGCAGATGCATGGCCCTGATGACGGGAAGGGTAATGACATGCCTCTCAGCCGTATCTGCGCCACGAGGGTTTGGTGCATTGTTGCAGGGTAATGGCATGCCTCTGGGCGTCCTTTCTCTTCCACGCCTCGAACCATCTGCGTAAGCTCTATCAGGTACACGAAATTGGTTCGCACCGAATGCATGGCCCTCCTGTGGCTGCATTACTCCAGCACTCGGAGTCCGTTTGGCATACCTGCCCATGTGCCCACACAAACCGACGACTCCAGGGAGCTGTAATTTCCCTTGGAATTGATGGTGGTGAGAAGTCGTTGGTATACCAGGTACGCGTGGGTTGAACTTTGCAATGGAGAATGGATCATAAGGCATGAATACATATCCCTTTCGAACCATGGACCTGAGCATGCGCTATGGCGATGAGGTTGTCGAAGAATAGAAAGATAAGTTGACCTTGTGTGATATTCTTTATTTATGTGCAGCGAGAGAATGTTTAAATTACATGTTTTCTCAGTAGAAAATTTGTTGATGTATGCAGATAGAAAAGATTATTTGATATATTTTCTTGGTGGGGAAAACCTATGATAATGCATGCACTGAAGGAATTATTATTATGGCTGCTATTTATTTTGGAAAATAGGAATCTGGTTTTGATTCTATTCTCAGTTTTACATGAGCTAATGAGTTAGAACTCTCTTGAAAAGAGTTATACATTAGTAAACATTGTGGGTATATATGCTAGTTTAATAGTAAGTCATGCTTGCTTATGCATATGAGACGATGCTAAAGAATCTATTTCAGACATTGTTTATTGATTCTTTAATAATGTAACTAATCTTGTTGCCAAGATTGTTGATGACTGCATTGACAGTAGATGTTGATTATTGTTTGAATATTATTGTAACTAATCTTGTTGTCAAGATTGTTGATGACTGCATTGACAGGAAACGATGGCAGATGGTGCCAAGGAAAGTGATGTTTAACATTATGGCAGAAAAAAAAGATTATTCGTTCATGCAGATGAGTTCAAGCTGCAGTATTGTCCATTGCTAGAACAATTAGGCCACAAGGAATGTTGCATGTGGCGGTATGTAAATAAAAAGATTACATGTAAGCTGTATTAGCTTTTAGCTAGTTATGTGATAGCTTAACGATAATTCATTGTAAAGATTTTAATACAATGGTTAAGAGATGGAATCCCTTTAAGCCATTGAGTGAGGGGTGAAAACCCTCACGAGCGTTTAATAAGAAGATTAAACATTTGCCGGTTTTCACCCTACGGGGTTTCCAGGGTATATCCGTGTTCAATGGTGTGATTGATGTGATTGCCTTTTTGTGTCAGACGGATGATGTTGAATCCTTGATGTTGATGGATCTTTATTAGATTACATGATTATCTAATATGGTTAAGGATATCAAGAAATGGATGCATGGATTCATGAGACAGTTTTATGTTATTACAGTGATGGTTAAAGATTACGCAATGCTTATGAAACTTACTGTCTTTGATGGCAATTTACTTGATGCACCAATGAATATTATATTTAATGGTTGATAATGATTGAGGAGTTGTGAATTGGTTAATTACTTGTGGTAATTTGTACAAAAAATTCTAAATCCCTACTTTTACCTGCGAGGTTACCGGGGTATGTTACAAGTGGTATCAGAGCTAAAGGTTGCAATACTGGCGCCTTTGGGAATTGGTAAGCGGAAAGGATATTGAAGTACGCCATTAGTAGGCATTAACTCAGGTATGAGTTTAATCATTCGCATATTCATTTATGACGTACACTACTTTTGGCATGATGGGTGTGATTCATGTTTATAACTTCCTTGAGAAATAAGTGATAAGTTGTTGCATAATTACATTCATAACATTGGATTCCTGATGAGGAAAAGACAATGAAAACTTTTGTCGCACTTAAGAACAATATTGAGTACTCATTACACTTAAGAATGATATTGAACACTCATTGACGAAAGTGACAATCAACTACCAAGTTTGATTTGCAAATATGGCAATAACAATGATGTATTTAATGAACAAAATTGAAGTTACAATGAATGAGCAAATGCATGAATATTAATTGGGGAAACATCCTTGAATAGAATGAAAATTTGTTTTAAAAAGGACATTAGAAGAACCCCTTTAGATACTGAAAACATGCAATGAGTCAAGCAGCGAGACTTGATTGTCATAACTAACTTTTGATTCAGTCTTGTCATGGATGCATGAAGACAATTGGTAGTTGAGATTGGTTAGTGTTGTATGACTAACCCATAGAACTTATATGCATTAATTGAATTGGACTAAGATTGCTACAATTCGTAAATAAGTGAAGTTGATTGATGTCACATGCATGGAATGTGTGTGTGAAGATTATTGCTCTCTCTGTGCTATAGTTCTAGTTGTTTATGAGAAGAGTTCTTAACTTTATTCACCACGAGAATGCATGATGAATAGTATATGCTCATGTCTTAATAGATTTAATGATGATTACCCTCTAATTAAGTGAAATCCATTAGCATGGTATGTGTTTATCATTACTTGTTGAGAGGTAAAAATCATTGGAGCCTCGATTTAATGATGGTTGAATTTATCTCTACTATGGGAATGATGGATTTCTTATGCATGTTGCATTCCAGTGCGAAGTTAATTGTAGAAGCATGTTCAATGAGTAACATTTCTTGGACCCATTCATGGTATAATTACATGTGATAATTATTCATAAATAGACTACCTGTGTTAATACAGTTGTCAGTAAACTCTAACTGCCTTCCCCAGCTATAGATGCTTCCAAAGGAAAAGGAAGCAAGGAGAAGGAAGAAGACCGTGCTGCAGGGACAGACGGAGATGGGAAAAGAAATCGCTAAGTCTGGTGATGACCAGATAGCGCCAGCTTTGGGTGTCAGAATCTTGCAAAAGACTCTAAGTCTGGGAATGATTAGATAGCGCTTGATGTGCATGTGAGTATTCCTTTAACCATGCTTAAGGAGTTGGTAAATGATAACTATAGTGTATTGATGTTAATGATTTTTGTAATGTCTCCTTGAAGTCGTTATTCTGAAATGGATACATAGTAGTGTTATGATATTTGTTGCATCTAGCATCAAGTGGTAACTCTGGTGCATGTGTGACACTTGGGAGATTATGTTTCTAATTGCATAAGTAGAGCAATTGCTTCCGGTAAGGGTAGTTTAACTTGTTAAGTTATGCATGTTGACCCAAGGATAAGATAAGTGTCTTGTTCACTTACTTGAAGAACATATATGAATGTTTATATGATTTATTAGTAAAGGAAGTATTTGAATGCATGCAATAAAAGAATGGTTCTTTTCTAGATTTTCTTGGTAAAGAAAATGTGTTAAAGCATGCAATTAAAGATTGATTATTTTGTATGCTTTCTTAATAAAGCAAATAAGTAGTTCTTATTGGGAAGACTCCACGTGAGTCTTGTATGTGAAATGCTTGTCTCTTGTCTATAAAATCCTTGCTAAAAATGGCCAAAGTAACTTCTTGAGGAAAGAGTATATTACATATATACATAAACATAGTCTCATCCTAAGAGTATGCATGCTTCATGTATGAAGATGCAGGATTTTATGAGAACTTTCTTGAAAATAAAAGTAGAGGTTCTTTCCTTAAAGACACATTAGAATAGTGATCATACAAGAACCAAAATCCTTATTTGTTCATGAAAAGAACTATGTGCATTGAAGTAAGGTAATTGTGTTAGGAGAACACATGTTGCATATGAATAGCTATTGTGACTTTGAAATTGTAAGTCGGTGTGTACTTAGAGAAAGTGGTCATGCTAGCTTCTTTGAAAAAAGTAATCTCTTGGAGAGATTGTCTTGTTGGATGAGCTGTGTCGATGGCTTGATTTTGATACATAAAGGATAAGTAAACTTTGTTTTGTATCTTGATTTTTATGACTAAAGCTAGATATAGTAAACGTAAGCTAATACTCTATTAATGATGATTTGAATTGGAACAACAGACTATGGAAAAATTGGAAATGTTTAGATTATTAAATCAACTGTTGTTGACATTTATACATTAATGAGTATTTGCATATGCTTTTATACATGACAATATTGTATGCATGAACATTCTTGGAAATGGAATACGTGTTAACTGATGCATATTTATAACTAACGTTGCTGATGGGATTAAGTAGTGGTAGCTTAATGGCAACAAGAAAACTCATCACGTAAATTGCTGCAATGTGAAATGCAATTATAAATGAGAAAGAATGATGTTATATGATATGCATGAATTATGTTATTTGGAAAATTTGCATGCATACAACGTGTATGATGGATATGTTTCCCATCAATCTTGATGTTGTGGACCCATGTTGGGGTTAAGTGTAAATGCATGGTATACATGCATGTCTGTTGTGCTAATGATAATGTTCATATGGTTCATTGTGTAAATTACTTTGAGAAAGAGATGAAAAAAGAGAAATATTCATGCTATGTCTGGTTGGGATCAGATGGCATAAGAGGAAAGAATTTCCTGTGTACACTACGTCTGGTTAGGATCAGATAGTGTTTACTGGCGAGACCAGTGTGATTGCGGTCGAGTAGGACCTGCGTTTACTGGCGAGACCAGTGTAATTGCAGTCGAGTAGGACCTGCAAGTGCTTGGGTTGATGGCAATACCTGCCCGGAGGGGTTGATGGTACTTGTCTGCCCGAAGTTGGGTTGATGGCAGCTACCTGCCCGGAAGGGTTGATGGTACTTGTCTGCCCAGATCTCCTCTCCTTAGAATTCTTGAGCTGGTTGGCCAGTGGGATTCTATGTTAGACCTAGTAAGGTCTCTATCGAAGAAACTGTCTGGATGTGAAAATGACTCGGTTTGGTTGTGGAAACCAGTTCCCATGGGTTGGGAATTCTTTAGTCCATTGTGGTCTCATGGCTAAAGGAATTAACTAATCAGCTATATGTTATGTTAGAAATAAATTTTACATATAGTTGTGTGAAATGTGTTATGCACTTCTAACGGGAAATGAGTTTAATGTTCAATAAGGAGTAATTGGAAATTTTAATTCCTTTATTGTATTATTAATTTTATGAACATCTTAGTGGGAGCTAAGACAGTTTTTGCTGGATGCAGTGATTGACAGTTTTGATGGTTAGAGAGCTAGGTGCTCTTTTGGTACTTTTAGAAGTACATTATGGATGTCTTTAAATTCATGCAGTGTGCACGTGAGCAGTGATTTATCATTGGTTGATTAGTGTTAGTGCTCTTTAAGTACTTGTAAAAGTACTGTGATTTAGAAATCATTTAGCATTGCACAATTGATTGCTAGTCAAACGTATTTCATTTGACTCAAAATATAGTGACTAATGTGATTAAATTGTTAGTCATCTATTACAAGGAGTTACTTACCATGGAGGGTTGAAGAATTGTCCAACCGCTATTAAAGGGCTTACATGAAAGTATTCATGATTTTCCAGCATAAGATGGTAAGTTATGGTAAGTTGACACAAAGAATTGTTTATTATGAATGAATAAGGGCCAGGTGGTGGCGATTAAAAGTTGCATAATTTGCTGCAAAAATGCTTATGACTATTGATGCTTATAACTAATGATCTCTTTTTATGATTATATCAATACTATTTTGTTTGTCGTCCTTCCTTGGAATGAAATCGTTGATTTTAAAAGGAAAGGATCACATTTTCTGTGGTTTAGATGGTATATCAATGAGTAAAATCTCAAGTTTTCAATGAAAGATGAACACCGAGGACGGTGTTCTTGTTAAGGGGGGGAGTATGTCATATCCCTCGCGTAACTCATCATAACTAACAGTTTTGAATGGTTAGTCAGTTACGGAACTGATCCTTAAACTGCGGAACGGTTTTCTGGATGAGATCGAATATGGAAGGCTCCATTACGAAACTGGAAAAACGGATTCTGGAGGAGTTTTGTTTTAACCGCATTGGAAGGCAGCGATGCGATGGGGGGGAAATACACAGTCGCATTGGAAGGCAGCGATGCCATGCGGGAATACACAGTCGCATTGGAAGGCAGCGATGCCATGCGGGAATACACAGTCGCATTGGAAGGCAGCGATGCCATGCGGGAATACACAGTCGCATTGGAAGGCAGCGATGCCATGCGGGAATACACAGTCGCACTGGAAGGTTTGAAAAGGCAAAAGGAGGAGGGGCATATTCACCAGCGGGAGTATTGACAAAGAAACTCGATTGATAGAGTTTGTGTCGCAGACTTCTATAGATTCAGCGTGTTAGCAGAAGAGAAATTCCTATAGGAAATAGAGGTATGGCCCTTGTATTTTGAATAATGTCTTTGCTTGACTCTATATAAAGGACATTATAATATTCACTGTCTTGGAAGTGCGGATTATTTCATGACAGTAGGAGAGGGCGAAGCTGTTTTTTTTATGTGCGCCTTACGGGGTTACAACTGTTAAAGAAATCTAATTTGTTCATGGCTCCAATCTGTTTGTAAAGTATCGGTGCCCAAACTAAAGTGTAATGGTTTCCAAGTACGTATTACTTCATTAAAAGCAGATGCATGGCCCTGATGACGGGAAGGGTAATGACATGCCTCTCAGCCGTATCTGCGCCACGAGGGTTTGGTGCATTGTTGCAGGGTAATGGCATGCCTCTGGGCGTCCTTGCTCTTCCACGCCTCGAACCATCTGCGTAAGCTCTATCAGGTACACGAAATTGGTTCGCATCGACTGCATGGCCCTCCTGTGGCTGCATTACTCCAGCACTCGGAGTCCGTTTGGCATACCTGCCCATGTGCCCACACAAACCGACGACTCCAGGGAGCTGTAATTTCCCTTGGAATTGATGGTGGTGAGAAGTCGTTGGTATACCAGGTACGCGTGGGTTGAACTTTGCAATGGAGAATGGATCATAAGGCATGAATACATATCCCTTTCGAACATGGCTGCTATTTATTTTGGAAAATAGGAATCTGGTTTTGATTCTATTCTCAGTTTTACGTAAGCTAATGAGTTAGAACTCTCTTGAAAAGAGTTATACATTAGTAAACATTGTGGGTATATATGCTAGTTTAATAGTAAGTCATGCTTGCTTATGCATATGAGACGATGCTAAAGAATCTATCTCAGACATTGTTTATTGATTCTTTAATAATGTAACTAATCTTGTTGCCAAGATTGTTGATGATTGCATTGACAGTAGATGTTGATTATTGTTTGAATATTATTGTAACTAATCTTGTTGTCAAGATTGTTGATGACTGCATTGACAGGAAACGATGACAGATGGTGCCAAGGAAAGTGATGTTTAACATTATGGCAGGAAAAAAGATTATTCGTTCATGCAGATGAGTTCAAGCTGCAGTATTGTCCATTGCTAGAACAATTAGGCCACAAGGAATGTTGCATGTGGCGGTATGTAAATAAAAAGATTACATGTAAGCTGTATTAGCTTTTAGCTAGTTATGTGATAGCTTAACGATAATTCATTGTAAAGATTTTAATACAATGGTTAAGGGATGGAATCCCTTTAAGCCATTGAGTGAGGGGTGAAAACCCTCACGAGCGTTTAATAAGAAGATTAAACGTTTGCCGGTTTTCACCCTACGGGGTTTCCAGGGTATATCCGTGTTCAATGGTGTGATTGATATGATTGCCTTTTTGTGTCAGACGGATGATGTTGAATCCTTGATGTTGATGGATCTTTATTAGATTACATGATTATCTAATATGGTTAAGGATATCAAGAAATGGATGCATGGATTCATGAGACAGTTTTATGTTATTACAGTGATGGTTAAAGATTACGCAATGCTTATGAAACTTACTGTCTTTGATGGCAATTTACTTGATGCACCAATGAATATTATATTTAATGGTTGATAATGATTGAGGAGTTGTGAATTGGTTAATTACTTGTGGTAATTTGTACGAAAAATTATAAATCCCTACTTTTACCTGCTAGGTTACCGGGGTATGTTACAAGATAGTAATGCATTTGCTGTCAGCTGATTCAATAACTTGAGAGAGAAACCCCAATGGTCCAACGGGAAATCCTATGCCACAATCCAAGGGGATACGTTCCCTCTAAAAACTATATGCAGCCAGCTGGAGCGATAAATCGTCCAAATTTAAAGCGTTCGAACAGTGGCACACCAAAGCGACATTTTCAGGCGCTTTCCTAGAATGTTTGAGAAACACAGTTAAATAAACGCATCCCGATTCCTGGACCACCTGCACATGAATTCAGGCAATTACTTGCGGCAAGCAATCTCTCACAGTCGGACATGCTTGACTACCGGCAGATAACGGTAGACATTTGACAGAAAGATGATTATAAAATAAATTGGATGTGTCGTTTACGAATTAAGATAGCCCTCCACTCCTCATGTGTCATGATTCCTAATTAGGCACTTACGCGACCAAATGAAAATGTAGATATGCACGAGAAGCACATGGAAGCGAAAATCTAACGCTTCACCTGGAGTTTTAAGAGAATTGCAAGCATTCACAACGCTTTTTTTTTTTTTTTTAATCGTGAAGACAGCGAGGGGATTTATTGCAGTGGTTCACCTGTAATATATTTTATATGTAAATAATTGGCGGATGGCTGGGAAGGTGAGAGTGTACGTGAGACTAGTTTGTTACTGAAACCGCAAGGATGGTTAATTTGATATTACAAAATCTTGCTTTTTTCGTAGTAAAAAAGACGGCTGGTTAATTTGATAGTTAAAAGTTTTTGCTGCCGGAAAAAACTGTAATATTGTTTTTTGAATTTATAATTACGAGTGTATGGTATATTTTTAGTATTAATCACATCAACAATTTTTGTCTAGTTTTTTCAATTATTTAGTGTAGTTTATTATCAGGACTAAAACATAAAATCAGATCATAACACTAGATTAAATAGCTATTTATGAGGGGCAAGATACAGAATCAGCTCAAAGCTCCAGATTAAATAACAACGAGGAGAACTAATTTCATGTCATTATCTGACTCTACATCTTGTGCTAATAATAAACCACACTAAAGACAAAAAAAAACTCTAATATAATTAATACAGGAAAAAAAATAATATTAATATTTGTTACTTATTATAGGTTGATCCTTTAAATTTTCTTTTTTTACTACAATAATCTTTATGTATTATTAAAATATTTACGCTGCAGCAATGATTGCTCATGAGACTGTGTCGTCTACAAGAAGGAAGGGCAACACAGCCTCTCATATTAAATAGGAAAACCCAACAAGGCTGCCACATTGATAACGCGGTGACTCAGTTTGTGGGAGCTTTTTATAATTTAATAGGATGCAGATACGTGATTTTTTCCTCCTTCGATATCTGAAAAATAAAAAAAATGGTAATTATCATAATAATTATAATATTTATCAATACAAGTATTTATTGAGGTGATTTAGAGAAATGTAATTATAATAACGAGTAAAGTATAAATTTTAGTTTTAAATTTTATGTGAGCTTTTGTTTGATTATATTAAACTTTTAAATTTAAAGTAAAACAATGATACTTTGTAAAATTATTATGTGAGCTTGTGTTTGATTATATTAAACTTTTAAATTTAAAGTAAAAAAATGATACTTTGTAAAATTATTAAGATGTTGGATTGAAGCATTTTTATGCTTGTTTTTAATTATAATGAAATAAAATTAAGATTAAAAACATATTGCATAATTTTTTAAAAAAATTGAAGTTTTATTATTATTATTGATTTTTTTTAAATCGTCGTGAACATGCATGGTTAAATTAAATTGACAAAGTGTTGTCTTCGAGAAACAAAGTCGGGCTTCCGCGGGATTGTTGTGTGTCAATATTCTCAATAATTAATACGATCTCATGGAAGCAATGTAATCGATGTGAAAACACCATAGGCGGGGTTGGCTCTGCTAATACCTTGCGAAGCAATCAACCTATAGAATTTGACATTGGCCTTCTATTGTGATACTAATTAATTTTTTAAAGTATTTTATATTTATTATTATTAATTTATACCATTTACGATAAAGAAAACCATTATTGAAAACTAGAGTAATAAATTTGGGAAAACAAAAAAATTAACCTATATTAATTATTTATATTATTAAAGTAAATTAAAAGAAAACATCTTAATTAAAGTGTAAAATAAAATAAAACACAATGTTTTAGTTTTAAAAGAAAGAAGTCTTTTTATTGGCATTGGTTTTGGTTTCCCCTTGATATAAAAGTTGTTTGTGCTGGAAGCCAGGATAACACTGAGAGAGGGATGAATTAATGTTGTAGAAATTTTACCAAATTAAAAAATTCTTTCTTTCATTTATGCAAGAACACTAGGACAATATTAAGCACTTTAGGATTCTTTTTTTAAACAAGATAAGAAACAATATTATCAATCACAATGGAACACACAAGGAGTAAACAAATTATTCAAAATTGATCTTCAATTCATTCACAATGAAAGCTACAACTTGTTATCACAATTCTCTAGCTATAGCCCACAAGAAGCTATAACTCCCTAATTTATCAATTACAATTGAATGGAGCTACAACCTTAAATATTTATCAATGCCCACTAAAAGGAGCACCAAATTTTGATCTTCAAGCTACAATTTGCTTGAAACTCACTGATTCATCTTTCATCCATTTTAATATTAGAAACAATGAATGCCACTTTTGCTTTCAAAATAAAACAATTTACTCTCAATCAGCAATTCAATCAAAAATGTATTATCACTAAGAACATTAGCAACTTCATCTCAAATCGCTCATAGAATTCATATATACAGCCTGCTTGCCCAATCTTGCTTATAAATAATTTTGGCTTCATATTTTTGGCTGGATATATACATGTGCCTTTAATTTTTTCTTTGTCCTAACTGATTCTTTTGGATTTACTTTTCGATTTTAGACCCTAATTTTGTTGTTCGAAACCCAAACTTTTAGTTTTTTTCTTACTTTTTGCAATTATGGTCTTTTACCAGGTTTTAGCTGTAGTTTTTTCTAAATTTAGCAACACTTAACTTTGGCTCAACAACAATTACTACAACTAAACTATCACTATCAACTCATTTCGCCAAAACCCAAAGGCTTTATTAAAAAAATTTGCCTGACTCATCCATTTATGCCTAAGGACTTTGCTATAGGCCAAAAGTCCTTCGCAACCCTTTTTAAATTCAAAACAAAACTACTACCAAATCAACCGAATTTTGCCTTTAGCCACTTTTATTTTGGTGCTCACTATTTTTCCACCATAGGAACAGGTCTCATGACCTTTTCCCAAGCCTTGATGTGCTTAGCTTCTTTTTATCCCTTTGTGGGCTCATTTTGCGTTATAAATACCTCTACGCCCTTATTATTATTTCTACATGAAATGACAAAGTGTTGGTGCTTAGTTGTAGCTCTCTATATCCCCATGCTTTCCATTTTCTGCATCAAAGAAATTCTCCGAGCCGGTTCCTACGGGCTGTGATGTATAATGATGTCCACCCACCACCCTTTTTATTGGTCGCTGATGTGTGCTTCTCGATCTAATATGTCCCAACTCCACATTAAATTGAAAAACGTTTGAATGATTTACAATTTCAATTGCACTTTTCATATAATCGATATAAAAATAAGACAAAACTAACATAGGTGTCAATAAAAATAGTAGAAGAAAATAGTTCAGATTGATCACAAAGAAGACTATTTGTAATTGACTACTTTCTTATTATTCACGGTTTTTTCCATTAAAACTATTATATTGTCACTTTACATTCAAAAAATGTATTTCATCATTTTTTATAATTAAAGTTATTAACAATACCTGTCATCTCAACAGATTGAGTTATCTCAAAAAATTTAAAATTAAAACTACTTTTCAAGATATATTTAGTACTACATGGAGGAACAATATTAACAATTAATGAGTTGTCAAAAGCTGTAATACCTAAAATTAAATGAAATAGATGTGCAATATCAATCCTCCTACAATCTATTGACAAGATTGTCTTCTTTCTTCATCACCAACTAATTACTAATAGATAATTACATACACATATAGAAATATAACAAAAAAACTGCAACATTCATAAACATTTCCATCCAAATCGAAACACATAAACACACAAACAACTCAAAGCATCCAAACACAAACACACATAAACCACTCAAAACATCCAAACACAAACATACAAACCATTCAAGGCCAACAACATAGACTAAATTAAATAAGAAAATTATATGGTCATGTCAAGAAAACCATTCAAGACCAACAACTTAGAGTAAATTAAAGAACAAATTTATATGGTCATGTCACGAAAAAAACACAAACACACGTAAACCACTCAAAACATTCAAACACAAATGTACAAGCCATTCAAGGCCAACAACATAGACTAAATTAAATAACAAAATTATATGGTCATGTCAAGAAAACCATTCAAGACTAACAACGTAGACTAAATTAAAGAACAAAATTACATAGTCATGTCAAGAAAAAAACATAAGGTAACTTTCAAAGTATGACATTTATCTCAAACATATACATAATAATGATAATCTCAAATATGATATTGTTGCCCTCAACTGGAACCAAACTAGATCCATCTAACTTTGGATCTACAATGTGTCGAGAGGGATCGAATCCCTTGAAAGATTTTATCCTTTTCGACGCATGATAAATACAAAGGTAGGTGGATCTAGGCTGGTTCTATATCTGAGTATGATGGAGATGTGTAAGTATGCGTGTGCTCAACTTGGAATTGACATATGCCACTTAAAAAAATCTTTAAATAAATAAAATGTGGATATATTAGAAAAACAGAAATGAACATATGTGTTTTATTTATTGAAATAAAAGTAATATAAAACATCAATAATTTCACTATGTGAATTAGAAGTGGTGAAAATATTTCACTATCACTCTCAACCATAAATTAAATATTTAGATGTCCATATGATATAACATAACCTTATATCAACTTTGTAGAACTTTATGCCCAACTAAATTTAGAAAAAGTTGAATCCATTTTATACATTCAAAAATACAACTTAAAATGTTTAATATACAATATAATGAGGGGTATAAATACATATAGTGTTTTTAGTTGTAGTGGTGAAAATCGTAAAAAAAAACCATATAAACAAGTTCTACTAGGTAATCTATAATTGTAAGTAATTCATATATCCATATATATATATATATAATATTCAAATATATATTTTATTCATAAATTTCTATAATTATTTTCATAACATAATATTTCTCAATATTATTTTTATTTTTGTTTTTGTTGTTGGGTATTATGAATTTGGGTTTTTTAGCTTCTTGCGGGAGACATTGACCTCGCGTACGAGCTTGCCACCATGTGCTAAGAACCGGGGGACCTTCCCCATTTCCACTCTGATTACTAGCAGTCGTTGCACCTTGTGTACTTGTTTCTCCAGCCACAATATTCCGGTAGGAGGGGATATCTCCCCTCCTAGCAGGTACACTCATTCCTTCTACCGATGCGTCAAGCTGTAACGTGTGTAGGTGTGTGATAGCATCACAGTCATGAATCTGTTGCAGATAGGTCAGGGTTTCTGTTCAAAAACGCTAACAAAAGAGTGCATGAAGAAGCATATATTAAATATGATTGGGGTTTAGGGATATTTTCGTCCTAATCAGGAAATATATATTAAATATGCTTGGGGTTTAGGCATCTCAACCAATAACCAAGTCGGATATTTAACATTGTGGCATGGCTTAGATTTGGAAATAACACGGAAAAATTGCCAATTAATGGTGTTTGGAGATATGAGGATATTTATCCAACATGAATGCAAGCTTAAAGAGGACCCTTCTTTGATTCATTCTTCAATTCTTCATAGAATGAGTTTGAAAAATTAAAATTTTGAGGTTGTTGATTTCTTCCACATCAAAAGACATCTCAGTTCAAGGGTAGATTCATTAGCAAATTGGGGCATCTATATAGAGAAAGGAATGAATTTTGTAATCAAATATATTCCATGCAAATTCTAATATCAATGCAAAATAAAGTGGAAATAAAAATATTAAAGAGCATTAATGGAAAAATGGAAAGGGTGGTGGTCCGATGGAATATTGTCAGATACTACTTTGGGTTGGTGTTTCTATTGAGATTGATTTGGTGGTTGATATTCATTACTGAAAGTTGGGATTGTGTGCTCACATGGAGATATCACATTTCAATTACCTTTGTGTTGGACAAGTGGACACCAATTTATTCATATATTAAATTTGGATGGATGTGGATGGATGGTATATGCCAATTCGAGGTGCAAGAAACATTTTAGAGGTCTCTGGATTTAATGGAATGGGTTGTATGTGTAGAGAAATGAACTTTGGTATTGAATGCCTAACTCAGAGAATGTAAAGGGATGGTTTTTGACTTGAAGTTGGTGAGAGAAGCAATGATCTAGCAGGGGTAGGCATACATGGTTGTAAAGATAGCATGCACATTTTTGATCCCCAGGAAATCGGGTTTTCCTACTCGTAAATTCTAAAGGAAGTGAGGTATGCTTTGTTGGTATTCGAATGGAGCATCTCACTATAGGAGATATTGATTATCTTAGCCCCCATCTGGATTATATGACATAAACATGGATTATATCCTCTCTCTACTATCCAGGAAAGGGGAAATGGGGAAGGTAGGAGTGCAAGCTCAATTTCCCCTTTTGCACTAGAAAATAGGTGTGTTGCAGACCAAAATGGATCATTTGTAGGTTTACTTTGATCTTCTAAATCTCAAACCTTATATATTGGTACCTATATATGAACTACTAGTATCTGGAGTGAACACGAAAGTGAATGATGAGACTGAGGTGAATCAAGGTGTGGTTCCAAAGTAGCCAGTGATGACAATCGAGGAGACGGGTGTGGATGTGGGTTTTGGTCCTTTCCAGCCACAACATGAAGAAAATGAAATTGCAGGAAATATAGTACCTAGTCCATGTGTTGAATAATAGATTATCATTTATTTTAATCTATGTTTTGTATATAAGAACTCATCTTATAAGTCTTTTGTAGAATATATAAAAAAAATTCAAATTAGAACAATAGTATGTAGTGAGATAGTTGGAGTCTCAAGTCATTTTTGGAGACTTTTGAATCTAATCGGTGAAGATCTTGTAGCATATGTAAAAGGTTCTAACATTCTAACTAAATCAAATTAGTAGAAAAATCATACCCATTTCATTTTAATAATAATAATAATAATAATAATAATAATACTAACAATAATAATTAAGTTAAAGTTGTAGAAGCTCTCATATAAAATAAACATGTCTTATAAAATAATATCAACTCCTAGAGATGACAATACCATTATCTCTAGACAATGGACCTTTATTGGCACATCAAGCTATTGGTGGTTAGGATACTTGTGGATATAAAATAGATCTAGGTGAACCTCATTCATGAATTGGATGAGCTTGGGGATATCAAGTTGGATGTGGAAGGACAAATAGTGAGACTAGAGATGGGATCTCCATCCATATCTCCAATTCCTCTACCATTCAAGGTTAAGGAACAACCCATCAACCTCACACTTCACTATCCTCGTGATGTTTAGGATTCTTCTATTCCATGGCTTTATTCGTTAGGTTTCTATGTCTACTCATTAGTTTTGTTGGAACCTTCTTTTTGGAGTTCATGTTTAATTTTCTTTACTTGTGGTCCTAGACTCTATAGAATTCAAATGTCACACCAATTTTTTTTCTTATTGGTTTCCCCGAGGGCGGGGCAACAATTTTAATGTGAACTTTAAGTCTCAAATTGTCAACTATGTTTCAATTATGTTTCCTTGTACTTCCTATTCCTCTACCTTTGGTCTCATTTCCTGTATAGTAAGATGGAAACACTAAGAAAAATATTTCAACTACAATTATCTAAAATTGTCAATGCAAAGGTTAATTTTAGAAAATATTTTTTAATTTTATATTTATAAAAAAAATTATTTAAAAAAAATTAAGAATGAATATTTCCACATAAATTATTTATAAAATAAATAACATTTTTCAATAAGCCTATAATATACTACATTAAAAAAATCATGAAAATTGTGGAAAAAACCAATTAAAAAATGCTTTAAATGTGCAATCCTAAATTTAAATAAATATAATTTTAAAAAATAAACATTAAAATAACTTTAAAAATTATAAAATATTTTATCTAGTGAGAGATAAGATATTCAATATACTCCTTTTTTATGTCTTTATAAAATACACCTCCACTCCACATAGGAGTCGAACCACATCTTCGTTCCATGATCACTCCGACCATTTCGAGCTTAGCGAACATCCATGACCACTCCCATACTTGACCTTTAAGATCTTTGTGAAGAGCATTTTATGATGCTCTCTTGATTATGCCGTCTACACAAAAGATCACATTTTCGATATGCTCTTTTTATATCTTTTAAAGATTATGTAATTTAGTTTGGGAATAAACGTGAAAGTTCAATTTTTTTATTTTTTTTTCCAACATTGATGAGAAATATGAAATCAATTATTATATTCAATTTTATAGATTAATCATTATCTAAAAATATAAAATTAACGGTCCACTCAAACTCAAAATGAATATTACTGAATTAAAAGTGTATTTATACTTATAAATATAGATTCCGGTGTAATAATAAACCTTGAATGTTACAATTCTACAAGGATGTCGAACACTAACACATATGCTCCGAGTAGAATATGTGCTAAAGGTTAAGACTGTTCATTGCTAAATGGACGTTGCTCTAGATGTTGTTAATTCAAGGTGTTGTTATGTTCATTGTCGAACACTAACACATCAACTTGATTTAAAAACCCATGGTAAACCTACATGAATTTACTTCACATCTATACGGCGACCCTACCATTCAATATCTTGAGAGAAAAACTCCAATGGTCCAATGGGCAATCCTTCTAATTCCACAAGTTCAGGGGTTCGGTTCGGACTAAGAACCATGTGTATCCGACTGGAGCCATAATTTGCCGAAACTTATTTAACCATACTATAACAATTTCAAATTAAATCATTATATTTGAAAGCTTGGCCCGGAATTTTCAACGCAGGAAGTCTGGTGGCTGACATAGACGACCTAACAGACTTGGTATTTGAGGTTCTTGGCCCTAGACTTTCCAAAAGGCCATCGAAGGGTTTGCATTGGGATCTTCATTATTTGCCACAACAGATGCGGATTTGATGCTATCCCACACTCATAACCCTATTATCGGTCTCCCGTGGATGGAGTCATAGAAGGAATAAGATATTATGCCCTTCAGCCCAACGACGTATGACTTTTGTATGGCCAAACAACAGTATGAAAGCACATCGTGTCTCTTCCAGGTCAACATGTATCGTCTCTGGAGGCTAACAATGTCACCCAATGCTAACTATGCAACCAGAACTGCTCCGTTGATCTCCCGGGAACTTAGGCGGAATCACCCTGAATCCACTTTTCTCACCTCGTACTTCATCCCATTGGTGAACGTCATTGCCTGATCATCACACCAACCAAACGGAACATTCAGACCGATTAATTAGTCGCGCCCGTCCACGACTATATTATATGCAGTGAAGGAAAATTATTGATTTCTAGAACGTACCTATGGTAGATAGAGAGCTGGCTTGTCTCCACTAGAACCCCCATTCCGGGCTGCAAACACTACGACCTGCATACCGCCGATATAATTCGTTAATGCAAGGAATTTTTTTGGATATGGAATCGAGAGAAACAAAATATATAAGAATTATTCATGAGATTGAGGTCACATAGTAAGCACTCATATCCATGATTGTTCTACACTCTGGAGGAGGGCAACGTTTATGCTATATCACTTCTCTAGGACATCTGGCCATGTCGGTTACTGCATCATGAATGTCGCATCCATCCCGAGGTACGTATATGGAAAATGAAACACACGTTCCGCTTTGGCATTGCTGCATCTCACTACAGGCGGCAGAGGAAGAGATCGTTTTGTGGGTTGCCTGTTTGATGGAACTGAGCCACTAGATTTATGAATATATATAGAGACAGAGACATAACAAGGTGTGTGCTCTCATGTCATGTAATATTGGATGATTGGTACGCGTAAACAAAGGTAACTTGCACGCATTTAAAGCGTTCGAACAGTAGGACACCAAACCGACATTTTGAGGCGCGGTTTCCTCGAATGCTTGAGAAACACAGTTAAATAAAAAATCCCGATTCCTGGATCACTTTCACCTGTATTCAAACAATTACATCCGAGAAGAAATCTCTCACAGTCGAACAAGCTTAGATCTGCATGTCCTCGAGATTTTTCAAGGACTTCATGTGCTTTGTCGTCCCCATCACGGAATGTGACTTTTGAGTACTTCTCCAAGGTACACCTTTTACATGCTCAAATATTTCTTTGGAGAGGGTTTGGAAAGGGTTGTGATTATCTGTTGCATAATATTCAGGGCACCATTACACAAATGGCTAAGTCTTCTATGCCAAAGTTCACCGAAATCACGATTATGCACCTTCTCCTCCTTCATGCTTAATGCAACATAATCTTCCACATCTAGATTATATTGGTTCTTCACACGAACCCTGGTCCATTTCACTTGTCCCATGTCTCTGTGTCTCAAGAATGCTTTCTCTTTGCTGAAGATCACATCATAACCACCGTCTTCCAACATAGCAACTAAGATGATATTTTTATTTAGGCCTAAAACAAACATGAAATCCTTGAGTTTGAGAGGGGAGCACGACTCTCTCTGAAACGTGACTGTACCATTTTCACTCACGTGTTATCTTCCATCATCTCCCATCTTGATGCACATCTAGAGAGCTTTCTCCTCCATGTCACTGAAAACATCTCTATTCCCCATCAAGTGGAATGAGGCACCAATGTCCAAGTACCACACACTTCCCATCACTTTGATTTCTATGCATGTGATAAGGGTGAAGTTAAGCTCGAACTGTGAAGCCAAAGCTTCACTTTCCGCTCCTCTTAAGGTCTTGTGTCTTGACTTTTTTTGTGGACACTTTGTGCCATAGTGCTCGAATTCATGACAATTGAAGCATTTAATTTTGGACACGTCTATCTTCTTCCCCCTTGACTTTATTCTAATTTATATTGGTATTTCTTCCCTTTTCGCATCGTTTCCTTTCCTACCAATGCACAATCTTCTTCATCCTCGCACTTGGATGAAGGCTTATTTCTAGCATTCTGCCTTGTTTTCTCATGTACCAAACATACCATAATTGTTCCCAATTTTGTAGTATTCCCTCCTATTCACTGAATCTTGGTAGCTATGCCAGCTCTTGCGAAGGCCTAGAAGGGCTAGGCTTACCAAATCATCTCTTGTAACATTAACACCAACCTTGCCAAGTTCATCACGATTTGAGGTATGGACTCATTTTTTTACATCTTGATATTTCAAAGTTTATGCTTGAGCGCTAGTGTCTTTTAGTAACTACTATTCTCAAACAATTTTGTCAGTGCTTTCCATACTACGAGCGAAATTTATTTTCTATGGATATTCAAGACAATGCGATCCCGTACTCCCTCCAAGATTATTCTCCTCACCTTGACTACATCTTTCTTCCACTAAGAAAAGTTTTGGGCAAAATTTGTCTTCATGTATTCTAGCTAGCTATTCTCATCCAATACCACCTCCAATCAATCCTTCCATGCGATGAAATTAGAGCTTCCTTCCAAGGCATACTCTAGCATCAACCCGATGAAGATCATCTTTCCAACTCTAAAGAGGTCGTGCAACACTGAACTACAAATTCAATTCTACTGAGAAACAACTTTGAAATTCTTGTTCTACTGTGAATCCTTTTGTGATGCCATGTAAAAATTATGTGTAGATCTGAATCTGCTCATGAAATTTACTAAATCACAAGACTTAAACCTACTCTACTTCTCTACAGAATTCAATTCACAATATAGAATACATTTCATAAACATGCATCAAGAAATATTACACATACACAAATATTTATCTACAGTTAAGAAACTACTCAAAAATCCTTCCCCATCTATATTGCATTAATCAAAGAATAGAGATGAATACATATGCTTGCTCAAGCCTGACCACAACTTGCAAGTGCATACTGAGTGACTATGGCCAACACTTAGTCAATTAACAAGCCCTCTGAGCTCTTATTTTCTTGTGTCATTCCTTCAAGAATTAGGCCCCTATTAATTAGGAAATTCCCCAAATTCCATTTCACAATTCATTTAGGTTGATCATGTGACTGCATCGACCACTTGTACACATTGGAATAATCTACAACTCATAGTACATTGCATTTGAATCTCAAACTCAACTCGGTAACTCAAATTATTTTCATGCAAAAATCATTTTGGGTTAACTAATTGTTGGTTGCTCTAATTGTTTATTAATTAAACAGTTGAGTACCACATTAAATTGTCAACACGGGAAAGTCCTTCTATTTCAAAGGTGACCTCGTACTGTATGCACTCAATTCTAAAAGCATTAAAGGCTGTAGTATAAACAAATCTACTTTTTGTCAAACCCTTACTCTGGGTTACAGCAGTTATGATCTATTGCAGGAATGAAATGAAAACAGTTGACTAAAGGTAACAAATCTGCAAAAAGAAATGATGGCTGTCTTGTAACAGTGGACCAAGACCCTATCCTCAGAGTAAGGATGTTCAGCACCTGCCCCTGTATCCAATTTGCCAATGCACACTGCAAATCCTAATCACCGATGATACATTCTTTTACAGCGCCAATTGATTAAGAAAACAGAGTATCAGCAAAGGGAAAATATCAGAAGCAATGCTAGAGATACACAAAAACTACACACACACTCAACAGAAAAGAAATGGGTGAATCTTGTGAAGAAGGTGGGCCCTGTCCATCTCACAAGATTCCCCAGGACACAGATGCTAAGTTAAAATGCTCAGAACAGTGCTTTATTCATCTGCCAAAATGTTAAATTACAATAAGGATTCAAGCTTGTTCTGCACTACAATTCTCCTGTTACAACTCTCCCTTCTCCAATGTAGATGTCTCCTCTTTATAGAGGAGACATCTATTACAATAGATTGTCATTATTCATTTCAGTTTGACCCTCTTGTACAAAATAAGAAATCAATTCCTGTTATAGCATGTTGTTACAACAGTGTGTAACTGTGTATTCCTTCATTGATCGAATCCCTTGCTATTGCAAAGCTGGTAAACAAACCTCAACCGTCTCCTTGAAATTCACGTGCTGTTTCTGCTGTTTCAACATCGTCGCAGATTTTGTAAATCTCAACTGTTCCTCGAAGTTCTCATGCTATTCCTGCTGTTTCAGCATCTGCGACTGTGTTTTGTTGGTTTTGGACAGTTGCTGATCGTGCTGTTTCAACATCTGCAAAGCATAGTTCTGTCAGCTTCATACGGTTGCTGCTCCCGCTAGGCAATTGCTGTCTCTGGTGTTTCAGCAACTGCAAATAAGGTTTTACCCACTTTAGTCAGTTGTTGTTTTTGGTCTTTCAGCAACTGCAAGATAAGGTTTTATCAACTTTATATAGTTGTTGTTTCTGGTGTATCAGCAACTGTAAAATATAATTCTGCAGAATTTGAACAATTTCAACAATTATTCAGCAACTTAGTCAACTTCCAAAGATTAATTATAAAGATAACATGAATATGTGTTGAATGATTAAACATATAGTAATGAGGAGAGTTATTTCATACCTTGGAGTAATTAGGTCAAAATGTTAGCAAGGCTTTCAACTTATGGGCTGAAGAGGGTAACATTATGGCAAAAATACAAGGTCAAAAGTGGACAATATGGAGTCCTAACATCCCCCCCAACTGAAAGGGTTGCATGTCCTCATGCAACGTTTACTCTGAATCTGAGTCAGAATAGTGGGATGAAGAGTGTAAGTTGCTGATGCAGTAGCTATGGAAGGTGTTGTCAAACCTGTTTCTGAACCCATAGACACTCTGTAGTTGCTGCCATGCTGCCAAATCCTCTTTTTTGGTCAGTTTAAAATGAATCTTATATTGTTGACCAGGTAACCATAAGAGAGGGAAATGAAAACGATAACCAATCCACCTTTCAGAACACTGTCCCATACATTTCACATAGTAAGGTATCCGTGAAATTGCTACCTGAATATTGAGAGGATTGTAAGGATGGTATTCTTGTCTCTCTTTCGGACAATGTTCCCAAAACAGATTGTTGGCTTTGATAGCCAGAACTCGCTTTGTTTTCACATAATGTTGGCAGGGTTGCAAGACTACTGCTTGTAGTTGCCTAATGTGATCAACCATGCCTGGTTTGCTCAGAGTTTGTTGATGTTGTGCAATGAAGGTGGCTGCATTCTGAGGTTCAGCATGAATCTAGAGAAGGCAGTTCTGCTCATTGTGTGTTGCTGACATAAAAGCATTTTTCCAAGTAAGTTGATTGGCTAGGAAAGAAATGAAGGCTCTTATTTGAATGTCACCAGCAAGAGGGAGTATATTCATCTTTCTATCTTCAGGCATAGCCTCATTGTGAAGATAGAGTTCACAGAGCAAGTTCTGATCGTTATTTGGTGCTTCTGTGAAAGTTTCATTAAATTGATCAGGTGTAGCAACTTGGTAGGGTCTTCCATCTCTGATTGCCTTTATTTGTAAGAACACTAAGCGTTCTCTCAAAAATACTGCATAGTTAAAAGAGGGTTTTCTTGTAGCAAGTACCCTCTAGACCAAGTAAAAAATGTAGGTCAGCCTAGCTTTTAATTTCCTATTTTCTTTGTGTTGAGCTCGAGACTATTCAAGTGCTTCCCAATTTTTGTATGCATAGCTAAACTAGATTGCCTTTTGTTGTTGGAATGCCTTTCCTTGTGAAAGCTCATATTTTGTTCTCCATATGTCCTTTAGTTCTTGAAAACTAGAGGTCTCAGTGTAAGCATTGCTGACACTGGGGGGTTCAGTCTATGTATAGGCATCTGTAAAATTTTTTTGCTCTGTGATAGTTTGGGTAAGCCGGGGTGGTTCTATGTCTTCTTCTGCAATTCTTGAAGAGCCTGTTGGTTCTTGTGTAACAGCAGGTTATTCTGTTTCTTCTTCTGCAATTCTTGAAGAGCCTGCTGGTTCTTGTGTAACAACAGGTTGTTATGTTTTGATTACAACAAGAGAAGGCTGTGAACTAGCTCCAGTCATTGGAACTTGAACTATCTTGTATCCCGCTTGAGTGTAAAGTTCACCACACTCATTGCACATATATTCATTGTATTGACTCTTTTCGGTTGCCGACGCTACCCGTGCTAGAATGCGCAGATTGTATTCATTTTGATAGGCTTCTTTAACCATTATTATCTCCTGCTGATAATCCTTAATTTGAGATTTCAAAAACTCAATTTCTTCCTGCAGGGAGGCTATGGTAACCAGAGCTTGTGTAACTGCAGGTTCCAGTGGAGGAAGGGATCGTTGTTCAGCTTCCATTTGATCATTTGCATCCGCAACAGGTGGTTCTTGTGTGTCACATGTTGGGTCAGTTGCAGGTTTTTGTGTAACAGCCACATGCATGTCTTTGTCTTTTTGTTTCCCAACAGGTGGTTCTTATGTATCACCTGTTGGGTCAGTGGCTAGTTCTTGTGTAACAGCCACTTGCCCAATATCACCTTCGGTGTCTACTTTAGATTTTTCGGCAGCTGGTTCTTGTGTAATAGCTGCCTCAGAAAATAATGTCACGAAATTGTCTAGGCTCTGCATCTCAGCACCAGAGGGTGAGGGAGGGGAATGCTCAGAGCTGGTTGGAATGCAGGATCTTAGGATGATGGGTGGAGAACTGGGAATAATGGGGATAGTGGGTTCAGTTGCTGCAGACGACTCCTTTCGTCGCCTTGGTAAGGAAGCAGGAAAATCAGTGGTTTTTCTCTTTTGGCTACTTTCCTTTAGAATGGGGGAACTATCAAGAATAACAACTGCTTTGATTGGAGCCCTGGTTCTTCTTCTTTTTGGTGGAGTTACAGTTGTCTGCTGCTTTTTTGTTTTGAGAAAGGTGATGGGAGTATTATCATCGGAGTCATCAGTGGAAATATGAAGTATGGGGGTGGATGGTTCAGCTTCATTGGGGGATGGGGTCCTCTACAGGGGTGTTTCTGCTGCTGATTGTTGATTTTTAGCAGCTTGCTGGGGGCTGTCCTCCAACTGTTGGACATTTTCATCTTCTTGGTGGAGAACTTCCTCTATTTGCTGGGGAATTTCTTCAGCTTGCTGGGATATTTCCTCTGTTTGTTGGGGAATTTCCTCTATTTGCTGGGATATTTGCTCTGTTTGTTGGGGAATTTCCTCTGCTTGCTGAGGAATTTCCTCATCTTGCTGAGGTATTTCTTCTATTTTCTGGAGAGGGTTAATGAGCGGGGGTGGGTGGTTTAGAGCAAAGCCTCTATTTATTAGAAGTTGGACTAAGCGATGGTGTTTCAGGGAAAGGAGCGGATGCTTTGCATTTACAGTATAATGTGACATATTTTTTAGACAGCCCAATAGATAATAGGGCATGTTTATTAACTGACCATGCCTCAAATGATTGAGTAAAATGAAGTTGTGTTGGTAAATTACCTGGTAATGACCTTCGCAAGTGAAATATTTCTTAAAGAACTCCACAACCTTTGGCCATGGTGGGGGCAGTGACTGAAGTGCGACCCCTTTGCCTTTGGCATCCACATGCTCTCCTGGTAGGAGAAAGTCTTGCTGCGCATTAAGAATAAGATGTTTCCTATTGAACCAACGCGTGCCATTGGTTGGTAATCCGGATACTTGGGCTATATCTTCTTCTGTCACTGGAATTTGCACCCCCTGGACAATGGAAAATCCTTCCCTTAAGTTGCATGCGAACTCCAGAACTTGCTGTGTATTGAAATCCGGAAGTCTTCTAAAATAGTCTACCCATCCTACTTGAAGGAAGATTTGGTAAGCCTTTGGGTAGAGCTCTAGTAGTGCTGTTGAACCAGGTTCATGTGTAATCAGAATTCCCCCCATGGTTGCTGATTCAGCGAAAAAACACAGTGCAGAGCCGAGTTGCTGAGGTCGAGACAGAGTAAACCGTTACAAATGAGGATATGACACGATAAGATACAGACAAGGTGACTTAGATACTACCGTGAGAACTAGGGATGGCAGTGATTGACGTGTTATGTAATAATTACGATGTTTTTGGTAATCCCCCCAAAGTTACGACTGAATGATCTGATTGGTAGTACGGTGATTTCGACAGCCGTATCAACATCTCCACATTAAATATCATTTAATATTCACACTTAAACATGCGTACCTTTATATTTACTTTTAGTTGTTGCGTCAAAAAGTCTTATCTTGTCTTTTGCTGGATCAATAATGATTAAAAAGGGTTTAAAAGTATGAAAATACAGGCAGTTTTTATTACTGACAGGAAGTAGTAGTGGAGAAATGTAATTATCAGATTGCATCGCTGGTTCCTTTAATGAAGAATGATATGTTCCATCGGAATAATAGTTCATTTTTCGGGAACAGAAAATGGGGAAATTGGTGCTCTTTTAGTAAAAATGAGAAAAATTGGTGCTAAGCACTGAAAATGGTGTTACAGCATCGAGAAGTGGTGTTGCAGCAACAGGAAGTGGTGTTGCAGCAACGGGAAGTGGTGTTGCAGCAACAGGATGTGGTGTTGCAGCAACAGGACTTGGTGTTGGAGCAACATGAAATGGTGAAAAACCGATTTATTGTCCGAAAGACGTTCCCAAGTTGCAAAGTGATTCTTTTGGAACTTTTATTCTTAGCCACCCTGCGAAACTAAGGTCTGCAAAATAATTAATTGTAACATGGCAACCCTTGGCAGGGATTATTAGTTGAGAAATATAATCTAAAAATAAATAAATAAACAAAAATTTAAGTGCATTGAGGGACAAAAGATTCCCCCAAAAAGGCAAAATGTATGTCTGTCATGCAAGTAGCTTTGAAATCCTTTTTAGAAACAGGTTGTTGATACAAACAGAGTTGATACCCATTCACTAATAATGGTGTTCTACTATCATCAATCGTTAAGATTCTGACTGTTCCATTTGGAAAAACAACATCTACTTCATAAGGTCCTAGCCACCTTGTTCTTAATTTACCTTGAAAATTTTCAAAACGGGAGTCATACAGTAGAGCCCAATTACCTTTCTGGAACTGCTTTTGCTTGATAGTTTTGTCGTGCCACCTGATTCTTTGTTGCTGTATCATGGTTGTTTGATGGATGGCATCCAATCTCTTCTCGTCCAATTCCTGAAGCTGCTGCAACCTAGCTATCTGTGCATCAGTCAAGTCAAGGTTAACAGCTAAAGCAGTCCTCAATGTTTTGATTTCAAACTCCACAGGGAAAACAACATTTTTACCAAAAACTAATTCATAAGGTGAAAAGCCCGTAGTATTCCTCCAAGTAGTTCTATAGGCCCATAGTGCTTCAGGAAACCTTTGAAACCAGTCCCTTCTATTTTCCTTTATTGCTTTTGTCAAAATGGCTTCTATGACTTTATTGGTGCTTTCTACCTACCCATTTGCCTAGGGGTGATAAGGTGTAGTCATTTTAAGCTTAATATGATATTTCTGAAGTGTATCTTTGAAGCCATGAGAGTTAAAAGGAGGTCCTCCATCTGTGACTAGTTCTCAAGGCAATCCAAACCTAACAAAGATCTCTTCAAATAAAAATGTTAATACTGATTCTTCATTAGCTTTGAGGAGTGCCTTAGCTTCTACCAACTTAGTCATATAATCCGTGCAAACTAGTATATAAACTTTTTGATTGGATGGAGGATTAATGGGACCTATAAAATCTAATGCCCATCTTTCAAAAGGTTCAAGAATTACCTGGGGATTGAGTGGCATTTCATCCCTGTGATTAGGCTGGCCCATTCTTTGATAGCTATCGCAGGCCCTAACATATTCCCTTGCATCCTTGAAGAGTGAGGGCCAATAGTAACCCATTCTGAGGACCTTGTGTGCTGTTCTTTTATCTGCAAAATGCCCTACACAAGGGCCATCGTGACAAGCTTTCAATACATCATAAATTTCATCTTCACCAATGCATCTCCGAATTTCCTGATCGAGTCCTGTGTGAAAAAGACACCCGCTTATCCAGCTGTACCTGGCACTTTGCTAAATGATCTTTCTCTTTTCTCTGTGCGATAGGTGTGATGGTAGTTTCCCTGCAACTAAGTAGTTGGAAATGTCTGCATACCAAGGTGAGTGAACAGATACTGCAAATAAATACTCATCAGGAAAAGAATCATCTACTGGAATATTTTCATTAGTTTTTAACCGAGAAAGGAAATCAGCAACTATATTCTCTTTACCTGGTCGATCTACAATTGTGATGTCAAATTCCTGTAATAATAACAACCATCTGGTAGCTCGAGCATTTGTAACTGATTTGTTCATTAAATATTTAATGGCCGAGTGATCAGTATGCACAAAACTGGTGTAACCAGTAATATAATGTCGAAACTTATTGATAGCATAAATAACTGTTAAGAATTCCTTCTCAGTCACTGTATAATTAAGTTTAGCTGGTGTCATATTTTTGCTAATAAAATAAATAGCATAGGGAAGACTGTTTTCTTCTTGACCCAAGACAGCTCCAATTGCAGTATCTGAGGCATCAGAGGATATATGAAAGGGGAGTGCCCAGTCAGGTCCTCTCAAAATGGGAGCTGTAGACAACTGATGTTTAAGTTAATTAAATGCTTTTTCACAATCATCAGTCCACTTAAATTCAACATTCTTTGTCAGTAACACAAACAGAGGAGAAGCTATTTTAGAAAAATTCTTGATAAATCTTCTATAATATCCAGCATGTCCTAAGAAGCTTCTTACATCAGTTTGTGTTTTGGGGATAGGGAGAGTCTGAATTACCTGTACTTTAGATGGATCAACTTGAATTCCTAGGAATGAGATGAAATGACCCAATACAATACCTTGATTCATCATCATATGGCAGTTTTCAGTACTTAAGGCAAGGTGTGCTTCTATACATCGCTTAAGTACTTTTTCAAGGTTCTGTAATGCATCCTCAAAAGTCACGCCATAAGGAGTACAGTCATCCATAAATATTTCTAAGGAATCATTTAGCATATCAGAGAAAATCCCTATCGCTGCTCTTTGAAATGTTGTTGGGGCATTACATAGCCCAAATGGAAGAACTCTATAGGCAAAGGTCCCCCATGGGCTAGTGAAAGTGGTATTGTCCTGATCTTGGGGTGCAATCTTGATCTGATTATATCCGCTAAATCCATCCAAAAAAGAAAAGAATTTCTTACCTGCCAAATTATCTAGTACCTGATCAATTAATGGTAAAGGGAAATGGTCTTTCTGGGTGGCTTTATTTAGAGCTCTGTAATCCACACATACTCTCCATTTCCCATTTTTCTTGGGTACAATTACTAGTAGAGAAACCCATTCACTATCAGATATAGGATATATAAATCCTGCATTCAACAGTTTTTGAAGTTCTTCCTTCACAATTTCCCTTAAATTGGGATTCATCCGTCGTTGGGGTTGACAGACTGGGCGGGATCCTTCTTTAATATAAATGCGGTGGGTGCATAGTTCAGGAGAGATCCCCTTCATATCTGTATAATCCCATGCAAATTCTTCTTTATTTTCCCGGAGTAACTTCATTAACTGTTGTTTTTCATCATCTGTTAGGTTAGGATTTATATTTAATTTTTTGCCAGGCTCAATTTCTATTGTTATACTTTTGGAGGAGCTGCCAGCTAATGTCTGAGATAGATTTTCAGTTTTAAGATTCTGCTAAGATTCAGATTCCAAGATTGCAGTGAAGTGATTATGTGTTTCTGGGCTGATCGAAGAAGGTTTAGAAATAAAGCTGCTGATTAATTCATCTTCGGTTGAGTCCTTGAAAGTTAAAGCTTGTCCGACAATCAAGATAGGTTGGGTTTCCTCATCCTCATAATCTACCCATACAGAATTATCATTATTAATCATGGGTGTAGCATGAGGATAAAGAGTAAGCTGTTTGGTTTCCTACCCATTAGAGATTGTCATTGATCCTGATCTACAGTTGATGAAGGCATCTGCTATAGCCAGCCAAGGTATTCCTAAAATCAGTGGATGATCCCCCAACTTTGTTTTAGTTTGTAACACAACAAAATCAGCTAGGTAATTCCAAGATTATACGAAAATTATCAGCTCTTTAATGACTCCTTCAGGTTTGATTGTAGAGCGGTCAGCCAGATCTAGAATGGTTGGAGTTTCCATAATTAAATTTTTTAACTACAGTAATTGTGTTGTTTCAAGTGTCATAATGTTTATTGCAGCACCCAGATCTACTAGAACTCTAGAGACAAAGGTTTTACCAACCTGAACTGTTACTGTAGGGTGACCAGGGTCACCATATTTCACAGGGGGGTCTTTTTCTGTCATTAAAGCAGTCAGTTCTCCCATCACATGGACTGTGAGGGGGTCTTTAGCTTTTCTTCCAGGCTTCTTAATGCAGATATCCCTAACAGTTCTAGCATAAATAGGAACATCTCTCAGTGCTTGCAATAGTGGAATTTTGACATATAAATTCTGCAGTTCTCCTAAAAGGTTAAAAGCAGGTGGCTCAAGTGTTTTGGTAAGAGCCAGATGTTCAGGGAATGGCGGCTCTGTTGTTTGAGCAGTCTTATTAGAAGATGATTCAGCTGTTTCAGCATTGTTGTTAGATGACTTTTCTTTTGCAGTTTCCTCTTTATCAGAGTCAGTAATGTCATCAATGATGGGTTCAACAATTCTCCCAGAACGTAGATGGATATCATTACATTGCATAGGGGAAACATGTTGGTTTTGGACATCAATTACCTGCAGAGCTTTATTATTATTTGGGTTGGGGTTAGGTTGCATAGGCAGCTGGGGTCTGATTGTTTGGTTATTTGGTGGAGCGTTAGATGGTAAGGAAAGAGATTGTTGATGCTGAGGAAATGGAATCTGCTGGGCTGTCCAGTTTGGATTCCATTGATTAAAATAGGGTTGCTGTGGAGCCCAAGGATTCCACATGGTAGGATCAGCAAAAGGAGAATTTGGTTGCTGCATGGGTGGGAAATGCGTTGGATTGAAGGGTGGGTATTGCATTTGATTCATGAGTGGGTAATTTTCTTGAAAAGGAGAGTGATTATTCCAATGACTAAATGATGTGTTAGGATTCATACCTTGTCTTTGTGGTTGCCGTTGCCTCCTCTGTGTCATCAAGTACATTGCTTCAGCTTCTTCTTCAATTGACTGCAATGCTGCTTTTATTCCTGGCGAAGAAGGGCATTGCTGAGTCTCATGGTCCTTTTCACAAATAGTGCAAACTGGTACCTTGTCCAATGGGCATTCCCTCAGTGGGTGCTTTCCTCTGCATTTAGAACAGAAAATAGCTAGAGCAGCTTCTGCTTCTGCCTGCTTCTTTTTGACCTGCAAGGCATTAATTTGTGAAGCAAAAGAGCTTAACATTTCAGTTTTAAATTCTTCAAGCAAGTTACCTATTTCAGCTCGTGTTGCTCCTCCACTTGCTGATTTCTAGACTCTGGACTATATACTGTCCCTTCTTTTTGGTCTGCTTGCTACTCCTCTTGAACATCTGATACAGAGGTTGACAATCTCATCAAATGATTCTTTGGAAATATCCCCTTTTCCAAGCATATTCAGCATGTCCAGGCAGTCATCTCGTACCCCTTTTAGCAGTATTGTCTTTAGAATATCCTTACTCATATTTGGATGATCAGATCGTTGTAGATTATACTGCAGTCTTTCCACGAAATCCTCCAGATTCTCGTCCTCCTTTTGAACCATCTTAAACAGTTCTTCCTTCCTTTCTCTTGTTCGGTAGTAATCCTGATATTTTTCCAGAAAACTTTCTTTCATCTGATCCTAAGTAGTGATTACATGAGCTCCTAAGCTCATAAACCACCTTAACGCATTCCCTTTCAATGTTGCTGGAAACAGTTTTAATTTCTGAGTAGGGTTTACATAATCATAACTCCTACACAGTATATCAAATACAAAGAGGAATTCATCAGGATCTTCAGAGGATAACCCATGAAAGTTGGGTAGCGCTGAGAGTGGAATGTTCTTCATAGGGGTTGCTCCTCTTGGGAGCTCCCCAATAGGAAACTCCAGGGTGGAGAGTGAGTTTTCTCCCCTTCCTTCCGTTCTGCGACCTCCACCCAAAATTCCAGCATTGTTGTCCTCCATTGGTCTTTTTCTTGAATCGCTTGCCCGGTCATTAGTATCTTCTGTTTCTTCAGGTTCTTCTACCTGTTCCACAATGTGCTCTAGTGTTTCCAGCTTCCTTTCAGGTCCTAGTACTTCCTCTGTCTGGTGATCTGTTTGGGAGGAATGCTGGATCTGAGGCCTTCGGGAACTTGTCCTTTGGGATGTTTCAGATTTTGAAATGATCTCGTCAATGAAAGTTTTTCTTCCTCCTCCTCTGCCTTTGTCGCCTGTAAAGTTAGCTTTCCTGTGTCCTCTCATGCACCTGTTATTCTAAAAGAAAATCATTAATGCCTTTAAAATCTCTAGTCGCCTTCCCTGGCAACGGCGCCAAAATGTTGGTTGCTCTAATTGTTTATTAATTAAACAGTTGAGTACCACATTAAATTGTCAACCCGGGAAAGTCCTTCTATTTCAAAGGTGGCCCCGTACTGTATGCACTCAATTCTAAAAGCATTAAAGGCTGTAGTATAAACAAATCTACTTTCTGTCAAACCCTTACTCTGTGTTACAGCAGTTATGATCTATTGCAGGAATGAAATGAAAACAGTTGACTAAAGGTAACAAATCTGCAAAAAGAAATGATGGTTGTCTTGTAACAGAGGACCAGGACCCTATCCTCAGAGTAAGGATGTTCAGCACCTGCCCCTGTATCCAATTTGCCAATGCACACTGCAAATCCTAATCACCGATGATACACTCTTTTACAGTGCCAATTGATTAAGAAAACAGAGTATTAGCAAAGGGAAAATATCAAAAGCAATGCTAGAGATACACAGAAACCACACACACACTCAACAGAAAAGAAATGGGTGAATCTTGTGAAGAAGGTGGGCCCTGTCCCTCTCACAAGATTCCCCAGGACACAGATGCTAAGTTAAAATGCTCAGAACAATGCTTTATTCATCTGCCAAAATGTCAAATTACAATAAGGATTCAAGCTTGTTCTGCACTACAATTATCCTGTTACAGCTCTCCCTTCTCCAATGTAGATGTCTCCTCTTTATAGAGGAGACATCTATTACAATAGATTGTCGTTATTCATTTCAGTTTGACCCTCTTGTAAAAAATAAGAAATCAATTCCTTTTACAGCATGCTGTTACAACAGTGTGTAACTGTGTATTCCTTCATTGATCGGATCCCTTGCTGTTGCAAAGCTGGTAAACAAACCTCAACTGTCTCCTTGAAATTCACGTGTTGTTTCTGCTGTTTCAGCATCGTCACAGATTTGGTAAATCTCAATTGTTCCTTGAAGTTCTCATGCTGTTCCTACTGCTTCAGCATCTGCGACTGTGTTTTGCCAGTTTTGGACAGTTGCTGATCGTGCTGTTTCAACATCTACAAAGTATAGTTCTGCCAGCTTGAGACGGTTGCTGCTCCCGCTAGGCAATTGCTGTTTCTGGTGTTTCAGCAACTGCAAATAAGCTTTTACCCGCTTTAGTCAGTTGTTGTTTTTGGTGTTTCAGCAACTGCAAGATAAGGTTTTACCAGCTTTAGACAGTTGTTGTTTCTGGTGTTTCAGCAACTGTAAAATATAATTCTGTAGACTTTGAACAATTTCAACAATTATTCAGCAACTTAGTCAACTTCCAAATATTAATTATAAAGATAACATGAATATGTGTTGAATGATTAAACATATAGTAATGAGGAGAGTTATTTCATACCTTGGAATAATTAGGTCAAAATGTTAGCAAGGCTTTCAACTTATGGGCTAAAGAGGGTAACATTATGGAAAAAATACAAGGTCAAAAGTGGACAATATGGAGTCCTAACACTAATCAGTTAACTAGATGATCACTAAGTGTGACTAAAGTTACACTACACAACTTGAAGTTCCACTAGTTTCTTTAACAATTAGAGCTAGTTTAATAGGCAATAATTGAATTTAATTGAATTACATTGCTACAAATTAGCAACCACTGATGCTTAAGCAAAACTAAGTCTTCCAACTTAAATTAACTAAGCTAAGAGGGTGACACAAGCCATGTCACTCAAGTTAACTCATCCAAGATGTCTACTGAAATGGAAAATCAAATTTTCTCTAGTTTGACCAAGGCAAATCAAATTGAGATTTTTCTTGCTACATTTTCAACAGTGTGGAGAGATTCATTTCATTCTACGGAGTTTTATCCGCACTTCGCACAATGATAATCATAGTTATTATCATTATTAAAATATAAATATGAAAATATCAATATTTAACAATTAAGTAAAAATAAACACTTATCAAATTTAACCCATTGAATATATGTTAACATATTATAATTTTAACAATGAGAAGGTGTGGTTGCAAGAAACTAAAATGTTAGTCGTGTGCTTGTATTGAGATTAAGATAAGATTGATGAATGCTGCATATTGATCCATGAAATCATGATCATAGTTATTTTACATTGTGTAGTCAAAGAAAAGAAAAGGATAAAGAAAAAAATGAGGAAGCATTTTTATGTTTTGAAAACAGAGTTATCCATTAAATAATATTGACAAATGATGATTACTGATATTAAAATAATAAAGAAAATCATGATCATAGTGATTTTGCATTGCATACTCAAGAAAATAGGAATCTATTGCATCGAACGTCAATCATAGAATTCAATAAGCATGGGTTGCACCGTGCACAATGATAATCATAGTGTAGAAGAAAGTTTTTCAGATTAATCACATTGTTGGGATTTAGTTGACATTTCGAACCAACTAATGTGGTTCATCCTCGGGACTAGGTGAGAAATCCATCGATCCGAAGGAATAATAGTAAGGATGCAACACTGGCCAAAGCTAGGCGCTAAAAACTAGTTGTTTGGTGAATTAGTTAAAAGGTAAAGAAATTAATTATTTGGGAATTAGTGGTAAGGAGTTATTTTATTAAAATATTCTATATTTAGTTGAAAATAGCTATTAAGGAATAATTAAATATAAAATATTGAATTTAAATATTGTCGAATTAATATAAAGAGGTTATTTATTAATAATTTATATCATCTTATTTGTTAGAGGGTGACTTATTAGAAAACTCGCTATTATGAATTTAAAATATTTAATCCCAATATAATCCAATAATTATTCATTTATTAATATCAAGTTTATATTATTTGATAGAGGGACAACTGAGTTCTTCAAAAAGGTTGCCATGATAAACTAAATCGAGTTAGAGTTAAAGGTTAACTAGAAAAATAATACTAGTAATTTTATATTGCTATGCACACATAAATAAATAAAAATAAAGAATAATAATAATAATAATAAATTTAGATAATACTAATGAAAATAAAAATAGGGGATCAAGGTAGAAACGAGAAGAAAATAAACCAAAAAGAGCATAAAGAGGAGAAAAGAGAAGAAAGGAATGATGATTTATGATGAGAGAGATGGAATCCAGCTCCTACTCAATTTCCAACCATCATCCCTATTAATATTTTTGGCATGCCTTTTGATCTCAATCACCACCCTAAGCTTCCTACGGTGGAATTGATCTACCTTAGCGATGACTTTGGATTCTTCAATGCAGGCATGGTGCTTTGATTTTTCTGCATGCTCGGCTAAGGCTGAGGCGCGGGAGCAACTATGTCTAATGTCTACAACATGCTCATTGATTATTTGTTTAATAGATCTACCTATTTCTCCAATGTAGGGGATACCACAGGAGCAGGGAACAAGGTAGACCCCTTTCAAGTCCTTAGGATCAATATGGTCTTTAACATATCTAAGAGAATTTTTAATGGTATTGAGAGGTTTGAATGAAAAAGAGACATTAATCTTCTTAAGGATATGGGCATTATTATATGTGGTTCCTTCGATATACTGGAGATCAACCTTAGAGATAGGATCACGAGCAGGTTTAACTCTAGGCTCTTTGCAAGCTTTGTGAAAGGCCTTGAGGCTTTGAGATTTTTTATACCCATTATTTCTAAAAACTTCAAGAAGATGGGATTTCTCCTTTTCAAGGTGGATATCATTAGAGATTCTTAGAGAATGGGTATATATAAGATAACCATAGTTTTGTGTTAAGCGACCATTTGACCATAATCCACCCTTGATTTCTTGGATGTAGACCTCAAACAAGGGATTCAATAGACATGGGTTGTCCTGCACTACATTTTCCAATCGATTGATCTGTTTTTCAAGGCACATCATCATTAGGGTTTCCCACTTGGATTCATCACTGTGAATCATGTCCTTGATATGTAGATTCATGATTGCTACCACATAATACAGATTCCTAATGTTGATTCTGAAAGTGCTCAGAGTTAAGAAAAATGAAATGCAATCAAAATACATGTGTTTTCCTTTAAAAATGACATGTCTTTTACAACTACTTATTCAATGACAATGAGATGTAGTTGGATAGACTATGTATACAGGCATGTCAATCTGTTGTGAAGTTGAAGTTGAGGTTGTCCTGCTCCATGTAGAGCATCGCACTCCCACACAATGAGCTAAGTTCATTCTATTCTTTAAACTATAATTGAAGGTTGTGCATAGAGATTTGTGTGGAGATATTTCACTATGTGGAGAGCTTTGTGCGAAATTGTTCATTATGTAGAGAGATTTGATTCTGTGAAGTTTTCTCCATACTCCGCACAACCTTTAATCAAATAATTAGCAGAAGAAGTAGGGACTGTGTTGCATAGTATAAATTATCCTTGTTTAGAGATGTAATAGCTTGTGTTTCTATTGGCTTACTTCCCTTTTCCATATTTGTGACTAAATATTTGAGGATATTTTATGGAAACAATTAAATTAATTAATTTTCTATCTGCTCACTCAATTTTCTTTTTTAATCTCTAGGATTAACGGTTTGGAGCATAATTTTAGACATGTAATAGATTGTTCTAAAATTTTCTGACTTAGTCTCTCATTTATATTCTCAATGTGAAGAAATATTATGAGGATATTTAAAAAAAATCATAGATTGTTTTTCTATTTTTTGACTTTCTTTATCCTTATTTTTTATATATGTTATTGATTAAGGTGTTAATGGATACTTTTATGACTTGATCAAAAAAGAAGTGATTTAATCTATATAAGAATTATAGCATCAATAAAAACTATCAAAGAATATATAAGGAAATCTCTCTTGCACAAGCTACAATTATACTTTATTTCAACAATGGTGTAGTAATGGTATGATAATGAAAGGACAAAACTATATGTGAACACAAGAAGATTTCATAAGTGTTTTTTTTTAGATAATAGTAGAATAAAAAAACTATACTAGTGTTTAGAGAAGATTTGATAATGGAAATAAAGTATGGTAAATAGAAAAAGAAAGAAACAACATAGTAACACAATCAAACATGAGCCGCTACTCAATAAATTGCATTGATTCAATTTCTTGAAGGTACATGATAATAATATTCAAAAATGCTGCAAAAATAGATATGTTAATCTTAGCTAACACATGCATGAATGAGACTTCCTAAATTGGAACTCTAGCATTAGTGGCACTTCCTGAATTTAGATTGTATGTAAATTGTTTGAAACTGCATGCTCACCAAGTGTAACTGGGAGTAACTATCTCCAACACTCCTTCTTAATTATGACCACTAACTTACGTTGGTTTAATACTAAGCTAGGCTTACAACACACAAATTTTCTCTAAGAAGCTTAAATGTATCCCTTGTAAACCGATTTGCGAAAAAAGGAGAAATCCACTTGGATTACAATATTTCAAGTGGATTTCTCCTTTTTTTACAACCTTTCTAATGAACTGATAATTTCTATCAATATGCTTTCTTTTCTGATGAAAAACATGGTTCTTTGACAAGGCTACTACTAACTTATTGTCACAATACATTGTAGTTCATCCCTCTTTATTTTATTTTATATCACCTGATAACCAAACTACTTGGCAAGTTGTTGTTGTTGCTAGTACATACTCTATTTCCACTAATGAGACAACCACAATGGATTTCTTCTTAGATTCTCATGAGATTAAACTTCAACCAATATGGAAAATGTATCTCAAAGTGCTCTTCCGATCATCCATGCTACTTGCAAAATCATTGTCAGTGTATCCAAATAAAAGATAATAATTGGTGCTGAAGTATAATATTCCATATACTATTGTTCCACCAATATATCTAAAAATTCTTTTTCCTATTTTCCATTGTTAGTCTTTTGTTGACTCCATGAACCTAGAAGTGAAACTAACTACATGCATAATGTCTTGTCTTGTAGCAGTAAGATACATAAGACTACCAATAATTCTCTTAAATAGAGTTGGATCTATAATGGATACTATATATGTTATTCTAAGCTTCTTACCTATTGCAATTAGAGTTGGTTTTGATTAACAATTCATCATATTAAACCTCTTCAACACATCCATGGAATACCTTTATTTAAACATAAAAATACTTGAATCATTAAGTAACCTCAATACCAAGAAATTATCCCATCAACACTAAATCAATCATTTAAAACTCTTTCTACATAATTGATTTAAATTCAGCCACTAATCGATTCCATGTGAATATCATGTCATCAACATATATAGAAACCATTAGAATTTGTCCTTGCTCATTTTTCTTTGCATATAGTGTAGGTTTTCCATCTACTGAATCCACTGCTGATCAGATACAAACCAATCCTTCTATACAAAGCTCTAGGAGCTTTCTTGAGTCCATAAATAGTTTTCTTAAACCTGTAGACTTTATTTTCATGACCTTTTATTTCATATCCTAGTGGTTTATGCACATATACTTCTTATTCTAAAATTTAAATCAATAATGTTGACTTTACATCCATCTATTAAAATTTCCATCTATTCTATGCTAATGGTTGAGATAGCTTCAACTATATCTAACCCTCCTACTGGTGCAAAGGTCTCACCATAATCCACTTCGACCCATTGTGTAAATCCTATTGCCACCAGTATAGCCTTGTACTTTTCAATTTCTCCTTTGTTATTCTGTTTTGTTTTGTAAACCCATTTTACACCTATGCAATATTTATCTTTTGGTAATTCTACTGTATCTCATGTATCATTTTTCTCTATAAAATCAATCTCCTCATCCATTTATTTGACCTAGTTTTCATCTTTCATTTCATCTTCAAAACATGATCGTTGATAAGTAAATAATGCAAAATTTGAATTCAGATATAAGTCTTCATAGACCTCTTTCAAACTTCTAGTTTTTCTAGGTCTCAAGGAATCATATTCACTACATGATTGAGTAGTAGAGGTAGAGTAAGTCACTGGAGAAGATTACTCACCTTGAATAGAATGTATTGGAGTTTTTGTTGGAGTATTTTTTATTAATAACTCACTTTGTGAATCTTCTTCTAATTTTTTTCCCTTCCATCATCTTCTACTTGAGGTATCATTGCTTAAATTGTTATAGATTTATTAATGCTTCCATCCCATGCTTCAATTTATTTAAATTCAACATCTTTACTAACTATCAAATTAATTTTTTTAGATTATAAAACTTATATGCCTTGGAATGATCACTATACCCAATAAAAATGAACTTCTCACTCCATTCATCTGCATTTGTTCTCAACTCCTTAGGCACATGAGCATATTCCACACAACTAAATGCCCTAAAGTGTGCTACATCACAACTTCTACATGTCGATGCTTATTGTAAAAAAAAAATATTCACACTTTTAATGGGAGATATATTAAAAATATAAATTGAAAAAATTACAACTAGCCCCCAAAACTCATTAATAGACATTTTTCCTTAAACATGCTTCTATCCATATTCGTCATGGATCTATTCTTCCTTTCAGGTACACCATTTTGCTACAATATATATTTTTGATCCCATTATACTTGAAAACCTTATAAAAACTACTTGAATCACACTCCTCTCCTAAGCTTGATCATAACACTTTTATTTGATGACCATGTCCCTTCGCTTCCATTGCTTTAAATTATGGAAAATTGTCTAAATTTGTAGACACGTTTGTGAGAAAATACACCCAAGTCTTTTTTTTTTTGTAATCATCTATGAAATTTATGAAGTATTAACTTCCTCCGAGTGACTGCATCTACATTGGAACACATATATTTGTATGAACCAACTCCAAAGGTTCCCTTTTCCTATAAGACACTCCCCTAGGGAAATTGTCTCTTGGTTGCATTGTTAAACATCAACTCTCATATGAATTAGTTGGCTCTTGAATGGGAGGAAACCCCTCGACCATATTTTATTGATGAAATATTCCAAGGCCACCAAAAGTTAGATTAGCAAACATGAAATTCCAAAACCAAATATCATCCATGCATGTTGTTTTTTGAGTGAATGAGTAATCATGTCTATCGTACTTCATGGAAAGAGGATACATCTTATTTTTGGTCATCTTTACTATGGAAATAAACATATTACTAGGATGTCTATCATATATGAAGAAATTATCTCCTTTAAATACTACATCATACCCTCTTTAAGTAAGTTGGCCAACACTAAGAAGATTAGGTTTCAAACTTGGAGCATAATACACATATGGTATTGCCTTTTCTAATTTTATTTGATGAAGATGTTAGCTATTCCTTTTCCCATAACTTTTAGAATATTATCTAACTCCAACTTGATATTAGCTATGACTAAATCATCCATATCTATAATTATCCTTCTCTTTCCTATCATATCAATGCTACATCCACTATTTTTAAACCAAATGTTGTTAAATAACCCTTGAGAACATTACACGTAAGCATTAGTAATTTTTCACACCTCTTAGAATAATAGTTTGCACATTTCTTTTTAAGATTATGTTTTTATTTTTTCCATTCATGTCCATAATGACCCATCTTGTTGCAATAATAGCACATAAATTTTTATTTGATATACCTTTGATTTGATTGTGAACTTGTGTTGCTACCCCCCCTTGAACTATCAGGATTTTGATATGATCTCCTTTCTTTTTTGGATCATCTCTCTAATTGTTGCTTCTATTGTTTCTTCCTCTCCTCTTGATATTGATCCTCCTCTTCCTTATGAGATAGAAAACTGCTATTTAAATACATTTTCGCAAGATTCCTCATGTCTGTTTATTTGAGATACCTAGAACAACAAGGATACAAATAGTTCATCCACTGATAACAATGCTAAGTCTTTATACACTTTAATGGATGTGACTGCCATATCAGATTTCTTTGGCAAGATCTTGAGAGCCTACTCTACCTTTTTTTTATTTAAAATATCTTCACCATTCTTCTTTATTTTATTTACAATTCTTATAACTTGGGTCATGTATTGGCCTATGTACTTTGAGTCTTTCATCTTCAAAATCTCAAAATTCATCTTCAACATCTGTGACTTCACTGATTTTACCTTTGCAATTCCATGATGACTAGTTTCTAGGATGTCCCACATTATTTTGGGGGTCTTCACTATTGAGATCTTGGGAAATAAAGTTTTATCCACACCATTTTGAATAGTATAAAGTGGTATCACATATTTTTTTTCTATGGTTTTTATTTGATATTTCTGTGTGTTCATCAAATGTTATTCAGTTTCTTCATCAATTGGCTCTACATAACCATAGACTACAAGATACCACACACTCTTAGAACATAATGAAATATGCATTTTAATATCCCAAACTTCATAGTATTTTTCTCTTAGGACATGGAAAAACTCTCACCTAATATCATGTCTCATTTTCCTTAATTACCATAAAAAACTATTTCTTAATGATTTTTTCTTTTCTTTTTAATAATACAAGTTTTTACACACTTATTAAAAAACACTCTTGAAAAATAGATCCTTTTTTAAACTAAACAACTTTTTCTTTTAATTCAAGTCTTTTATGCTTCTTCTGCAATAATTAAAAAAAAAACGTTTTAAAATGAACCTTCATAGCCACATTTAACCCAAAAAAAGACCTTACACCCCCTTAAAATAATCTGGCACTTGTAAACTACATCAAAAAACAAGTTAAATCTAACAGAATTATTCTTCCATATTTTTAGAAGTCATTTTGAATCTTTGTGGTAGTTCATGATGATTCCTCACAATTGGATACAATGGCTCACTATGACTCAGCCAAAAAAAAGACCTGTGTACGCTAATTGAATGTCTATAATGGAAGCCCCTGGTTGGTTGTTACGAAGGAATCACTGCTCAACTTTCAGCATACAACATTGGATCTGACAAAGATGGTTATGGTTGTTCTCAAAGAAGGTTGGTCACGACTCCTAAACAACAACGAGTGCAACTTTTCAAAACAACCAACATTCAGCACAACGAGTACAACTTTTCAAACCAACCAACATTCAACGAACAACGAATGTTAATTCACAACTTTTCAAACCGACCAACATTCAACGCAACGAGTGCAAATTTTCAAACCAACCAACATTCAATGAACAACGAATGTTAGTTAATTCACAACTTTTTAAACCGATCAACATTCAACGAACTACGAATGTTAATTCAAAAGTAGTGGATTTTTCAATTTTTAAGTTTTTTGGTTTTTCTTTAACTTTGATATTAATTTGAAAGATGGATAGGAAAGAAAAAATATTAATCACCGTACACTATTGGTTAGAAATAGTAAATTTACTCTCGTGTGCATACAATGCATGGCAAGATGAGATCAGTTAAGTCGAGTCCAATATAATACAGCGATTGTCAATTTGCATGAACAAATTAGTTTGAGTTGAGGCAAGTCAAGTTAGAGATTGCAAAGTTTCATATTCACTAAATTAGGTTCTTATATACCCATGGTTAGGTCATTATAATGTGCGTGGAAGATAAGATCCACAAATTTATGGATGGTTATATATGAGAAGATTTAATCAATAGAAGTTTATTTGCGTGCGTATTTTGTGGTTTTTTCTTTATGCCTTCTGATAGCCATTAAAATAGATTAGCTTATTGGACTATCTGTCTGAAATAGCTCCTCTTATAATTGTTTTCAGTTTGGCCTTCTTGAATACTCTGTGTTGGCTTAAATGGGCTTGACCCAGGTTCAGAAGAAGTATTTAGCCAAACAAATCTCGCTGCTACTAGCCCTTTCAGCAACAACCCGCGAGGTGCAGACTGAAGTCTCACCCGAGATAGCAGAGGAAGGTGCTGGAACTAGGTTTCCGCACCCTTGGGATGTCTGTATGTGATTGGGAGGGGTCGCACCCCGTTCTACAACTTCGCGTTGCACAGATCCGAACCCAAGGAAATCTTTACTACTTATTATTACAGTGTTTATGTATTCAATCTACTTATTATGTTCTTTAAGAAAACATTTATCAAAGTTAACCAATTCGCGTATTAGAATAGACACTGATTTAGATATTCATAACAAAACCATATGCGATAATTCAGATTTAACACAGAATTTCAGAAACACTTATATTCATTTACTTTCTTCACCAATACATCCCAATCCACCCTATGCACTCAGCTGTAGGGATTCGTGCACACAGCAACAGACTCTTTCAGGCATTTGCGCATATAGCTACAGAGCCTCTGTCTACTACCCCAAACCCTCAACTCAGACTTACAAAAGCTTTTAGACTTTCCTTCAGAAACCCATTACACCTTTTTTCGAAGATTACATACCAAAAATTGTCTTTCCCTTATAATATGCTCTATTCATACCTTTCTATGGTCTTTGGACCGACTTACTTCCTATTAATTTATGTTATTTTTCGGGTGGACAACCCTTTGTTTCGACCTTTTACACTTCGCGCTCCGCATAGTTCAGAGTTGTACAATATTTTTATCCTAATTTCTAGGCTAACAGACCCAAAACTGTTACGCGGGACCTCTGCTATCCAACAGTCCCCCAACACAATCATCGTGACTTGTCCCGAGTCACTCGTTGGTCTGGAAAAATGTGCTGTCGTGGCTTCGCGGTTCACTTCCCTTTGAGTGACACTTGTCGTCCTACTGCATTGTTGGTGTCTCCTACAACATGTCTTCTGACTCCTACTTCTGTGTTTTGACCACTTCTTGTTACCAATGATACTCATTCTACTCTGCTCGGTTAACACAGAAGACCCCCTCCTTGGATTTTAGCTTGAGCAGGGGAGCCACGTACGGGACCTTCTTGTACCACTGTGGCTACTTCCAACCTTTGTATCTGGTCATTGCCCTCTCTGCTGCAGCTTGTGTTGAAATTTTACAGGACTATTGTTGTTATCCGTGACATCCGACTTCTTAATGTTTTTTAGAGACGTCTTAGTAACTGCGTTTCCACATGTGGTCTTTGTTTTTCCATTATTCTGTTGAATTATTGTAGCTTGTCGATCAACCCACGGCATCCGAACCACTTCTGCTTCGTGTCTGCCTTTTTCTGGTATATCCTCTGCGGTTGAGGCTGTAAGCTGCAGAACGCCTGCGGCGATCACCACCATGCTCTTTAGATAGTTTGACTACTTTATCAGCCATATCACCATCCTCGCACTTACTCCTTATGCAGAGGTAATAAACAGATCCATAGCACTTCGAAGTTCAAATCCTCTGATTCCCGCCTATTCCAGTGTCCCCGTGGCTATTCTGTGGTAGCTCGTGCCATATATGGCTCGTACTTCTTCTTAATTTCCCGTCGCCCTCTCCCTTTTTGCCATAATGTAGACATCTTGTCATGAATAGTGATTCGAATGGTCACTTCTACTCGGAGTAAAGCAGCAATGTACTTCTGATCATGCACCCGCGATCTTGATGATGAGCCTGATCGACATGTAACTTGGCATTCATGCCTTGTTCCCCCAGACTAATTTACTGTCTCGCGCTCTCTCTCAACTGGTTGGAACGGTGAGACTGTTCCTTGAACTGTTAGTCAGGCGGCCACCCCGCCCGTATAGAGCTTCAAGCGACTACCATTCACTCGGCCCGAGAAGGGATACCCATTGAGTATAGCCAACTGAACCGTGTCCTCTTCGGTAACTTCTTTGATGACATAAGGTCCCAACCAATGCATTCAGAGTTTGCCAGGGAATTTCTCAAATTTACTGTCGAATAGAAATACTAGATCATTCTCCTTGAAAGTGAACACCTTGATATGTGAATCATGCGACACTTTTTTGCGTTGTTTCTGTACTTGCTTATGGAATCCAGCTAAGAACCATTCCTCTTGCAATTCTTTGAGCTGCGCGAGCCTTTCTTCCAAAGCCCCACGGTCTGCCATATCAGTGATTGTTGCTATTTGCAAACTAGGCACAATATATTCCATAGGCATAACGGCCTCCTGGCCATATACTAACCAAAACGGTGTCTGGCATGTCAACTTCTTACATGTAGCTCAGTATGCCCAAAGCACAGCAGGGATGCACAAGTCCTCGTCATTTTGTCACGCATTACAAACCTTGATCAACACGATTTCCAAGATTTTGTTGAATGCCTCCACAGTCCCATTCACTTTCGGGTGGTATGGCATACTCTGTTGGTGATATATATGGAATTCTTCAGTGAGGCCGCTGATTGTTTCATTCAGAAAATGCATGCCGCAATTGCTCATGAGAATTGTAGGACATCCAAACCTTGTCAGTACATTCTCGAACAAAAACTTCGCAGTTGTTGTAATTGTGCAATCCTTAACTGGCTGTGTCTCAGCCCATTGGGTCAAGTAGTCTGTCGCGGTAATGACATAGTGTGCGCCTGTTTTCCCTCGCAGATCGATAGGTCCTACAAAGTCAATTGCCCACTTTTAGAAGGGCTACAACTTCATCTATGGATGGAGTGTCACTTCATCTCTCCGTGATGGTTTTCCCATCCATTGACATACATCGCAGGCTCGACAGCATGCTTTTGAATCCCGATGCAAAGTAGGCCACCATAATCCTGCATGAAGGATTTTCTGGGCTATGGCGTGACCCGTGTAATGTCTGCCAGCCACCCCCCCATGTGCTTTACCTAGGATCTATCCTTGCTCGAGTTCTGGGACATATCGGCGCAATATCTTGTCGCTGCCCATTCTGTAGAGGTGGCTGACAATCACAGTGAAGTTTGCTGCGCGTATCACCAATTCCTTCTTCTGTTGAATGGAGTATCCCTGTGGCACAGTTCCTATAGTTAATAAATATATTATATTTTCAAAGTGATCATCCGCGACGCGCACCACATATAACTGAGCACCCGAAAATCCATCCTCTAGATTTGTGGGTTCTTTGCTAGTCTCGATTCGTGATAGGTGATCTGGGCCTGCATTTAAACGTCCCAGTTTGAAAATGACCTCAAATTTATACTCCTGGAATTGCAGCAACCATCTACAAATATGCCCTCCCAACATAGGCTTTTTTACTAGGTATTTCAACGTGGAGTGATCAGTATACATCTTAAAGTGACCTCCAAGCAGGTAGTGGCGGAATTTTTGAAGCATGTATACCATCGCTAGTCCTTGATTTTGACAACCGTCGACTTGCGAATGCAATTGGTGGTCAATTCCTTTCGCTCTTGGTTGGGTAAGTACCGCCCCCAATGCGATACATGACACATCAAAATGCACATGAAATTCGATGTCCCATTTTGGAAAGACCAATATAGGGGCCGATGCCATATTTTCCTTAAGCGTCTCCAGACTTTTGTCACATTCCTCATTCGAGTAATAAGTAGCATCTTTCTTCAACAATTTTTCCATCAGAGCTGTGATCTGGGCATATTTTTTGATGAACTTTTGATAGTAGCCCATGTGTCCAAGTGTGGCGTGTAATTGCTTGGCACTTCGTGGCGCTTGCAAGTTGATAATGACGGTGATCTTTGCTAGGTCCACCATCAAGTCGTGCTAACAGACCACATGACCCAACAGGTTCCTAAACATGACCCAAAGTACACCCAAACTTCTAAACACAACTACACAACGTCACGGTGACAAGTATCCAACATCAACTATAAGCTCGTTATGATGCTGCTTAACCAATCCAAACACGGTCCAGTCATCAAGGTAAACTTCTAAGAACTTGTGGATAAATTCTTTGAATGTCGCGATTACTATTCATGAAAATATTGTCGGCACATTCTTCAGTTTGAAAGGCATTACTACGTACTGAAAGCAACCCCATTCGGTGGTGAAAAATGTCTTACTCCTATCCTCTGGTGCGATCTTGATTTGGTGGTATCATGAGAATCCATCCATTAAGGAGTAGGCTTCTTGGCCCCCCACATTTTCCAGCACCTCATTTGTGAATGGTGTTGGAAATAGATGATTGATGCAAGCATCATTGAGCTTCCTGAGATCCACGCAGATGCGAATCTTGCCCTTTTGTTTCTTCTCCTGCACAACCATCAGACTTAACCAGTCAGACTCCTCGATTAGTTCAATGATTCTCGCTACCAACATCTTGTCTAGTCCCTCGAGGACCTTTTCTTTATATTTTGGATTCAATCGGTAGGGCCACTGCTTCACCAGTTTCACGTTTGATTTCAATGTTATCGTCATCATTCCTAAGCCTTCTAGAATCCCTTTTAGCTCCGTAATCTTTGTCGGGAACAAATCCTGACATTCCCGCAGTAACTTGATGACCTTCTCCGCTGTGGCATCATCCCAGTAGTCCCCAAGTGTTGCATAATCTGGCTTTTCTTCGGTTCCAATATTCTCTTGTTGTGTTTTCAATGACGCTGTGATATTTGGATCTTCGATTTTGGGTCCGTGCACATCCCGGATCCCCTCTGATTCTGGAATATTGATGTTTCGCAGTTCATCTTCATCATCTTCCATCTGGATATTATAGCATTCAAGGGCCTGGCTCAGCTACCGTGCCCAGTTGGGCTGCATGGTTTTCTCTAGTTCTAGAAGTGTTTTGAATACGGTGGCCTTTACCAACTATATTGCTTTGTCCACGGGGTCCCATTGATCTTCAAACAGGAAGGTTGACAAAAATTCTATGCGCAGGATATCCCACTCGCCTGTGTTATGCCAAAGCTCTGCTTCCGTATACCAGTTTCTGGGAATGACGTCTAAGGTGTGAAAAAATAAGTGCACCCACTCTGGTTGAGGTTCCTCTCCGTAGGCTTTGATCCATTTGGTAAGGTGCATGTGTGGATCATCACGTCCATTGTATTTCTCCATTGTGCGTAGCTTCGACTTCCAAAATCTGATCTTCATCATGCACCTGCAGGCACGCCAATCTTCGAACGTCCCTTCATGTGTGCCCCACCGTCGTGCAAGCATCATGCGCAACACCAATCTCATTGCATCAAACTATTGATGCTCTGGTATCACGATTTCATATGTGGCTAGGAATTCATCTATTATGGTCAACCCATCATACTTCGGCAATTCGCGATCCTGAGCCCTTACGCACTACAACAATTTAGTAAGCATATTGCAGTGTAGTGTGGTTACTCCTTTGTTGCACCATCGCTCGCCTTCCTCATCTAAATCCGAAGTGCACGATTCCCCATTACCCTGTAATATTATTATATCTTTCGTTGTCCTAGCCGCTCCTTGCTCCTAGGCAGACATTCTGTAGCTACAAGCTACGTTGTCGTCGCGTCTTTTGTCATGCATAGGTTCAATGTAGCGCAGTCCTTCAGCCGGATCTAGTGGAATGACTACGCTGAGCGACTTTGTTTCAAATATCATTATTCAATTCCTTAGATTAATCACCCCATTCATGTTGGTGGTCCACTATATTCCTAGTAATGCAAGATAGGGCACACTTTCATCCATAAGCTCAATAACTTCAAAGTCCATTCGGGTACTTGCGCCGTCAAGGTCTACCATAACCCCTTGCAGCCTTCCCATGGGCAACATCTTCTCCTAATTTGCCACCCGTAATTGGATAGGGGCCCATTGTAGTGTAGGCTTACCCATGTGGTCCCAAGTTTGTTTTAGCGTACGTTGGCATTTGATCTCAGATCCAAAATGACCTGCTCCATCTCATACTTGCCGATCTGCACCATTAATCGCAATTCTCTTCTAGTTCATGATGCATGTCTTCCCAGCTTCCGAATGACATGAGGTCCACTCCATCATGTGCATCTATTTACTAATTCTTGAAAGCTTTTAACCATCATATTGTCACGAAGCAACCATAGACATGTCTCTAAAAAGGTAGTTATCATAGAGGGCTCCTTATCCGATTCAGGCTAATCCCAACTACCTAAGGTAAAGACCTTCGCGAAGTTCTCTTGAGCTTCCAGATTCCCTCCATCTGCTCCCGTGTCAGTAGCACTTCTCAACACCATGTTGACCTTGGTATCTTCCTCGCGGGGTTCGGACCTCATCATCTGTACATTCTGGGTAATTTTTTGTTACGTTTCCCATGAATTTGTGCTATTAGTGTAGGGCAATCTATTAGCTCATGATCGAATTACTCACAATAGTTGCACGAAATTCTAGTTGGGTTGGGACACTTCTGTGCGTAATGTCTTGGTCCTCCACAGTTGTAGCAGATTATCTGCTTGTGACCCTTTCCAGGCCCCATTCTGCCCCATCCTTGTCCACGGCCCTAGAACCCACAATGCGCAATCGTTGCGACTGGATCCTGACCTCGTGCCTCAGTCTGCATCCTGTAAGTAGGTGACTGGTGTGTTAACAATTGGTAGCTACGAAAATCTTTTTCCTTGTGACCCACTGACCTACAGAAGCTGCAAAATAACTACTGGGGGGTCTAGCTGTATTTTGGTAATAGATCACAGTTATCAATGTTGTGCTTTCCTCCCACCTGATAGATTGTGCACCAGAGCAGGGCTGTAATTCTCGGTCCTGTTTGTGCCTCTAGTCGCAATAGCATTGGTCCCCCCCATCGCCACTAAATTCACTAAGACCGGGCAGTGGTCTTTATCGTGTCCCTGGCTTCTGCACTTTATATGCCATACTTCCTCTGGAGCTTTGGCTTGCGGTATCGGTTATTGTTTTAGCTTCTTCATTTTGACATACAAATCCTAGATCTGCGCTTGGATTTGCTGCACTCCCAACCGGAGATCTTGCAATGGAGTTTCGTGTAACCTCATGGCTGTCTCTAATGCTTCAGCCTGGGTTGAGATCTTCTGTTGTGATAGAGCTACCCTTAGGTGTGGCGTTAAGGATGCCATAAACCAAGCGCAGTGTTGCGCATCTGTCAATGTCATGTTAGCCTTGTGAATAGTACTTTTTAGCCTTTGGTCCAATTCCCACAGGGTTTCTCCAGGCGTCATCAGATTTCTTTGAGCCATATAATCATCTGTGTTTCTAACTTCAGCCAGCTAAACTCCTTCTTCAATTCGGTTTAAATGTTTACTATTCCTGCCATTGGGTGCATGCTTGAATACTTTATGTACCGGGTCAGAGCGCTCTTCTGCAGTGCGTTGACTAAGGTAGCCTTTCTAATATGATTCTGTAATTTGTTGCACATTCCATACTGATGTTAGCACAAACCAAAATTGTTCGGGTCTTCGCCTCCTACTCCTTTGAATACCGGCAAATGAATCACGCTAGCCATAGTTACCCTCGATCTACTCCCGTTCCTGATCCCTTTAATCCTTCAATGTTCTTTTCTATCAAGTCCTCGCGTTTCACACTAGACGCCCCTTAGGAAAATCTTGGTCCCAACAACAGAACCATTTGTTGGCTTAAATGGGCCTGACCTAGGTTTCAAGAAGAGTATTTAGCCAAACAAATCCTGCAGCTACTAGCCTTTTCGGCAACAGCCCGCTAGGCGCGCACCGAGGTCTCACCCGAGGTAGCAGGGAAGGGTGCTGGAACCTGGTTTCTACACCCTTGGGATGTCTATATGTGGTTGGGAGGGGTTGCACCGCGTTCTACAGCTTCGTGTTACGTAGATCTGAACCCAAGGCAAACTTTACTACCTATTATTACACTGTTTATGTATGCAACCTACTTATTATGGTCTTTAAGAAAACATTTATGAGAGTTACCCAGTTCGCATATTAGAATAGACACTGATTCAGATATTCATAACAAAACCATATGCGGATAGATCAAACAGTTATAGTAACCACAAGCCAAATTCACGATAATTCAAATTTAACATAGAATTTTAGAAACACTTATCTTTATTTACTTTCTTCACCAATACATCCCGATATCCGCCCTGTACACTTAGCTCAGGGGTCCACGCACACATCGGCAGACTCTTTTAGGCCTTTGCGCACACAGCTGCAGAGCCTCTGTCTATTACCCCAAACCCTTGACTCGGACTTACAGATGCTTTTAGACTTTCCTTCAGAAACCCATTACACCTTTTTTCCAAGATTACATACCAAAAATTTTCTTTCCCTTATAGAGCCATCCTCTATTTATACCTTTCTATGGTTCGCAGACTCACTTACTTCCTATTAATTTAAGTTATTTTTTCATGCAGACAAACTTTGACTTGACCTTTACACTTCGCGCTCTGCAGAGTTTTAGAGTTTTACAATATTTTTATCCTAATTTCTAGGCTAACAGACCCAAAACTGTTACGCAGGACCTCCGCTACCCAACACTCTGAATATGTTTTGTTGCGCTGTAGAAATATTCTACACCATCCAAATTTCCATAGTTGTTAAGTAGTCATTCTCACTGCTCAATTATTAGGAATCCCCTTACATTCTTCTACCATAATTATTGAAAAAGCTAAGTCATTCTGTCACACTGGATGTTGACACTTTCAGAAGGGACCTTGTGAGAGTTGCTTTTAATCATGATTAGGGATTATCATTGATCGCCAACCATCCACAATTAAAACCATAAATCTGGCCATTGTGCTTCAAATTATGTTGTTCAATGATAGGTTAACAATGTTAAACAAAGTCTCGTAACCACTGAGGGAGCCCCCTTTGGTTCAAGGGCCATCTTGAACCTAAAGGCTGGTTGAGTTGGTTTTCCTACTGTAGTTTTTGCAGCCAAGGACTG